>RDPX01000028.1:4042364-4080921 GCA_003991215.1 Morbakka virulenta | reverse complement strand
TTGGCATGTCAATGTAAGAATACACTAACTTTGTCATTTGTGAATTCCTTACACCCTTGCTTTTACCTGGCATGCCAGCCTTTCTCTAGAAACTATTGACCACAGGGCTGCTACTAGAGCTGGGCCATTAGTGTTTGTTGCCTGGAATTAGTGAGGAAGATAATCCAACCTAAACCTTATCAATATAATAGTTTCTAGTGGGAAAATTTGGTTGAAATCCATCAACTACTCACCTTATCAGCTGGTCTCTAAATGTAGCTGATTGCAACAGATCATGCATGCACAATTGCTTGCATATTTTCCAAGTAAGTTTTGCTTCTATAAATGAACTCATAGTATAATTTATAACCAAAGTAACTTTAAAAACTAGGTTACCAATTCTTACCTGGTCTATGAGATCAGCACCATGGTAAACCACCAAATCTTTAGAGAAAGGATCACTGTTTACATATCAACATTTTCCACAGAAACTGAATGTGGTCATTTCCCCATCTATGGCCTCTCCACATTCTGAATAGCTGACCTTTAGTCACTTTAGTAGATATAGTGAATTGATCACCAGAAACATGACAAAGGTTTCTTTTCTTGACATATGTCATGGGCCAGACAATTTTCAAGATCATGTATTTTAATTGATATTTCAAAACTACAGTCAAAGGCAAGATTTCTTGCTTCATATATCACAAGGAATGTGTTTAAGATGATTTGGAGGTGGTATGTAGAGAATACAGCAAATGACATTGAAAATGCAATGGTTGGTTGAGATAGAAGTACATTTCGGATCCTTGGCTGGATTGCAAAGTTGGGAAAATTTGCACCCCTAGGTAAATCTTGAAATGGTAAAATAGTCCACCTGGTCCTGTTGAAAAAAATTAGAAAGTAATTGGCATTTTAGATTGGCTTGTAATGCAGCTTCATCATAAAAAGAGGGGGCAATCTAACAGTTGGAGTAGGAAACAAAAAAAGGCAGAGACTAGTCTAGTTTGACATGCTCGTTAGAATGTGTCAGTTTTGTAATAAATTGTAGCTTTCACAAAGAGTAAAGAGCACCATATTCCTAACTTGTTCAGTTACCCAGGGAATGGTAAGACTGCTGAGGGGTAAATTACAAGGAAACTGTTGCTAGTAATTGCAATCATTGACTTGACATGCCAAAATAATTGAATAAAGGTCCTTGAAATTTGTGTTTGGGGTTTGGTTGGGTCAAAAAGCAAGCTTTAATTGGGAGTCAAGCATCTTAGAGGGAGCAGAGTCTTTTTGAACTTCATAAATAAACAGTTTATGTAATTTTCAATAGTAACTTACTTACTTTTTCCAGGCAATGCATTTCTTACTTGACCAATTTTCTTTGCAAGGTTTTTGCTAGGGCTCATGTTTGCCACTAGTTTGTTGGTGTTGGAATGAAGATGCCATTAATGGGTTTTGCTTTGGTGTCCATGGGAATCCTGGGATGTTGCAAAGTAGGGGCTAGTTGGTAACTGACTGCATTTGCTTTCTGGCATCTTCTCTCTATCTCCCTGTCCAGTTTTTCATCTTCATTGATGATACTTTCAAGGTATTTAAATTCTTTGGTTTGTTTCTGCTGGGCATCATTGTTGTTAATGCCCCACCTTCCTGGGTTTCTGCTGACTGACATGACTTCCATTTTGCTGACCCTGATCGTCATGTCATATTTCTGATGGATGTTGAGTTGGNCATAAATAAACAGTTTATGTAATTTTCAATAGTAACTTACTTACTTTTTCCAGGCAATGCATTTCTTACTTGACCAATTTTCTTTGCAAGGTTTTTGCTAGGGCTCATGTTTGCCACTAGTTTGTTGGTGTTGAAATGAAGATGCCATTAATGGGTTTTGCTTTGGTGCCCATGGGAATCCTGGGATGTTACAAAGTAGGGGCTAGTTGGTAACTGACTGCATTTGCTTTCTGGCATCTTATCTCTATCTCCCTGTCCAGTTTTTTATCTTCATTGATGATGCTTTCAAGGTATTTAAATTCTTTGGTTTGTTTCTGCTGTGCATCATTGTTGTTAATGCCCCACCTTCCTGGGTTTCTGCTGACTGACATGACTTCCATTTTGCTGACCCTGATCTTCATGTCATATTTCTATTTTCCATTTGTTCTTGAGTTTTCATTGCATCCTGATTCACCAGAGCCTGATCATCAACAAAAGTAGCTCATTCAAAACCTGAAGATTTGTATTAGCATCTTTAGTGATTTGGTGCATGTAATTCACAAAAAGTGATGGGGAGAGAATACAGCTTTACCAAAACCCCTGCTGTAACTAGAAATCAGCCAGTATGTTCTGCTGGCTGTGTCAAGAGCAGTTGACCCTTGACATAGTATTGAGCAAGAATCTACCAGAGCTTGTCTCTGTTGACTTTCCCAAAGGCCTTTTCTTGATCTTTTGTATTGAGGCCTTGATTGTGTACAAAGCTCTTTCCCACACTTGTCAAAGTGCAGAGATTGCATCTGTGCACCCTTTTCCATTCCAAAAGTGAAACTGGGAGTTTCTCAGTAGAGTTTCTACTTTGGCTCCCATGTGTTGTTTCAGTATCTTTGCATACACTTTACCTACATGCATAAGTAGTGAAATGCCTCTTTAGGCACTGCAGTCTTTCTTGGTGACCCTCTTCTTCTAGATTGGCACCACTGTTGTATTTTCCAGACCTTTGGTACTTTCCTCTTTTCTCATTTTTTTGGAAGATGATGGTGAGCCACCTGGCCCCTGTTTCTCTGCATGCAAGGATTGCTTCAGTTGTTATGCCATTATCACCAGCTGCTTTACCTTTTGGGCTAGTCTTTATGGTCTTTCTCACTTCAGATTCTATAATTTGGGGTTCTGACTGGTATTGGTAGCTTTGTGAGAACTCAGAGTTTGAAATTTCAATTTTTGATGGGTGTAGAAGGCCTTTGAAATAGTTTTCCCTTCTTTTTAGAATTTACTCTTTTTTCCAGAAGTTCTTCATTGGTATCATTTACTCCTGTTGTTGGGGTGAATGGCTCATCTCTTAGTCAAATTGCCTTCACACTTTTGAAGAATTTTTGGGAAGGTTTCACAGATTTCACTTAGCTTTTCTCCATATAAGACCCCTGATTTTTGTTTGGAGGCTTTCACAACATGTTTGCTGTGTTTCAGCAGTAAAATATTAATTACTTGAAAACATATGCAAAAAGGTGATATTTTCAAAATCAAACTAGATTGTTGACTAGCAAAGGAATTTTCAGGGATTATTTTATTGATTTTTATGATACATTTTTGCCTGTATTAAAATTATTTAATTTTTTCTGTTTTATCATGCTTCACTTTTAGACTACAGCAAAGTAATAATTATTAAAACTGAAGACATTTATGGATGCATTGTCATTGTTAATTGTATGTAAACCATACTGCTTTAAAGTACTCTTTACTCACTGGCAAACTTGGTTCTGATGAAGATAGTCAACTGGTCAGGAAACCACATTCAGGATATGGAATTAGAAGTTGCTGGTGATTAGATGATTTGAAATAACATTTGTTTTAGGTTAATAATTTTAATCTTTAGTTATACAGAGTATTTTTTAGTGTATAACTTTTATTGTTACTACAGTATTTGTTGTTAAGGTAGTATTATAGGAAGTGCTTGCTGTCATATAGTTAAATAGGTGCATAACCTTTGTACCATTAAATTTTGCTGTGTTTTCCTTTTTCTTGTTTCTCCTTTTGTTTTTTACTTATGGGGGCACAATAGCATATTTCTTAGAACCATTGGCCCCTACTCCAGACTAAGTGGTTCTAGTGGTTCAAACAAATGATGTAGGCAGGTGACTTATTTGGTGAACCAATTTACTTTTTGTAAAGTAAAAAGCAAAGTCCAAATAAGAATATTTACAAAATATAAAAATATCAAATACATGGAAATAAATGGAATGATTATGAGTCAGTCAAATGTGATAACATTGGCTGGTCTACCTTTGTCATTCAAGCATGTAATTGAATTGTGATCTATTTTTCCAATATATTTTCCCAAAAATTTTTGGCACAAGAGTTGATAGATAACATGATTCTGGAGGGTCAGATCATTTGTTAGAGATTTCCCTACTTTGACAGGGAGGTCTAAAGTGAACAAATGGTTTTGTTTACTTTTTAAACTTATTTAAAAGTGACCTCAAGTAAATGTTCTCCCTTTTGACCAGCATGTAGCAGTTTTACAAAGTATCATGATATCATTTTCTTAATTATTCTGGTCTTGGTAACAGTCTCCTATGATAACTTTCAAATGATTAGTAACCTAGTTGGTAATGTATGCTTGGAAAACCTATCCAGGACATTTTTTTTAACAATATGAGATGCTGAGGATTTTTTTTAACAAATTTTCAATATGATATAAAACAAAGATTTAATCTGTGCTATTGTTAACTTCATAGGAACATCACTGATAAATTGACCATACTGACCAATGTGTGTGATTTATAGAAAATGTTGGTCACAGCTTGACTAATTCTGATGTCTAATAAAGGAATGCCATCTCTTGAAAAGTATTGATGGTGAAGTGAAAATTTTCATTGAACAAGTTCAGTTTTTCCAATAATTCTGTTGAAGTCCTTAGGGTTGGCAGATACCTAATGTAAAATTTAATCACATCACTTTTGACTTGGACAATGTAGCCAATAATTGCTTTTTACAGTACTCCAGTTTTTCCAATAATTTTTTTCATGTATTTGATATTTTTGAATCATGGAAATGCCCTTTTTTGAAATTGTCTGGTTCAAATGGATTTCCATTGACTTTCATATTATGTATTTGGTTTCAAGTTGGTTTTAGTGTAGAATTAAATAAATTGTAAATGTCACTATCAAATACCATAACATGCAACTTAGTACTTTGAACCCCTTTACTTGAGTTACTTTATGCAATGGTGAAACTCGAGTATACAAAATCTGTTACAAATTTTGTTTGAGTAATTTATTCAGACGGCTATTCTTTAATTTATTTGTTTGTAATTTTGAATTAAATGTGAAGACTTGATTTTTTTCGTTTCTCTGTTTGCACTTCATTCCTGCTATGACACAATATTTGGTGCTAAATCTCAAATGCAGTGAAAATTTCGAGATATATCACTTCAAAATGATTGGCCAAGCTAGGTATACCTTTGCTTTAGGAGGATTAGAAGCAATCAAATCACTTTTTTGCAAACAAAAAGAATTTGTTTTTTAAAATTGTTTTAGACAGCCAGTTCTCAAAGTTGACAGGCTTTGGTCAGTGCATTGCAAGAAAATGCATTGAGGAAAGCCCATTTTAAGAAAATGCACTCCAAATTTAATAGTCTAGCAAAAAGTTTGTTTGTCAAGCAAAAAGTAGTCAAACCGTGAACAGTAGGAGAATAGAATTGTGTTTTCCAAAGTCAAGGAAAGAAAAGAAAATGCTTATAAATAATAATTACAAATAATCTTTTGTGAACTTTCCAATTAAACGCTGTCTGTTATCCATTGGTTGAGTGGATGAATTTCGTATTTTCACAATGTCAAAACGATCAGATCTTTCTTTGTGAAAACTGAGCATTGAAACTGAGTTTAACCTCGAAGACAGCCTGTTTGATCTCTCGTACGTCTTTCTGTTGAAAATATTTTTCCTGCTGCCGGACTTCGAGCAAGATTTACGCAGAAAATTTTGTCGACAATTATGAGTAGCTTTTTTACCTCTGGATCTAACAGTTCCGTTTCTTTGGTTAGATCATGAAAGTGTTCAATTCTCTTGTTTTTGAATTGTGTCTTGAACATCAGAAGTTTTACTAATGAAGCATTTATCCCCACATCCTTGCTGGATTTCGCTTGAATGAATTGATTTCAGTAGCAATTTCATCGTACTTTAATGCGTTAATCAAGAGAGATTCCAACTTTTCGAACACCAAGAACGATGCTTTATCAAAATGATCACGCGATACTATAACATCAATTGCCTGATAAGACTGCTCCCGATAATGATCACCAGGCCTCTCAAGGTGGTGCGCTTGGAATTTGCTTTGATATCCCTCGACGTAATTTAATAAGGAATACTTCCTTTTTCTCTGCAAAACAGGCTTTTAAACAAAGTTAAGTTTTTAGAGCATAGGTCATACGTTGAACTAAAACCTGTCTAGTTTAGCATGTCGCCAATCATTTCCACCGTAAACATTGCCAAGCGCTTACTGCTTACGACTGCCATTTCGTTACTTTAAAATATTTAAAAGTTTATCGTTGTGAAACTTAAGTTTACCGAGATTTAATTCAAAATAGAAATTGAAACTTATCTGCGAATTGTAGTCAATTATACATGATTCCGCTTCTCTAGTAAGTCCAGGTTCTTACAAGCTTTCGTTCCTTAGATGACATAAAAAGCTATCGTCACAAAAAAAATTACGAAAACACTTTGCTTGCAACCCCCATTTTGTCGTTGAAAGCTTGTTGATATAGTTAAAAGCATTCGTCTTCGTATCTTATGGTAATGATGGTTTCTTTATTATTTCTAGCTTATGTTCTCTTTTAGGTGAGAATTTAATACAAATAGCGATTTTCAGCACCGGTAGCCGTGGTAGCTGTAATTTTTTTTTTATTCTTTTGTAATTTCATTAGTTAAAAGACGTAATGAGTGGCAATGGCAATGCGTGACAACCGCCTCTGGCTGAATTTTGAGAATTTTTGTCGCTGCACCAGATTTCTTACCAAGAATGTTACGTACGCCGTTGTAGCATTGAGGTCTACATATATGTATCCAAGGAAATTTGTCTTAGTGATAATATATCTCTAATTGCTGATGGTGTCGCTCTTGATATTTTGGATTTCACAGAACTTTATATAGTCGTCATACATCTCAAACCTAATGTCAATCGTTCGTTTTTGGAGATGTCGGTGTTCTCGTTGCAGATCGTTGCGAAAGAAGACTTAATCTCATTAGCTATGTCACTTAAAATTTGTTTTCCACAGACTGAGAATCTCGTTTTGGGAGTGAAGCGATGTGAACTTTTCTGTTTTGTTTTCCAACCATTGTTTTATTGTTGGAAAAGTGTATGCTTATCAATTTTCTTCAAATTTTGTAGCTTCATTGCCTCTCAGTGCTAGTCCGTATAGGAATTGAAAGGTTTTACTAATTTTTACAGACCATTTTACACTTTCATTAATTTTGCCTTTGGAACTTAATTTGTTATTTCGTGAATATTTCCACTTTGAAAGATGACATTTTGAGTTTTGGTGATCTTTGGAGCTCATTAACGCCATTTTCCAGTTACGAAACCAAGTAGACGGGGAAAGCGCCCACTTTGTGTATCTCCATACCAAATTTTTGCTGCTGTTTTTTACAAATAAAACATGTAACACAATCTCTGGGGTGCATGGGGTGTTCGGAGTGAGTACCGGCCAGTGGTAACCATCAGCTGACCTACGGGTGGATGGACCCACTTGTCTCCTTGAGGGCACCCAGCTCTCATGACTGGCTCCAAGTAACTGTTTGTACGTGGCAGCGGCCAAACCCCAGTAAACCGCTTCAGCTGGCAGGCTAAGCAACAGGAGGAAAGCTAACAACCGTTGTTGGTGATTCTGTGCACTAGATATTGACGGGAAAGACGTGAGAGTATTATTGGGAATAAACAGCAGGAGTAAGAGTCCAGAATGAGACTGGAAAATACATCAGCATAAAAAGAGAAGTACGACAAGGTTGTGTTCTATCACCAGATCTATTCAATTATTTATAGTGAGCATATCATGGAAAGCAATGATGAGAGGAGAGGTTTTGTTGTAGGAGGACACAATAAGAGCAACATCAGATACACCGACGACACCACACGTATCCCAGATTCAGCAGAAAAGCTTCAAGAAATCTTTAATTTTGTGTGTGAAGATAGCGCCAGAAAGGGACCGAGTATCGATAGGAGAAAAACGTTCTGCATGACAGTCAGAAAAAGGAAAGAACAGTTCAAGTGTTACTTGAAAGTCGACGGTGAGTAGATACAGCAGGTGAACAGATTTAACTACCTTGGAAGAGGCTTTTGAACGCAGGGCTGGTATTCTGAAGAGTCGAACTATCTAAATGGACACAAAGTTGAAGGTACTCAACTGCTACATTTTCGATGTGTTGACATATGGATGTGAAAGCTGTACAGTAAATAAAGAAATGAAAAATCAGATGAATGTTGAGAGTTTCTTGGACTGACCACGTAACAAACGACGGAGTTTTGAGACGAGCAGGTTACAGCATGAAGCTTCTAACAACCATCAGGAGAAGGCAACTGTCCATCCTACGAGATGTGATCAGAAAGGAAGGACTGGAGGACTTGGCTCTTACTGGCAAGATATGTGGAAGAAGAGGCAGAGGACGTAGACAGCTAATATTTATAAAAGCATATCAATTTGGACCGGGAAAAGTGAAATAGAGATCCTGGGGATAGGAAAGAATAGGTATCTGTGGAGAAGCATGACCGCCGACGTTCTGGAAGGACGTGGCACTTGAGGAGGAGGAATACAATCCTTACCTAGCCAATTGTATTTTGTAAACTATCAAGATTGACATCATCGATTTTGCTTTCCAAAAGCTGTTTTTTGATAAATATTGGTGTCGGTAGGTTGATTTGTTTCCTCTGCAATATTTCTTCAGGAACCCAAGCCTCATTCCAAATAGAACCTCTTTCTCTTGAAAATTCTGAACTTTATGGACTCAGAGGAAGCCATAGATGTAAGAGCTTTATCATGTCATGAGTCGTATGCTTTTTCTGAGCTACGTTTCAAGAGATACTTCTCCCATCGTCAGGCTACTGAAATGATTAGATACGGCTATTTTATACTTTGGTAGTGCGGACGTGAGTGTAGACAGGGCTGGAGTTGTTTCGGGAAGTGGCGCCATACCTATGTTGTGCTTGTTGTGTTTGTTGTGTTTCTTTCTTCAGTGCTGGAAGCCATATTACTGGAAGGGTGTAGGATATACTGTTGATGTGATTGCTGCATTGCAAGGAATGGATTGTTTCTTTTATTTTTCTTGTTGTTGTGTTGATTTCTTTGTCTAAAATTCTTTTATTTTCCCAGTCAAAGGTATGATCCTGTGTCCAGCAGTGTTCGGCTATTTCATGATTCTTGGTGTCACCTTTCTGAACAGCTCTCTTGTGTTCTTTTTCTCTTTGACCCAAGGAACGCTTTGATTCACCTATGTAGGAGGCAAGACAGTCCTTACATTGTAGTCTGTAGACTATGTTGTTCCTTTCATCAAGTGGAACTGGGTCTTTTGGTTTTGAGAGGATCTTCCTTAAGGTGGATGTAGTGAAGAAGGAGCATTGAATGTTGTGTTGTCGGAGGGCTCGTCTTAGGTGCTCACTAGTATTCTTCATGTAAGGCAGACGTATACGTTTCAGGGGTTCTTTATCTTCATAATTAGGTCCAGTGGTTCTGTGAAGCGGAGAGCTAAAGCTTCCTAGCCCGTTAGCACCGCCGGGCCTGAACAAATCCTTAACTTCCAACATCTTCATCGACAAGAAGCTCCAAGTGTCAGAAAGAGTCAATGAATTGAGAAATTTCATTCCAGAAATGTATAATGGATCTTAAATCTCAGTGATAACTGATGGTTTCATTACAAAATGAGCCAAGAGAGAGAAATAACAAGGAGACTGTTTGTTACCGCCGCTATTAAGTATGTGTTTTAACACACTGATGAAAACAGTAGATCAGGAGCAGATAAAATGTAGTGGATTCTTGTTTGGTAACTCTCTCTCTTCGTCTAATCAGTTTCGGTATGCTGATGACATGACCATTGCAACCAGTCTAGATTCCGACAACTAACTGCTGTTGAGCTTGTTTCAAAAATGGTGTATTTGGCTCATTTCCTAATACGAGTTGGTCAATGTCACTCCTTCAACGTCAAACAAATTTATTCATTAAGTATCTAATCTTGGGAAGGAAAGCGAGTCCCGATCCTGAAATTTAGAGAATGATTTGCCTCGCTGGAGGAGTTTGGTTTTGATATGAACAATAATCAGGCAAACGATGCAGTAATGAAGATATTGGATGATGCCATAAGTAAAACACACTTCCATTGCACCCTAGACACAAAATTTGCATTACTACTTATATATTTACAGTAAGTTTAAATGGCTCTCTTTTGTTACAATTTCAAAGATCCATGGTTATATCATTCATCTAACAGTCTTGTTCTACGATGAATTCAAAACGTAGCCAGCAAGTGTAATCTGAGCCTCCCTTTTAAAATGTTGGATCTCAACTTTACTGTTCCTTCGCACTTAAATCAACAGTGAAAGGTTTCGGTCCAACAAATACTCCGCTCATAAAAAATCTAAACATACGGTCTACCAAGTCTCGTGAGAAATGTAATGAGATTTGGAAGGATCATTCCCAACTTACAAACAGATACAGATTTTTAGAACTGAAAAAGTAGAACATGGTTGTAAAAGTTGTCGCTGAAAACTATCAACTACCACGTACGCCTAGAATAAGGTAGCGAACTCTATTTCCAAAAATCTATTCCTATTTAAAAGAGACGATTGATACTTTCTATGCGCACTCAGGAGATTAAAAACGAAGAGGTTGATTGCAAAAGAATTTTGGCCCTTATGCCACAGAGACACACATACACAGATGCACACCCTTGACAAGTGTTGGGCTGCTGTCAAGCAACTAAGATATACATGGTGACATAACTCGGTGCTGAACTCAATAGTGTACCATCTTTCATCGATTTCCTCTCCTCACATGAAACTGTTTGTGGACTTTCCAGGCTGAACATGGAGATACTTTTCACTTGAACACAGTGACCGAATTTAGTATTGGTGACTGCTTTGAAAATGTACCTCATTGAGCTAACATTATGTTCTGAGACTTATCTCGTCAAATCGCACATATAAATAAAACTACCCGAATACCTGAATGACCAGGTGAAAGTATCGGTGAAGATTCAGAACTCATTTTGACGAGCTTACGTCTCCTTTCAAATGCAAAATTTAAAGATCTTGTTAAAAATTTAAATCTCGATTACAAAGGAATTGTAACAAAAATTCCTATTACAGATATTCCTATTACATTTATAATGGATAACTCTAGGATTGGCCTTCACCGAAACTACTTCACCTTGTGTAAATGTAAGTACAACAAATTCACCCGTCCTGTAATTATGAGAAGACGGTGCGAAATTGTAATGAATTGTTTGAACTAGAACAGATGACGTTTAAAATGTGTACTGTATAAATTCTACAGGGACAATTGCTCTTTCTTGTGTTTATCAAACAAAAATAAGTAGCTCTGTGAGATTAAATGTTACAAATCAACGACATTTCATCTGTAAACTCTCAACTATCATTACTCATTTTACTTTAATTTCTGCTGTCGCAACAAGCCACTGGCAAATCTGGATCTTCTCTCTTATTGGTCTCCATAATAATCTTCCTTAACAAATCTATTCTTATTTTCTTACACAATATCATACATTCATGATACACAATGTCATACATTCATGATTATTTCACTTAGAGGTATAACATTATATTTTAATAGTTAAAAATGGAAATACTGTGGAATACTATACCCAAGTGATCCAGACGAAACAACTGCCCCAAAGTCCATTGTACTGAGTGTTGAAGGGGAAGCTATCATAATGATGAAAAATTGAAGGATCAAATTGAAAACCCCTCTTTAAAAGTAAGTTAAAAGTACCTTATTTTTTTATTAAGCTTCATTTAGGCTTGTTCCATAATGGATCTTAAGAGATGGAAGCTGAATAGTAAAAATACAGTACTCCCTATCTGCGCAATAATATTTAAGATTAAAATTAAATGGAACACTAGCAGGTCCAAAGCACAGATTAGAGAGGCGAAGGGTTTGGCGATTGTCTAGGAACCCTTCCCGTAAGGACCCTTTTACCATGTTAACAACAACAAAAGAAACATACCATTGTGTAAGTGGTTTTCGGAGTCATCCAAGGATAGTCGTCTGAATCATAGTGGGGAAAGCCAAACAAAGCTACTGAAAGGTAGACAGGAAGTCCAGAATGCAAAATTCTAAAGGGAAATAGGAGGAAAAGAAGGCTCAAGAACATCAGGGGTCGCATTGTTGAAAACGAGTTTAAGATCTTGAACCAGGCTAAAGGATCTTCATTGGAATTTAATGTTAGATTTTCAACCTCATTAAAAATGTCTTTTAAACATTCAGTAGTCGTAAAAGATGTGTTGAAATGCTAAAGTGACAAACTGTTTTCCGAAAGCTTTGGGCTAGGTTTTTGATGTATACTGTATAGTGTGGTATGACAGAAAAGATGTCATTGTACCTTTGACTTTAAGCATTTCCTGGTAAACAAGAGGTACTGACAGAGTAGTTAAATCAAGAGGTTATAATTTTAAAGGTTCCCAGTTCGAGTCTCGGCCACACCTCTCAAAGTACTACGCCCAATTCCTTTCTGTTTTATAAGTGTAAGTGGCATACAATGTGTGTGTACACGTTGTTGGAGATAGAATTTGGAGATGGTAAAATATATACGAGTTTAAAAGTACAAAGAATAGTATCAAATAAGCAATGTAAGCCTCTGCATTGAAGTATCTTTCAGCCTTGTTTAGGATGAAAAATAAGAAAGACGTAGCAGTTTTATAAGCCACAATGTAGAAAAAGAGTACAAAGAGAAAGAAAAACCATTTGAAATGCCTCTATTACAAGAACAGCCTTTTTTTAACCAGGGCATCTACGGCCATAAAGATTGTGCAAATAGTTCTTAATACCTTAGTTCTTAAGTTTATAATATTATAGTCATTTTCGTCTATTTTATTTCAAGTGACAGATCAACAAATGAGAAGCAATAAACTGGTGTCTGGAGTAACCATATTGTGCTGAGCTATGTATCTGCATATATTTCTATGTTTGCAAAGATCGATCGACTAGTTTTGTCGAGTGTTTCTATAGCCATCTGTTCAGAAGAAAATGTGAGCCTACCACTCCATCTAAAAAAATACGATGCCATTACATTTCTCTGTGGCTTGCGTTACTTTTTAAATCTATTTATCATTTGCCCTCACACACCCTACACCACTGGCTATGAATAACTTAACACTGGCAATCCATAAGTCGTTCGCTTAGTTTACTCGAGCTCTTCCCACAATACTAGTATTTCTTAACAGCCTATTGATAAACGTATTGTAGTTTTACACATTTTGGGATCTCTTACATGTATAAATATTCCTTTTCATAGTATATTTTCATGCTGATCAAATCAAAATATTCTGCCATTCTTGTTCTATTAATTTCAAACTCAAATTATCTTTGTATATGAAATAAATATTACAATATCTATAAATATTAAGATATTGGTTTGAAAACGCAACATTAAATTAGATTTGATGCATATAAAAATTCTCTATTGTTAAATAAAAGCTGATAAAGATTCTGCGCAGTACACTGCAGTACAGCGGTGTACTGCGCTGTACTGCGCTGAATCTATGCTATTTAATGTATAATGTAGAAAGTTGTTAAGGGAGAATTATGAGTGTGGCAAACACACTTAAAATTGGGCTCATTTGCTTTAATATGCACAATGGCTTCATATATATGATAATGTATTGCTATACAATTAGCCTCGGAAATTTTCTAGCTAGACTTTGTGGTGTTTGTGACTCGTGATTCGAACAATATGTGTTACAGTGTTTCCAAGGTGTGACAGGAGATTTTTACTAATTAAAGGTTTTATAAATACGTTTAAGGTATCGATCAATGTTTCAGAAATTGAGCAGGGATTCACTTTAGAGATTGGAGGAGTAGGTTCAAATCAGTAGTGTCATTTTAGGCCCAAGATCCATATAACTTTTTTAACGTTAAAATTTTGGCCTTTTTGTGCCTCAGGAGAATTAGTTTGTGACTCGAGTTTTGCCTTTTCATGTGACCCCTCCTGAAGGTCACTAAATAACTGCGCAAATCTGTAAAGCACGTAGGATATCAAAATTAATCTCGAGTACGAGATAATTTGGGTAATAAATTAAACAGAAACGTGGTAATAGCTCGGTAATTGATAACTGGGTACAGGATGATGATTTTAGATAAAGGGATTTGTTCATACATTTTGAACAAACATACTCCCCCTCCCCATCATCCCTGCAAGATGTCGGTTCTTCAGTTTTGTTGCTTCATTCTTCATTTTCTTTTCCTTATGCACCCCGAGCTTTAACACTAGGTTGTTACTTCATGATATTTTGACTTTGGCGACTCAAACATGACACTCTTTTCCAGACATTTAGAGTAACACTATATTCCACCATCTGAGAATGATCATCTATGTGTGTTTCGTTCTCCATTAACCTCCTTGGAGAGAGTTGTTTAATTGGGTTGGTTTTGTTTTTACCAGCGTTATTTTTAAAAACATTGCTTCTTTTTCAACCTTTTATAACAAAATGCCTGTTATTTGAAGCATCAATGATGCCCCCATTGAAACAGGTCGGCTAAACAAGAATTGTTTACAAAGCAACGATTCTTAATCATCAATTTCATCATAGACCAGTGTAAGAGGACAACTGTTTACAAATGAGTTAGCTTCAGGAGCAATTATTAATAAGCCAACCTTATTTTACCTCTTGGCCTCGTAACACGGTCTTTAAGCAGTTTGTTACTTTTTGAATTATTATTGATCTAAAACCTCACATTTGAGATGTTTCTAGAGGATTAAATCGCCTTTTAATTCCACATGCATGACCAATTTCACTGACTGAGGTTTGAGATATTTCTTCAAGCTGTCTCATAGACCAACTTCAGCTCCCTTCAAGTTAACCCCGCACCTACACAGTATTTCTTTGACGGACAAAGCATCTGAAGACAATAATGAATTAATCGCTAGTGGGCGATTCAGTAGTGTAGACAGCTCTTGTTTAGTGTGGATAGAGAGGTAAATCTCGTAAATCTCCAATGCCAATTGACTGGTCACCTCTTTTGAATTAGGTGGGATTTTTATGTTAGTGGATAGCTTGAACTTATGTAAAATAGTCAACGCCAGTGTTAAGAAAAGCAACAGTTCTGATATTGCTTCTAGTCTTCGATAAATCGGAATTAAGTTGAGAAATTGCTTCGGCTCTTGAGTGTTGTCAGTACAGACAATTGTGGATGATGCTTTTTACCTCTCTTTCACAAACACTGGTTTTTCTCTCTGAAAGAAAAAAGCAGATATTTAGACTTGCATTGGATTTTTGCATGGTTAAGATGATGATCAGCTCTTGCGATATCACCTTTGGTAACAAACGATTTAGTTTTATTAGCAAGTTTCTTTTGGGAAGGCTTTTCATGTAAATTTGTGTTTTGCGAGAAATGTGTTATTACCTGGTTTGTTAGATCGGTTGGTCAAATTTCATATCCATTACATTCACTACAAAATCTATCCAAGATCATGGTATTTCAATAATGAGAAGGCATTTCTGTACTATGCCTACCATGGTCACTGGTCCTGGATTGTACGCCTTGTTGGTCTTTAGGGTTGAAGCCATATTTCACTAATCAATATTAATTTTATGCTTCAGCTGGGCGTGAACCTGCCGAAAAGGGCTTTTAATGATTAAATTGCGTTGCTTGAAATGCGTCACCTTGAAAAGTCCTACTTTGCCTAACTTTGTGATCATAGCCACGACGTAAGTATCTGGGAAAAACTTGTACTTCCAACACGTTTGCCAACATGCCTTGGTCCATTATGTACATCATTGCATAAGAACGTTAAACAGACCCTGTTTGGTACTAGAAGGTTTTGATTGAACAATCTAGTTAACAGGATACTCCAGTAGTTGGGAACAAAAACTCTTCTACTCAGGTTATAAAACGTTTTTAAACGTGACAAGCCTCCAAATCTAATCTGATCGATACATGAAAGGTAAGCAACCCCTTTGTTCATCTCTCTAAACGGACTGGAAGCATTGTCTGGACTGAGTATTAAGTGGCTTATGTAAACTTGGTGCACTTTAAAAATAAAACTGGGCGACTCGACGCTCTACAATATTGTTTTTATGATTGCTGTCAAATGCATGGAACCTCCCGAGCGAANTCCATTATGTACATCATTGCATAAGAACGTTACACAGACCCTGTTTGGTACTAGAAGGTTTTGATTGAACAATCTAGTTAACAGGATACTCCAGTAGTTGGGAACAAAAACTCTTCTACTCAGGTTATAAAACGTTTTTAAACGTGACAAGCCTCGAAATCTAATCTGATCGATACATGAAAGGTAAGCAACCCCTTTGTTCATCTCTCTAAACGGACTGGAAGCATTGTCTGGACTGAGTATTAAGTGGCTTATGTAAACTTGGTGCACTTTAAAAATACAACTGGACGACTCGACGCTCTACAAAGCCGAAAGCTTTGGTAACAAGGCCTTTAGTAGCATGGCAAAGGGCAGCTGCCAAAAGAATGTTTCAAAGTAAATTTTTTGAAAAATTGAAAAGATTTACGATTTTCGATGCCCAAATTTATGTTCAAATGAGGGTATTCAAAGTTTTCAGTAAAGTAGGCCAATGATTTTCCGGACGTTATCGCGTAATGAGACAAAATGCATTTACTTACTAATGGTCTTCTAGATTTTCCACGTTTGTTGGCTGAATATTTTCGATAGTAGTTACAAATATTGTGGTGTTTCGGAAACTGCATAAAAGTGCCAGTTGAGTGCATGCACGTGTACGTAACTCGTTTCACTCCAAATTTTCCCCGTGTAACGGAACTCAGAAATCGTTTATCGGGAGAAAATGCAGATTGATTTTCAATTTAATTAAAAAAAGAGCCATATCATTTGTCATAAAGCCAAATCCGAGAAAAACTTTGGCAAGCTTCTATGACATCATGTGCATTACTAAGCACGTCGCGAAAAAAGCACCGAGGGTTTGAGCTAAGGTATTGGGTATCACTTTCTGTTTTGTTTGGGTTTTTTTAAAAGAAACTTGGATTGACTTTTAGTGAGTTGGTGTTTCTAATCCGATCCACTGCCAGTTTCTTAATGACTGCGAAGCTATGTAATTTAGGAAGATAAATTGTGAAGAAACCTCTTTCATTTGCCTTATTGATAAAAGGGCAATTGATTTCCAATTTCTTATGTTGGCAGCTTTGTCTAGTCGATTGCCGGCGAAAATTGTATCCAGGTAGCTCATTTGGAGGAGTGGTTAGACATGAAAACTGTGGACCTGAACCAAGTTTAGCGCAGCTTATATTTTTTACTTTCTTTATTATTCCAAATTTTTGCCTTCATTATTATTTTTACAATCTTTGAATTCATACGCAAAACTTCGAATTTTCTAGGCAAGATCAGGTGAAGACTTTAACGTCAAGACAAGGTTTATGTGGATTTTGTATATCACTATTCCGCCCAAATCTGATGGCGCCATTCTATACATTCCAAGCTCTCAAATACCACTGCTTACAACAAAATGTGTTTCAAGAGTTTTCAGTTTCCCTAAAGCAATTACGCATCTATGACACCTGCACATAGAGCAAACAATTAACTATTTCTTGTGTTGTGAACAAAAAGGAAGAAACAAAAGGGCGCCTGCTAATATTGGACATGCCACTGAAGGTCTTAATTGCAGTGAAGATGGCTTTAACTCTTCTACATCACCGCATCAAATATTGTCAACATTCTGAGAGGCTCAATCGATAAAATCTTTAGAACCTTTTTAATCTCACTATGGCAGTTCAAAGGGATGGTCTTATCTAACTTTGATAGCAAGTGTGTATCTTAAAGCCCAATAAATGTACGGTCTATGGGTAAGGGCTGGGCTCCTTTTTAAGTAGCCATATTCTACTTGTGTTGTTATACTTTTAGTCCTTAAAATAGTAGTAACATTTTCCATCTCTATAAGTCTAACATTCCTCCTTGCATGGAATACTGTTGTCACATTTGGGGAGGTCCTCCCTCGTCTCATCTTGATGCCCTTGATAAAGGTCAGAGGAGTATTAGTAACTTGATAAGTCTAAATCTTACTGCTGCACTTCAGCTTTGGTCTTCCTGACAAAATGTAGTATTTTCCAGTCTTTTCTATAGGTATTACCTTTCGAAGTGTTCCAATGGGCTTTTCTCACTGGTATCAGTTCAGCTTGTTGGATCGTGTGTGACTCGTTTCTTTCAGATTCCTCATCTTTATGAAGGCGTTGCTTCTTGTTGTAATAAAACTTTTTATGAATGTAGTTTCTTTCCTTGGAGAGCTAGGTCCAAAACGTTTTGGCTTCTGCGAGCTTGCCTCGGTCAGATGGCTTGAATATTTCAAGGTCTAGGGTCAGGTCATATATCCATACAGTGCAATCTTTGGTGTCCTGACAACTAAGCCCCTTTTCCATCATAACAACTTTGATGTTACCCATCCATCTTTGTTTTGGTCTTTCCGTTTTTCTCCATTCTGGCACGTCCAGCTTCAGCTCCCTCTTCCCAACGTAGTCTCCTTCTCTTCTCTCAACATGTCCAAACCACCTCAATCGTGATTCTTTTATCTTCCGAGAGAGTTCTTCGACGCCCAGTCTGCTTTTCATTACCTCTTTGCGCATCATATCTCTCCGGGTAACGCCTAGAGACCTTCGAAGCATCGTCATTTCGGCTACGTTCATCTGTTTCTCGAGTTCTGCTGTCAAAGGAACTGTTTTCATGCCGTACATCATTGCTGGCCTCACCAGTGTCCTCTACAGTTTGCACCTCTCTCACTAGCACTTTATTGTTGCACATCATTGCGTTGACTTTTGCCAACTGCCCCAGCCAGCCTTAGTCCTTTTCTTTATCTCTTTGTCACTGCCTCCGTCATGTTGTATAGTTGACCCCAGGTAATTGAATTTTGTGACTTCCAGGACGTCCTCACCAGTGATCGTGATGGGTGGTAGATTATCCGCTTTGTTGACTAACATGTACTCTGTTTTTGACCGGTTGATCTTTATTCTTCTTTTCTCCAAAGCCAAAGCTTTCCTCCAATTCTCCAGTTCTTCTTTCGCTTCTTCTTTCTTACCATTGATCAGTACAACAGGACCTGCAAACGTCATGTTGCCAAGGCTTGATTTACTGATGGTATCTGTGAGCACGTTTTTGACCACTGCGAACTGGAAAGGGCTTAAAGCTGAACCTTGATTTAATCCAACTTCAACTTAGAAAACTTGTCTTACCAGCCGCGCACGTCACCACTGTTTCTCATTCACCCCACATATCTTGTACGCACTTCACATATTTTTTCGTGATACCTCTTTTACTCATGGGGAACCATAGTTCCTCTCGCGGCACACGATCATAGGCTTTTTACCTTAATGAATACACACTGAAGCTCCTCCTGCCCTTTCCGATTTTTTTCTGCTGTCACGCGTAAAAGCGAAGATTGCATCCGTCGTACTTATATTTGACATGAAGCTGAAGTGGTCTTCACTGATCTCTGCCTCCCTCCAAAGCCTGCTATTGACCACTCTCTCTCCCATAGCTTCATTGAGTGACTCACGGGTTTGATAACCCTTTTAGTTGCAGCAGTCCTGCACACCTCCCTCGGTCTTGAAAATTGGTATAAGGGTGCTCTTCTTTCAGTCCTCTGGCATGTGCTCGGTTACCAAGATTTCATCAAACATTGACGTCAAGAACGCAAGGACACTACTTCCCAGGCATTTCCATACCTCAACTGGGACACTGTCCGACCAGAGTGCTTTTCCATTCTTCATCATATTTAAAGCTCTCTTTTCTCTTCCACGTTGGTCCCCTCTACAGGTCCTTCGCGAATCTCTCCTTCTTCTTCTCTACTTCCCCTTGGATTTTCCTCTTTCATTCGCCTCTTGAAGCCTGACTTGAAGCATACTTGCACGCTACTGCTTTGCAGTCTATGCCTTCCTTAAGGTGTCGCCTCCTACATAGGACATACTCGATCCAAGTCTTGTTATTTCCGCTGTGATAAGTGATTCTTTGTTCATTGGTTTTCATTAAGTAGGAGTTGGTAATAGCCAACTCGCAGCTTGTTGAAAACTCAACTACTGTTACTCCTCCTTCATTCCTTGTACCCAAGGCATACCTTCTCATAAGATATTCATCTCCAATGTTGTCTTTGACAACATTTCCAATCAGGTCTGCACCGATGAACACACTCACCTCCCCCTATACTCTTGTCATGGCGGAATCCGCCTCTTTCCAGAACTCCTCTTTCTCGGTATCATCGCATCCTGCTTGTGGCCCATATACACTGATGATGTTGGTCTGCCACTTAATTCCAGTCTCATCCATATTACTCTCTCACTAACTCGGTTAACTTTGATTACGCTTCCAAATAGGCTTCTTTCAAGGGTGATACCAACCCCATTTCTCTTGTTGCCCGCAGCGTACTAATACAGCTTGTAAAGGTCACCTACTTCCCTGACTTTTGCACCTTTCCATTTAGTTTCCTGAAGAAGCAAAATGTTAATACTCTTTCTTCGCATGAAATACACTACTTCTCTTCGTCTTCCGGTCATGCTGCCGGCATTAAGGGTCTTTACTCTCAAGTTTCTTTTCTTCACCCGTTCTCTCTTCCTGGCTTGCTTCTTCCTTACTCGAGGTCCTTCCCTTCTACGTCTCGTTAGTCTTTTTTTACCAGTATCACAATTTCCTGTACCACGCTGGTGACACAAAGTATTGGCGGTCGTTGTTGACCTGGGCTCCGACCGATCCGGTATTGTTTCGTTTTGATTTTGATTCATTCACGTTTGGTTTCCGGACGTGTTTCCGGAAGGGTGCCTTTCCTTACGCCAACCACCAGTCATAAGCGGTGGGCCTAGCCTTTGGTCTATTGACCCAGTCACAAGGCAGTGAGGTAGCGATTGGTGAATGATGGTGGGTAACCACACGCCGTTTGGCCCTGCATACAGAACCTTTGGGGAAGCAGCTCCTCTGGTGATAGGCTTCGGGCTGACACACCCTAGCCATTGCCTCGTTAGCTGGGATCTGCAAGGAAACCATGTCCAGGGCACACCACGAGGAGGTGAGGTTGGCCTGGTCGTAGGGTGGGTCACAGACAAACTACTTGATTTCGCTTTTCGCCACCAAGAGGCTAGTCTATCCTGTTTAGCACTAGGCTAGGAGACACCCCACGCCCCTTCATACCCCACTTAATGGCTTTATGTCTTTTATGGTCACTTATCATAGGTAGTTGGTGCTGTTGTTGTTCCTCGTTGAATCAAATTTTTCTATGAATTTCGTTCTTTTCTGAGATAGCTAGATAGTGGAACCCTCCGATTTCTGAGTCCTTTACTCCATCAAATAACTCAAACGTTTTCAAGTTTGAGGTCAACTCTTATCTTTTGTCTTCATCTTATTTGAACGTGTAAATATATTTTTCTTCGTTTCATTTCACAGTTCCATACATTTGATGGCTCTGTGCCTTGTATAGTTCATTATCATTAACAAAATCAAAAGTGAAAAGTAGGCATATAAATACACAATAAATTATCGTTAATCAAATTAAGCAGGTACCTATGAAGCAGAAAATACTTTTTATGTCCGCTTCAAAATCAGTGTGGATAAATGGTTCCTTTAACTACAGTCCTTCGTAAAAATACAATTTTCCAAGTATGGCATCACGTCATATAACCTAGAAATTCTAAGATCAAATTACAAGTACTCATGCAGTTTATCAATTTTCTGCAAAGTAAATTTCAATACCTTCTACAAATTTTGTTCAACAGTTTAATAATAATGATATGGCATTACGGTTTATTTTCTTAAGAATTGCAAGGTCAAGAGTTGCTTAGCTCAAACAACATAGACCCACTGTAAAAGTTTGTTCGAAATCAGTCTTGTAAATCTGAAGCCAAATAAAGTCATTGTCTAGTCCTTTCTCTCTCACAGCCACCTGCTCTCAAAACTTCGAGTTTGGGGCAACCTAAAACAAAAAACAAAAAATGTTAAAAGGTTTTTGAAAATAAACTGCCAACTCCAGAGAGAGATCATAGCAATAATAACATGTGTAAACGGGAAAGACGTCTTGCAAGTGGCAAATCTCGACTACAAAAGTCCATGGTTGATTAATATCACTCAAAGCTAGT
The DNA here is from genome assembly GCA_003991215.1 of Morbakka virulenta. Lineage (NCBI taxonomy): Eukaryota > Metazoa > Cnidaria > Cubozoa > Carybdeida > Carukiidae > Morbakka > Morbakka virulenta. The sequence continues at coordinate 4,058,947 of RDPX01000028.1, read as the reverse complement.
TAATTGGTACGATCTAAGGTTAGAATTTTATTTCATTTTTAGACTTTGGTAGTGGTGATGGGGAACACTGGTTTTTTTATTTTTCTCAACTATCCTTGTACTGATAAAACAACAGTCACAATAGTACTGATAACATTAATAGCAATTATCACATAATTCAGTTATTTGTAACTGTATTTGCCCCTGCATCAAGGAAGTCCACTGGATGGCAAGTCTAGGTTTGAGGATAGTCCTTAAGTAATGAAGTGAGTTGTGTCTACAAATACGCCATTCAACGTCTCGTTTTTAACAGCTTTCTCATCTAACGGGAAAATAACATGAAGCTAGCTTTGCTATTTGTTTGTGTTTTCTGTGTCCTTTTTCTTTTTCTGGTGTTTTTTTAATTTCTTTCAAGCCTTGGAGCCAATTTAGTGTGGGAGATTTCTTTCTTATTCAAAAGTTTATTTGCAATATTTTTTATTGGGTTCCTCCTTCTTCCAATGCTGTATCTGAAAAGTCACGCACAGCCTCAGTGGTTCCCTGCTTCTAATCAATAAACGAACATTGTAAAGTGAACTTTTAACTGTCTTTTGGAGCGACTGAGGGAAACAAAATGTTTACAGTTGTTTGTACATAAATAACAGTTGATGAAATTTAATTGATAAAGCTACTGGTATTATTATTATTGTTGATTAGAATTAAACGGGATGCAACCAGAAAGCCTCCTCGTGGCGCATCCCGGGAAACGCTGTGAATCCAACCCTCAGTCGGTCAATTTCTGCCAGACTCGCAACAATTGACAATCAACGCTATATCAATGCTACCCGCGACATACGATCAACATGCCTTCACACCAGAGTCAAAAACACAAGTTCTTTTCAGAACCGGCACTGGCTGTCGCCTCCTTTAATATTGAAGGATATTCAGGCGTGAAGGCAGACCTGCTTGGACAATCTATCAAAGACTATGACATTGTGTGCCTCCAAGAGACACACCTCAAGAACACAAGCCGACGACCGGCCTTGCCCGGAATGAAACTGATTGCTGAGATACGACACGAGACGATTAGAATTAAACAAAGGAAATATCTGACTGCCAGTATACTGTAATGAAAGGTGGGTGTATGCATGATTTGAAATGTCTGATGCCTGTCGAGACAACAAAGAAGTATTAAATAACACGAGAAAAAGTGATAGAAATAGATATTAGAAGAAAAATACATTTTGGTTGAATGTGGCTTAATTCAAGGCATTTAATCCAATGTACTTTCATATATATATCAAGCTCATTCAATCCCAATTTTATGTGACCTTGCTATAGGTAAACTGAAATGATCTAACATAATAGTTACCTATTCTGTGTTTCACAGCATCAAATGTCCTTACAAGATCGGGTCTTTTTCACAAATTGGAAATAGCTATTTAGTTTTTATTTTCAAATTGCATTTATGCCTTTAGTTTCCAGGCATCGCCAGTCCCCACTTGCATACAGTTTTTTAGTCCCCCTATTGTTTGCTATCACCGTCTCTTAGTAAAACCATCAAACTACTCCTCAGCCAGAAGCAGTGAGAAAATCCAGTGTTCGGTTTTGGGCAATCTAATTTCCAAACGTCCTTTTGTTATCATTAGCAACTTGTTTACTAAATCCAAATCATCATCATAAACACCAATAAAGAAACAAAAACAGTAAAGCAATGACAACAAAAATAAAAGGTTTTAATTGGTAAACATACCACGCAAAGCTTCTTTGACAACTGGGCTTACACGAGTTCTGTCTAAATTGAGCGATTTTAAGAAAGGCAGCTTGAGGGTTTTCACGTTATCGTCACATACACGTGTTCTGCTCAAATTCAGTTTTGTTAGATTTTCAAAATTGTTCAATACAGCCAAATGTTCACCATCAACATTGCTGTTTGTAAGGCTTAGAGTGTGAAGATGGGTTAAGCCTAAACGATATGTAATACAATAAAACCATATTATATCTTGTGTTCTCTCATAAAGAGAGGACAATGAATTACTCGTAATAGCTGGTCAATGAAGAAAACAAACAAATTAGACCAAAGAAGGATATTTCATGCATAAAAAGCATGAAAATATTACTATACTTGAAATGACTGTTATCAAAAATAGTTGTGGGGCTAGTGGTGCTCAGCTTCCTTTTCCGTGTTCTTGTGGCTTAAAATGCACGTTCCTTTTGTCTATTAGGAGCTCTTGATTGTACAAGTTAAAAAGTAGCATTGAAGGATTAAGCTACGACGTAATAATACCATAGTGGTACTTATTTCTCTACTGTACTTTAGACCAGTCTACAATAACAGTGACGCAAAATGGTAAATACAGAACTGGACTCAAAACGGTTGCAACTGCCTGCGGTTGTCGAGAGCGGTGAAACACTCATCCAAATAAACCTGATAAAAACGCTGAAGTCAAAGTTAATGAAACGATACGTTTACTTAAAAGCCGTAAATACCGTAAGATTAAAAGTGAAAACGCGTACTTGTTTGAAGAGCAACCTCAAATGTTAATCATCGACAAACACTTTAATTATGCAGCGTTTCTATTTGTGGAGGGTAGCTATCTTAAAGAGTTCGTTTATTTTGTACGATAAAAAATTTATCCGCATTCTACGCGTAACAATCTTCTAGGATCCGTATTTGTTCACATAGATCCACGGAGTGTGCACTGTCAGTCAATGACGTTAAATAGGTCACGCGTTATAATGGTGTGCATAAATAAAAAACGCCTTACACTTCTGATCTTCAGGTATATAATTTTCAGTATCTTCATCTTCGAAAATCGTTTTTTTTTACATCATTATCATATTGCTTTTGAATAAGCAGTTATGTATTGTACATCAGCATATAACATGCTACACATATGCGTAAATCCAAAATACAAAAGTGCACAAAGTGACATAGCAAAGAGGTTAGAATATGTTGAAGGCATTTCACTCCATCGCACTCTTTCGAAGAAAAATTGTAAAACTACTCAAAGAAAACAGAGTTATCTTGAATGTTTATCTTTATCAATCCATTCTACACCAATTAACATTACAACGTACCAAAAAATGTCTTACTTACAATTTATTCATATTTTACACATTTAATGTCAAGAATCTTAACAAAGAACAATGACTCACGTGCTAAACGTAAGGTCACATATCTGAATTATACAACCAATTCTTCAGAAATTCCGTAAATATTAAAAATACTCTAAACAAGTGTTCTGTATAAACCTTTGATCTGCATTTCAAGCAATTACAAAAAAAAACTTTAGCAAAGTTTAGTTTATTGGGTGCAACAATTTCAGAGTGAGGCTCTAATGTAAATTAATTTTACAAGTATACAAAAGAAGACGATGACTGCGAAGACAGTAAAAAAAACGAGGAAGCTTGTCATATTCCTAATAACCGCGAGCTTGGTAACACATTTATGCAAATGGTAAAGCTGTGGGTTTCCTAACAAAATAGCAGGATAGAAATGGCGAGAAAAGCTTTGGAAAACAAAAAAACATCCAAATCTTGTGACAAAAAAGGAAAAGGAGTTCTTCGATCCGTCATAAAACTCCACAATATGGAGTTCTTGATGATTATGATGATTATGATGATGATGATGATGATGATAGTGATGATGATGACGATAGTGATGATGACGATGATGATGATGATGATGATGATGGCGATGTGGACCAAGATCAACACAATTTACAATTGATGGGCAATTCATTTTGCAAATTAACCATTAACATGCAATATATTCAAAACTGTCTACCTTGCATACTCTGCAGTCCAACTTCAGTGATAGATGAATTGTCAAGATTAAGATCTACGAGTTCGGTCATTCCTGTTAAAAAAAGTGTGATCATTAGCCTGTATACGAACATAAAAACTCATTGACATGTCGTTAGGTTGACAGTTCTGATCCGACAGTGGAGCATCAACAGTTTAGGTCCCAGTATTATTAATGGTTATCAGATAATCATTATCAGGGGTCAGCTACTGACACTTTAAAACGTCCCTTATAGTCAAACAATGTCTATCTTTTGTCTGGACCTGACTATTTCGACTTTAGCACACTACAAGGGATATTCCTCAAAACATAGGGCAATTGAACTGACGAAAAGTACAGATTTTTGTGGACCTAACTGAAATCACGATAATTCCTTAAATCATAGCAGTTAATGAATTCGTTTCGATCAGTGTTTTTCTTTCAAGTGCACTAATGATTCCTTCCAGGAGTTAGTGATTAGATAATTAATTTTATATTTGTGCATAATCCCGATCCTACTTGTTCTTTTTTGTTTGCAAAAACTGTGATCAGTCACACACGCATACAGCAATGTTATGTAAAATAGCGTGTAAATGTTTTCAGCGTGCTGCTTCCAAGTAGGTGTGCTACTAATTAGATAAAAAAGGAAGTCTAGAAATTGGCAGAACCCCCCCCCCTTCCCCACTGAATGAAACATTTTCATACCTGATAAGTGATGAAGTCCACTGTCTGTAATTTTAGTGTTGGAGAGAGAGAGGGACTGAAGACTAAATGAAATAAAGGGTTATTATTAAATTATACTATCATCATCAATGCTAAGCAAAAATAATTTGTGAACACTGATGGAGAAAGAGCACTGAAAAGTAATACTAAATGTATAATGAATGATGCATCATGTATAGATATAACGGATCTTTACAATGCGATGGAAAAACGATATATATGACATGTGATACAAAACGTTTTCTACAACCGTTTTCTAAACTGAAAAAAGATGGACATTTATGAACCTCCTTAAAAAACTGCGAAAAATTTGCAAGAACGGTGTTCTTGCCAGGTTTATTTTATCAATGATTGCTCTTGTAAACACCAATTGGCAAAATAGCGCACTTGTCCTTCAAACAGTGCCAGAAAAATATTCTAGTTTTTGCACGAGGGACTCCTTGACATTTTCAAATAATATTCAACAGTGCTTGGTAGATTAAACAATTTCTGTATTGTGTTCCTCTGATGTCAAAGGCAATTTACAAAAGTTACGAAAGACGAAGTCATTAAAATTTGGTCCAAAACGCAGTACCAAGAAAATATCGAGTCACACTCAATTCCAGCATTTTTTTCTAGAATAGCTTAACTCTGGGTGTAAATCACCTGAATTTAGTGTAAAAAAGCAGCAATGGGCTTGCCACTGGGTCCATATTTGGGTAATATTTTGCAGATTCGGTGACGCCCTTTTTGCTACGTTTAAAAATTAAAAAAGGCAGCACTAAATTCATGATTAACCGTAAAAATCTCCATTCAACATTAGTGCTTATAACTGAATAAAGAACAGGATAGCTGTTTATCACTTTTAGATGTTTTAGGGGGGCATAAATCCCACCTTTTTTAAAACCAGGGTGCAATCTTCACTGGACAGTATGTGCGATGGGATATATTCAGTTCTTCGGAGTTCAAAATTGTACTTATAAAAGGTTTGGATTACCATACTGTCGGCATTCGTACTACTGACAAACTGTGAAGAAAAATAGGTAAAATTAAGCAAATGCTATTGACTATTGATTACCATAACGATGTATTACACAAAGTCATTTGATTTAAGGAACCAAATGACCATCCTTAGGAACTCTATATACCTGAAACTATGTTGGATACTCTAAGGCTCCGCAAGACTCGAAAATCAAATCACTTGACAAAAATTATTTCCTCATTTACAAAGGAAATCTTACCTGCCACACATTTTAGGTATGATTAATTACAAGGTTAAATGCCGGTATGATGCTAGGTATGTAGGCCCTTCGTCTTTATGATCCATTGAAAAAATAACCAACCCAACGTAGTTACAAAGAAAAACCTTACGTTAATCGATTTCAGGGAAAAAGCGAGTTCAAGAATATTTGTCACATTGTTGTTTGTGGTTCGGCTGCAGGACTGTATCTATCGCTGATCCGCGAATGCGGTGAAAGTTTCGAAATCATACTGTTATAATTGCAATAACTGTGTCTGCCTTTTAAGTATGAGGAATGGGGACAATTTTTATTCAACAGTTATGACCTTGCCTTTGTAGACAAAAAGTATCAATACATTCTCTATACTACAGTCGGTAGAAAATTTCTGTAAAAGAAAATAACTAGTGAACAAAATGAATTGGAAACTAATAACGTGAATTTATGAAATTCTTATTGATCTGACCGTGAACTAATGCTGTTATTTGTCAACAGGCAGGATCAAATTGAGGAATATTTCATTAGAAAGCAATGTACTAGTTAAATATACTATATTTAATAATTATACCTCTTCATTTGTCCAATAAAGAAAAGTCCATCATCCGTTATGTTAATGAAATCAGTAAGATCAAGGCTTTTTAGTGGTAGGTCTTGGAAGTAAAGGGGAGAAACACGTTTATTAAGGGAAAAAAACCCATTTTACAAAGCTAAGAAGGTCTGTTGTCCAACTTGCAATCAATTGTTTGTAAAAGCAGTAATAAAAGCAGAATACCTATACAAATAGTTCCCCACAAGATACCATGCCCTCATAAGCAACATTGAATGACTTTCTTGAGAGTCGTTCTCTTTTAAAAAATAGTTTTTTCCTTTAAGAGGATTTTTTATTTGAGTGGGCATATCATGAATATCTGGTCAGTATTTCAATCAAATCAGTTCCTTGAAATTAAATTTTATTTGTTATTAAAAATATCATTTTCATGCATTTTTTCTGGGGGTTTTCTACGTCAATATTTTCTTTGCCCGTTCTCTAAAATCCTGGCAAAACATCAAAAACATTATTCTAGATTTCATGTAGCTCCTATGTTATAATTACTATTTCAAAAAGATCTATTTCCTTCTTGATAGATCCACTAATCTTTCAGGCACTACCACTGATAACACATTCAAGTTTTATAATGAGACTTAACGTTTTTTCATTACAGAAAATTACGTGACCATCGAGTGCATATTCAAGTAAGATAAAAAGGTAATATAAACACTTCAGATTTAAGATTTCAAGATTAATATTTGGTGATCATGTAATTAAGCAAGTTTCCCACTCTTACTACTCAAAATCAAAATTAAAAGTAATTGGGGTCTGTTATTTTAGAAGCCGTCTAGAACTCTGGTTTCCGTGACCTAATTCAAAAGATTTCCAAGGATATTTTTTATTTCAATTTTTGTGACGCAAATAATGGTTAACAAATCTGTTATCAATATGTTGATTACATTCCCATTAAGCTAACATGAAGCAAGTAAATCCTTATGACGAATGAACCATGATAGTCAGCGTGGCAATTCTTAAGACCAGAGAACAATGTTTATTCTCATGAAACAAGGGCATCAGTGTTAGCAAAAAACGTGAAATGTCATCACAAGTAATAAGTAGATATGCAAGTTGAAAAGGGATGAAAGTCAGGGTTTTACATTTCGAGGCCTGGAATAAAACTTGTTTTTATTTTTTCGTACTTTCTTACCCTCATTATTCTCTCTATCTCTCTCTCCCTCTTTCTTTCGGTCTGTCTGTCTCTCTCTTTCTCTCTCTCTGTCTGCCCCCCCTCTCTCTCTCCCTCTCTCCCTAGACACCTACAACTTTGCTTAAAAAAATTATCCACTTTTGTAAGTCAACATCACACCAGATCTTAAAAACTGATAAGTCCTTTGTTTATTAAATGATGTCCATTGTTTATTTGAAGAAATAAAGTTGCTGCAAGAACAATAAAGAAAACAGGCAAAAAAATAATTGGAATGGTCCCCTCTGCCTTCCCCTTCCTTATGTTTTCTCCAGCGTCCACGATACAGGTAGACTTTCTATCAGGATTTTTCTTGTAACTTGGTCATTAATTTATCTCACTGTTGCCTTTCTGTGCCTGTACATCTCATCGCTGTTTCATTTAAAATTCCCTCTGTTCAGAAAATGCGATGCCACCTTATTAAAATACACACGTTTGCAGCCCTTAAACTCTCCACATCCAGTGATTTGCTTGTCTATCTTATTGATAATTCACCTATTTATGTCATTTTATGCACAGATAACGCTGGTACTTTACATGGATGGAGAACGATGGAGAACATAGACGTTTAACATCAGCAACGACGTTGCGTTAGTGACATTTTTGCAGAATATAAGACTGTAAAGAAAACATATAAAGTCGATGGTAAACTTCCACTAGGAACAGAAAATCTTTACACAATAACAGAACAAACTGACGGATATGACTACGTGTACATGCTTTTAGTGCCCAATGTTAAGGGGGTGAATATACAGAAACGATTATTTCGGAACCATTTTAAGAAGAACCAGTATTATAAACCTATTTCTGTTAATTTTACTTAAAAACACTCTTCAAACGTCACGCGAATATTTCGTTTTATGGTCGATTTATGTTGGTGTCAGATGGGGCTAAAGAACTTCCACAAACCTTTGAATTGACTCCTTTTGCCCAAAACGTACAGTACAGCGTGATGGGCAAATAAGGCCTAACCAGTTCTTCACTAAAGTTCCAAAAACTATTTCTAACTTACTTGGTGTAGCCTTCAAATGCCAATCATTTCTAGGGCTGCTTATTTTTTCACATTATGGAATGGTTCCATGAACTCTTGTTCATGTCTAAGCACCTTCTCTGCAATTGAAAAATGTCTGTGCGATTTGTACTGAATTTTCAAAAACCATCATATGATCTTAACTTTTAAAAAATTAATATTTCATATGAATAAGCATAACAAACTTTTGCAGGGAAGCGATCAACTTAAATGATAAAAACTTTCCAATTTACGTTATGGATGCTCCTCTCATCATCTTTTTTCGTCGGTTTTGCCAATCAAAGAATTTTCTAAGTTAAATTGACATTGTTGATAACTGATTAAACAAACATAGGTCTCATTCAAATTTCTCGTTTGTTTTATTAAATAAATGTTCACATTTTTCCTTCCCAATGCAATATATCAACAAGCGTCTTCCCGACGATTGGAGGATTTTTTTATATTAGGCATGGTAAAGTAATACGAATTTTTTACTGTTTTCGTCTGGTGTTGTAAGCCTTAAAATCAGAGTTTCATTGCATTGCTGTAACGATTTTAACCTTATAATATCACTGCATCTCAGCCCAGTAATTACTTGTGAATAACGCTAGCACAGTGCGTCATCGATTAGACGAATCTCAACCATCCGAACATTAAAAGATATCGTTAGTTTTGTTTTATCCGCACAAATTTTTGAATAAGCAAATGTGAATATATTTTTCATTTCTATTAATGACCCATCTGTCGAACTTCCATCAGCATGTAAAAAATTATACGGTTTCTAATAGCTGAGCTCTGATCTGCGCATTTCTTGATCTTAAAAGAGTCTCTCATATTATATACTGTATTGTTTATTTGTAGAAAAATAATGGTTGCATTTTTTTTGACCCCAAATCACAACCCATCCCCGAATATCCGCATTTTGGGCTAACTAAAACGAATCTTACGTCAATTACATTCAACATGCTCGTAAAATCGAGGATATAACGTAGTGGGCGAGTGGTAGAGTATCTACTTATCACACAAGGGAAGTACTGGTTCCAGCCTTAGCCACGCCTCTGAAAGTAATGTGCTTAACCTTTTTATCTGTTTTAAGTGGTAGACTACTGAGTTCGTCCATTTTTTCGCAGATGGAATTGTGAGAATAATGAAATCAAAGCAACAAAAAAAACCCACAAACGAAAACCATACGGAAGAAATCCAATAACACGTAATCCTCCGCAATAAACTGGCTTCCAGTCTTGCAATGAGTAAACCTCATAAACGCTACTCCTCTTAAAAACACACAATGTTTACTGAAAACAATAAAGTAGCCATTAGTTATTACCTTGTATGTATCCAAGTGCAATGTTTGTTACTTTAAAACGACCAGGCAGAATCAGTGAAGACAGTGGCAACCCTACGAAAAAAACCCTCTAAATAAAATCAAACATCAAAAGTTCAAATGCTTTCACGGAAGAATATGTAATTGGGGTCTTGGGTCGATAACTCTGAAAAAAAGACATCGGAATCAAGGATGCTCATACCTGGAAAGCTCTGAAGAGAATTACGATAGTATCGTACTCAAACTTAAAAGAATATCTGATGAAGAGGTTCTTTATGCCAACAGTAGAATCCATCCTGTTACATGGCTGTGAACGTTGGACCATATCTGAAGCGCAGAAAAATTTCCTCAATGGAACATACACAAAAATGTTGCGCAAAACCCTCAACATATACTGGGGCAGTTATACGCAAAATTAAACTCTGTATGGGAAAGAACGAGCAGTCTGTGGCAAGACAGTATCACCACGACTTCCATTCCCTGGCCATTGTTATTGGCATCCTGAGCTAAGTACTAAAAAACTCCTACTCTGAGGGCCAACGCATGGGCAACATGGAAGTAGAAGACCAAAAACTGGCCATATGGGCACGCTTATCAGGTACACCGGAGCATCTGATACCAGGGAACTAGCTACGTTGCTGAAGGACAGAAAATGTGAAGGAACAGGGTATAGTCCCGTCTACGGGCACCAAGTAATTTAGCAACATCTGTAAAACATACTTAATATGGCTGGCACGTTCAATTTAGAATTAGTTATTATGATGCTAGGATCAGTCAATATGATGTTATGAGTAAATATATATCAGTAAATATTTATCAGTAAATATATTTTGTTATAATCAGTTAATGTGGTGTTAGAATCAGTTATTATGTTGCTAGAATAAGTTAATATGATATTATAATAAGTTAATACGATACTAAAATCAGTTAATATAATGTTAGAATCAGTTAATATGGTGTTAGAATAAGTTATTATGTTGCTAGAAAAAGTTAATATGTTATTATAATAAGTCAATACTATGTTAGAATTAGTTGATATGATGTTAGAATCAGTTAATATGATGTTAGAATCAGTTAATATGACGTTAGCAATATTTGATATGTTAGAATCAGTCAATATGATGTTAGAATCAGTTAAAATGACGTTAGAATCAGTTAATATAATGTTAGAATGAGTTGATATGATGTTAGAATCAGTTAATATGATGTTAGAATCAGTTATTATGTTGCTGGAATCAGTTATTATGTTGCTAGAACAAGTTAATGTGATATTATAATAAGTTAATACGATGCCAAAGTCAGTTAATATGGTGTTAGAATAAGTTAATATGGTGTTAGAATCAGTTAATACGATGTTAGAATAAGTTAATATGATGCTAGAATAACGCAATATTACATGTTTGATAATGTATCAAGGATTTTTAACACACTGTAAACCAGTTCAATAGCTATTAAGCAAAATTAGTGTGTAGGTGGGATTTTCAAGAAACCTTGGTAGCCGAGAGGGTCAGTTTTCCATTCTCGGAGAATATCTTCCTACAGGATTGTTTTATGAAATGAATTTTTTTAATCAGAGTTCTTTCTATATTAACACTATTCTCTTAACTTAAAGTTCTGCGTATTTATAAAAATAAATAAATATATAAACAAATAGAAACTGTGGTGTAGAAATTCAACAAGGAGATACCCTGAATTATAAAGTGGGATGACAGCATTATCGTACATTTTATTCACATTAAACTGCGACTATTTACATATTCTTAGTACAAGTATAAGGAGTAATATTTCAATGTGTCTTAGGTACACAAAAGTACACAAAGGAACTATATGGTTTAGGATTAACAAGAACAAAAGCAATGTGTATAAAAACTGTGGGGTTAAATGTGAACGAGGTACTTTATCTTTTTAGCCTGTCTCTCTGTGTGCCAGTCTATCGTTAAGGCTGGGTACACGCACAAAAAATTACTAATCAACTGATAAATTCTCCTGAAATATTAATACTCTTTTTCAAAAAAAAGTATTCTGTTTACGTAAAAATGCAAGATTTTGATAATGGACAGTTTGATAGCTGGTTGTTTCAGAGCAGATTACAGCCAATCAATGTGTTGCAAAACAAAGCATTGCAGTAATCTCTGTTTTATCTTTCTCGTTTGTGTCAGACGAAACAAAAATTGAAGTGTTATTGAACATAAATCAATTTATGGAATTTACTGAAAGATTCAAGGAAGGCATAAGTAAAAGTAAAAGACAGAAATGAGAAAAATACCCAATTAATAAATCAAAATATGCAATCACAATTCAGCTTCTTCTTCTGACTTTTGCTGTGCTCATGCTCGGTAAATATTCAATCCATAGGTCCCCTGCAGGAATAACTGTGTATGTGCTTGGGGTACTGGTGAGAGTGGGTGACATTGTCTGTTATGCATTCTGATAACTTCCCAAAACTGATGAAGCAGGTTTGTCTTCTGTTGGGTAGCAATAGAGTTAATTTCCATAAAATATGCAAGGAAAAAGACTGAACGTTTTTCCCTTTATAAGGGAGAACAAATTGATGTTGATGATTCAGATGAGTTTTTCATTTGAAGAAGAGAAGAACAACATGAGGACCAGGAAACAAGGAAATTTGAGTATATCGTTGTAATTACTGACATGTGAAAAAAGTGTTCTTATTTGTCTCTCGAAAATCTAAAACAAGAACCGTGAATGTAATAATAATAATAATAATAAAATTATTAATAATAATAATAATAATAATAATTCCTAGAAATCCTTCAATTTGATGAAACAAAGCACAGTGAAGTGAAAGAAAAATTAAAGAAGAATATAATAGAAGAGTAAGAAATATACTAAATTCAAATGAACGCTGGAAATGCAACCCATAAATGCGAGGGTGGTATCCCTAATACGATACAGTGAAGAAATATTGTCTAAACAGGGTTAAAGCTATAAATACATTAGCCGGTCCGGTCATTACTTACAGTTACAAAATCATTAACTGGAATCTTAGTGAGATTAAAAAACCAGACACTAAAATGCGTAAAATGTTAACAACGTATTATATGTTCCATCCAAAAGCCGATATCGACCGCTTGTACGTACCCAGAAAGGAAGGAGGTAGAGGTCTAACCTAATTAGAACTTGCATACAAAACATCCACCATTGGCTTTCGTAGATACCTGAGAGATGACTAGGTGCTAAAATTAGTGTACAGACATCATGAAAGGAGGGGATTACTCTAAGGGATTAAGATGCAACAAAGTTCGCTACGAAACTTGAAATAGACCTAGAGTTTGGAGCTGCTGAGAATGAAAGGAAAGGGCAGAGAAGGGAAGGGCATAACTGATAACGTTCGTAAACTGAAAACACTTGCTGAGGCAAAGGGAAAAAAGCAATTGGCGAGGCTTGGAAAACGAAGCCGCTTCATTGACAGTACGCATTACGCAGTCAATAACCTGATGTAGATTTATCAGACACCCATAGGTGCCTTGGTAGTGCTGGTCTTAAAATGGACACAGAAGGATTTATTATGGTTGCACAAGACCAAAGTCTGTTAACCCGAAACTACGAGGCAAATGTTTTACGGAATGGTGCTGATCCGAAATGCAGATTTTGTGGCAAAAGTGTTGAGACAATTGATCATCTTGTGTCGGATTGTCAAATTCTGGCTCCAAACGAATATACTAATTGGCACAACCGTGTGAGCCAAAATATTTATTGAAAAGTCTGCAGCTATTTTGGTACTGAAACTAATGAAAAATAGTAAGAACACAATCCCTTACCAGTAATCGACACATTACAAGTAACTATACCATGGGATTTCTCAATAGGAACCGACCGAACAATTCATGCCAACAGACCAGACATAGTCAAAAGGGGTAAACTGAAGAAGCAGTGTCAAATGATCGATATGAGCGTTTTATATGACAATAACATCACTGCCAAAGAATTTGAAAAGCTTAGCAAATACAAAGATTTAGAAATCGAAGTAAGTTGAATGTGGAACATGAGAACGAAAACAATTCCAGTAATCGTAGGACCCCTAGCTTTGGTGAAAAAAGGGATGCATAAATATGTTAATCTAATAACAGGAAATATCTAGTTGCCAGAAATCAAGAAAATAGTCTTAAATAGTACAGCAAACATCCTCAGAAGGTCACTTTCTTTATAAAATTTTTGAAGCTCACTTTATTTTACCTTTTTTTGAATTGTATAGTTTTAACTTTTATTAGTTATTTAACACACAGCAATATTTAGCCTTGCATATCTACTTAATAAGTAATAAAATAAAAATCTAGCAAAATTTTAAGCATACATAAACGAACCAAATACCCTAGGTTATGAGTAATAACCCGGTGTTACGTATTTCTAAAACCCTACGCACTTTAAAGAAAATGAAAACACATAATAATAATAATGGAAACTTTTTATCTTTTTAATTTAAACACATACAATTACAAACCTCACCAATCAAGGTAGTTTGCATTGACTTGCCTATTTAACAAAATTAAATACATTACTAACAAAATTACTAAAACGACAATAATTCAGGGTTTGTCCATGGTTGATTTCTGCGGCAGAATATGTAGTATGTAGTAAGATTATATTGGACAGTTTATAGTAATAATAATAATAATAATAATAATAATAATAATAATAATAATGATAATAACAAAATTGCTAAAATAGATAAAATTGTGAAAAGTTTTCTGGAGAGAGGTTTCCGTGGAAGACAAACAATAACAAGGTAAAGTGTTAGAGACTGAAGGCAATAAGCTGTATTGGGATTGGGAGATCTCACCTTAGAAGTCGGAGAGAGGAAAACAATTATGCTGGTCGATATGGCATGTCCAAACGAACAAATAAACAGACGCACCAAACAAGAAGAAAAGATTAAGAAATACGAACAATTATGTTTTGAGATACGTGAAAGACGGGAAGATTATAACGTAAAAATGATTCCAATAGTTGTGGATGTCTCGGTGAAGGAATGAAAGAACTGAAAGCAGACATTTCAAAAACCTTTGATTTCGATAATGAGAAAGAACTCCAAGCGTTATTGAGAGAAATAAAAAAGACAGTACTTTGGGAAAGTGAATCAATAACTAAAAAGGTGTTATTGAGACTATTGACTTGAGGTGTCTCATGTGAAGCCAACAAAAATTGGTAGCTCGAGCCATCCAGGGCTGCTTTGGGTAGTAAAATGGTCGGATTATTACTCATAACCTACCGTGAGCAGGATTGGGTGATAATGGCTGACTTTATGATTATCATTCCTATCTTGTAATTTGATACATAGGATGGTAATTGTATTGTTAGTTAATCCAAGAAATAATAATAATAATAAATGGGTAGGCGGAAAGTGCCCAGACCAGCACGTTGCCTGGCAATTCCTCAGGAAGCAGCGCCCCTGCTCTATTGGAGCTGGGTAAACCTGGCGGGAACAGTGAGAAAAAATGAACTTGCCTTAATTGGCCGGCTTAACTTAGTAATGCCTAGTATTGCTGGAACGAGACATTGACACCCCTGCCATGTGTAGTCAAATTGCCTTGATAATTACACCAGGCACTGACTGTTATTGTCAGCCAGTGACGTAGCGTCCTAAGACGTATGACCTCAGATCTTAATTGATTGGTGGGATAAACGAACTGGTTTTAGCTAGTAATTATGAATGGGCCAGATCAAACATCCCCGCTCAAACAGCAGACTTGCCAGTAAGTTGGCTGACCTTAGCCAGTTTTTCATGTTCATCTGGCACATCATGCATTTCTGTTTAAAGGGCGGGAGTAGTGAGCATCAAATCTAGGTGTCGTGAGCGTGGATCTCAAGTTTTGAAGAGCTGAGGATTGAGTTCGCACTTGTTATTTAGTTCTCAGGTCTGGGGTGAAGCCTCGCTATGGAGACCGTTTTAAGCAGAATGGGTCACCTAAACAGGCCCCACCAGCTTACCCTTATCGGGCTGGGAGTCGGATGGGTTTGCTGGGGTTTCTACCCCTGATTACCCCGTGGGCTCGTATTGCTCCGCCACTCAATAATAATAATAATAATAATAATAATAATAATAATAATAATAATAATACATAATACCAATTCTCATTGGCGCCTCAGGATAAGTCACAAAGAACATCGTGAGAAAAATTTGAAAAGATTGACTTCAAACTAGGATCAGATGCTCTGCAGAAAGCTTGTTTGTTGGGTATTGCGAGAATAATTAGAAAAGTTATGAACTTCAACAAATAAGACCGAACAGAAAAAACACTAGAAGGGACGGAAAGATGTGTTAGCAAGAAAGGCTTAAGTTCAATTATCTCAAGCCATGAGAGGTGGACTGATAATTAATAGACAAGGCACTGGTGTACCATACAGACCATGGGAAGAAAAGACAATAATAATGATAATTACAATGATCATAATAATGGAAACTTTTCTTATTTCATCCAAACACATATAATAATAATGATAATAATACTTTCTACTATATTGTTTGACTAGCGAGAACAACAAACTTAATGTCTCTGCGTCAAATGTTTATCTGGTAAATCTTCACTGTTCACTGTTCCTTTCTTCGTGTAGTAGCTTACATCTTTCCCGCCATATGATATTTGCATTTATCATGTTCGACACTCCGCACCATTTCATTGTTGTTTTTGCTTCATCATGTGACAGACCTAATCTTTTAAAACATATTCTAACCTTATTGTGTACTGAACCAAGTGATCCAAAAGATAGCACATTTATGTTTGCCTTTATCCCGTTTTGCTTAAGTATTCTAATTAACTCTTTATACTTCTCTGTT
>RDPX01000028.1:4015427-4034337 GCA_003991215.1 Morbakka virulenta | reverse complement strand
AAAGAAAGGTACGGTCGTTTTAAGAGACTGCAAAAGTAAACTTGAAACCTCTGGTGGCTTGTTGCTGCCTGCTTTCAAGTTAATTTACCGACATCAAGAACTAAAGTCGAGAAGTGAAACATTGAACATAATAATAATGTTGATGATGATGATTATTATTATTATCAAATATCTATTTAAATGTAAATGTATCTGTAGATAACAGCAAAGTTTACTCAATCATGATACTGGCGTAAATGCTATTTAACGATCTCAAAAAGTACTCTCTTCAAAACTCGGATGTCAAAAGGTTTTTCGTGTTCATGTTTTTATGATCCCAACTATTGTACCTAGACCCAGAAAAAAAAGATGCAGAAAGATACACAGAAACAGTTTAGAAGTTCGAACAAAACAAGCCAGACGAGCAATGGTGCGTTCACAAAAGTTCACCGACAAATAACATGTGGGCTTTCCTGATGTATATTTGAAAGTACAATTGACTCTTTATAGATTAGTGCTCTAAAATAACTTATAATTACAGTAATTCTTCGCAGTGTGATCGGATTCATTGTGAATAAGTTTCATGTGATTTCATTTGGCGTTTTGAATACCTTTGGATTTTCTTATGGCTTCAGTATTTATCTTATCTTTATACTCTGCTAAAGTGTCGATACCCGAAACGTGGATAGACTTAAGGTCATCCATTAAAAAAAGTTATTTTTACAACTTTTGGAAATGATTCTCCAGCTAATTATTTGGTCAATCGGTACAAGGAAAGATTGAAGGTTAAAGGGAGGTGAAGCCTGTTAGAGATACAATTCCATACATTACAAAACTCTTGTGCATCCAATATTAAGATAAGAGGCTAATCTCCCCCCCACCACCACCACCCTCTAAAAAAAAAAGAAAAGAAAAAAAACCATAACGATTTTTTTAAATTGCTGTATTATATGCTATTATTAAAAGTTTTCTCGTTTTACGTTTACTCGGCATAAAACTGGAGCTTAGGCTCCGAGCGTTTTATTTCTTTGGGTAATGGGCTAACATCGTTTAAATAACGTTTATAATTCCTAATGTTGAAACCATTGAAACAATGGCCATTTCCGATGACACCAAGGTCACTTTTTTGGTTTCTCTAAAGATTCCTTTATTGTTTTCTTTGTGCTTCATTACTAATACCAAAAGACCTTACAGCTACTTGTGAAATAAACAATCCCAACTAACCTTTTAGATGCAGCAACCCTTCATTGCTTACATCAGTATTCCCTAAGTTTAGTCTACGGAGTGGCAATTGATTATCTCGGATGCATTCCAACACTCCAGCTTTGATATAAGTAGATGATAAACTTAGGACCTCAAGTTTTGGGAACGAATTCAAAAATTCCAATCTTGAAATCTGAAGGCAAAAAAATAAATATAAGTCAAATTAAGTTTGGATTAAACTCTACTTTACTTTCAGTGAAAATTGGTAGAACAAGCATCCAGGCTGCCACACGGAGGGCATGCTCACTACACTCTGTCTTGGACGCCTACAGTTGGAAGGAAGAAACGAGGGTGACCTTCATGAACACGGCAAGCCATATTACAAGATGATTTTAAAGTTTGAGATTTATGTACCTCAAACGCTCAAACTCTAGCCGATGATCACGCCCGCTGGTGCCGTCTTCCTGGCCGATGTCCTGGAAGGACCGGTGGACAGAAGGTTCACGGTAAAGCTACTTTAAATAACAATATCTTGTGATTTGAAAAAAGACACCGTTACATGCAAGAAACTGGAATAACAAAACAAAAGGACGATTAAAATAAAGCAATGGGATTAAGGATAGGCACATGTGATGCTGAAACAACCTGATAACATCATTTACTTTTGACGGTGACGTAGACTAAGCGAAGTAAACCTCAAGCAAAGACTGCCTTTGGTTATTTTTCATATCAAAGAGGGATGTTCAGAATAACTTGCCAAGAGGTAAAAACCAAAGGAGGGATATTGAGAATGGTTTGAGAAAAAAAATTAATACAGATTTGCAGTGCAAGGGGGAAAAAGGGGATGTTTTGGATGTGTGGTTGCGTATACTAATATCCTGAAGAATACTTTAATGAAAAAAATTGCGAGGAAAAAGGAGAGATAGACGCAATGGCTAAATGGGATGGAGCATGTCAAAAAGTTGGCAGGACAAAATACAAAAAAATATTAGTAGCACACAGTAGGAACTCCAAGTTCGAAATGACATTTGACGATTGATGAAGACAAGTAAAAATCTAAATAAAGCAACATGAATAATATAAGTGAAAATAAATATTTTGAACGGTTTTAAATGTCAACATTAGCAAGGTGCAATATTAATAACATTACTTGAACTGTTAAGATTGTATCACCAAGAAAACTAAATTGCAAGGTTGAACAAAAACTATTGCACGTTGGTCTCATTAAGTTCACAATGTCTATTTTAATAGTTGCAATATTTCAATCAAAGCCATTAATCAAAATAGGAGAGGTTGATTAAAAAAAGTCAATTGTCTCTGGAAAAGGAGGGGGGGGGATCGGTGAAGCACATGCTCATCTAAATATTATCTTGGGTAGGAAATAGTTTTCAACTGAGAAAAAGCAATCTGACAACAACATCAACATAATCAGTGTTATTACATCGTTCTGAGGTGAGGAAAGAGCTTCGTAAAAATTAAATTTTAACACAGATGCCAATAATGCGTCTGATGTCGCATCTTTTCTAGCGACGGGTTTTTCTTTGCACGCAAAAGGTAGAGTATTTTGCAAGGCATATCTCCCAAAGGGTTACCTCTAGGGTAACTTCTGCCGACAACATGATCATTGTACATGTTTCGTGGTGAAAATTGCTCCATTTATCTTTCAAGGTTTGAAATGGGCTATTTTTACGTCAAAAGAGTTGCACCAACTGTATCAAGCTTCTTTTTTCGCGTGCTCAGTTCCGAAGGCTGGGGGGCTAGCGTTCGTGACATGTTTATTTTCCACTGTTGGAAGCATGCATGGCAAACCTAAGAGTTCAAAACAATCGAAAACGACGTTTTCAGTGTTTCTGTAAATTAAAAGCAAAAACAATTCATGTTTTTACAAGTTCATAAATATTGCACGTTGTTCTTTTTTCGAGCACAGCTCAATAATTTATGTACAAAGTTCATTATTTGCAGTTACCGCCCTATAACTATCAAAATATCTTAACAATTCAATGAATCCTTGATGGCGTTGCAGGATCGTTTCGAAACCCACACTTAAAAGTGAATACAACAGTTGTGTCATATCGGCTCGAATTTCATTTTTCTGAATGCTGCTTTTGTGGCGACGTCAGTGCAACACCGACAAGTATGGATCCAACGACGCAGCTCTGTGCAAGAACTCGCAGTCTCATGAGGTAACGACTGGTGGTCATTGCTGGCCCACGGTTTTTGTAAGCGTAAGCTCCATAGGCAAGAGCTCCGATTAGACCAACGAATCCTGCGGGGAAAAAATAGCACAAAAAATGTTACCACCAGCGTGTCAAAAAGGCAATATACGAATTACACAATACGGGAACAAAACAATAAAGCTCTGCCTTGTGCAGTATTCAAACTGAAGCTCAACTACCGGCACGACCCCCGGGTCTATCCTACCCACGAACGAACCTACAAACTTCATTACACCTCCTATTAATAGTTACCGCCTTATTCCTTTTTCAAAAAAAAATAAATAAATAAAAAATAAAATAAATAAAACTGGAATGAAAGAAAAAACACCATAGGAAAACCAAAGGCCCTACAAACTGAACCAGTGGTGAGCAATAAAAAAACTTCTTTTCACAGTTCTGCCTTTTCACCTGTACTGTACTGAACCTACAAACTTCGTTAAACCTCCTATCAATAGTTGGAGCCTTATTCCTTTTTCAAAAGAAAAAGAAAAGAAAAAAACGAAAAAAACCACAGGAAAACCAAAGGCCTTAAATACACTAGAAACACAAACTAAACCAGTAGTGGGCAATAAAAAACTTCTTTTCACGGTTCTGCCTTTTCACCCGTGCTGTGGTTCAACTGTGCGAGTTTGTTAAAAAAACAAGAGATTACTTTCGTAATAACGCTACCCCTTTTAACGTTCACACGGCTCCCACTGACAAAAACTTCACAATGCTGAAATAAATTCGAAGTCTGTAACGTTAAGAAAAAAACATTCCCGATCGTTGTCCTCCGGGCGAAAATTAAACAAAACTACAGAAGTTTGAAACTCTGTGCTTACCGATTGGTATAAATGGTTCCTTTTTACTTTTCCTGATAAATTTGTCCACCTGACTTTCCTGTTCTTCAAAAGTTACAATTTGCGAGTTTTCCATCGTGAGGGCCGTTGCTTGGCAAGTAATATAATTGTTTCCTTTCTGCGTGATCTCCAGAAATTGTGTGTGTGCAGGTTGGTTTCCACAGGATGATATAACCAAAATGGAAGAGCGGAAGTTACGTAGGATTTCGAAACTTGATTTGTCCTTTTGCACTGTTGATTACGAAATGAATCATCGTTCTGGAGTTTTTTCTGTAACATCACAAAAGAGACGTCACAGTTGTTTTCTTGTCGACGTCAATGACCTTTTCTTTTCACATCAGTGGAGAACCATCAATTGTCAGGGTAACAAAAAGATGATCAGATGATCACCAGGTCCTTTTCTTGGCTTCTTTTCAGGTTTTAATCCCACTTTCAAATTGCACAACAAAATGTTCCAAAAAAATCTGCACTCACAGTCACCGCAAATCTAACGAGTCAATTCCCCATGACAGGTCATATCAAGAAAAAAGGGGCAGGAGAGGCGATCCTCACTGTTTTACAGTTCTCTTGAACCGTTTCTCAAATATATTACCATTTTAGAAAAGATTGTTTCTGGTGAAATGTTATGAAAGTATTGGCAGGAAGCTCATGAAAAACATACTGAAATTCTTTTTACTTGTGGCCTTAAAGAAACCCATCTTTACCTGAAAATAAAATTTTCGTTTTGTCAATACATACTTATTCACCAACATGTTACCAGTCAAACGGCCTTATTCGGGTTTTTTTAAAGCGTGTGGAAGGTTATTTGTTTGAATAGTCAGCTTGTCAGTGTGCAATTACAAGCAGGGGTCAAGTTCTAAGAAATTAGTAGAGGAGACTCCCAAAGTTGTTGGATCCCATAAAAAAACTGTTACGATGATTAGGATCTGCTGAAAACTGCAGTTTAAAACGAAATAGTTCTCACCTAAGCCAAGTATATTTCTCTCCTTGAAGAGGACTAATACTTTCTGGCCAAAAGAGGCGCGGCAACATCGCGTTTGTAAGCAAACACGTCTGAAGCTCATTTGGAACTTTGCCCAAAACAAAAGAACCATTGTCTAGTTTTTGAAAACAAAATCTGAATTCCAACAATTTTAAGTTACTACAGGTACCCACGAGGCTATTGCATTGGAACACTCACAACAATAGCAAGGATGCAAAGTTCATCGGACAACGGGCAACGGACAACGTGAAATCGTGCGAAGGGAACATTTAAAAATGAAAACAAATATGGTTCGGGGCCTGTTCATTGAAAAAACAGATGTTGGAGGAATTTCAAGAATGATGAAATTTAGGAAGACTCAACACCTCTTTGCGTATCAACAAGTATCGTCTGCCATTTTATGTTCTCTTTAAGACAAAGTCAGGGGCTCAAAAAGCCAATTCCAGGAGGATTAGCAACTCATGCAAAAATTAATGCCTTCACAACACAATCCACTTGGGAGTACAGAAGAAATGGGTCAACCTGTATTGAAAAAAGGAAATAAAACCAGAAAAAAAGTTTAAGGGGGACCGAGGCCCCACTGGCACCTTCCTTTTATTTTTGTAGGGATTAAGCAAGTTAACACCTAAATGTCCAGTGCACACGATCTACTTTTGGAAATTTTCCCAACTCTCTTCCCAACTTGTAAGCATTGTATTAAATCTGGTACCACCCACTCACTTGTTATGTAACATTTTGTGTCCAAAGACACCCCCAATCCAATGTTTTCCTTAGTTATGTTTCATGCGTTCAGAAATTATGAGAAACAGGTGTCCCAGGGGCATTCATGCCATTTATTTCCCACGAAAGACGACAAATTTCAAACATTTGCTTTAAGTTTAGAAAGGCGAAAGAAATAGTCAAAATGTTTATCATATACTTAAAAGAAGCAAAAATAACATACAAAAGGTCAAAATTCATAAACTATCATGAGGTAACGACTGGTGGTCATTGATTCACTATCACCTATGTCATCAACATTCTCCGCACAGATTCGGCCACAACAGGTGCATCTTCCATATTTCATGTTCGATGTTATCCAAAGGCGTTCAATCCATTTCTTGCCGGGGTACCCCCGGCATCAGTTCAGCACGGCTCGACTGAAGATTTACTTCCTGGCAATCCAGTGTAATATATCACGTGTTTGTCAATTACAACATGGCACAGGATTCCGTTTTGTGGGCGTAATTTTTTATTATTTTTTTGGGGGGGGGGGGGGGGGGTGTTTTTTTGAGGGAAAAATTTTCNGATAAAATATTAGTAGGAGGGTTTGTCTATTTCTAGTGTTAATTTATATAAAGGCTTCATTTGTGCAACAAAGTCTAAAGTCCTCTTCCCGCGTCGCGTTGAGGATTTGAGATTCTGTTGCACGGTATTTGGAACGAAATAGTAATTTTGATCTCAGCGTGCAAAAGCTGGCAGGGCAAGTGCTTCTTATAAAAAACCATGGATAGCTTTCTGAGATTGAAATAGAGAAGCTAAAATGGGAAAATTGTATTTGAAGAACATCGAAAAAAAATGAAAGAAGATACAGTTAGGAAAGGCTGCAGTGGCAATTTGGTTGAAATCTGTGACGACGTGAATGAAACGAGTGAAGATTGTATGACAAAAACTGTGGATAATAACCGACAAAACATTGAGAAAATGAGGACAGTGCATCGATTAGACAATGAAGAAGTATAAATTATGAGAATTGTACAAGAGGAACTTTCAAAAGAACAACTAGAGCAGCCAGTGAGTCTTTGGTTCATTGATAGGAGGAAAATGAAGGAAAAAGCATTGCAAGATAACAAAGTTATTCCCTAACAAGAAGCTTATAACCTCTATCTATGTAACAAGATCTTCAAGGGTGCCGGATGTGAAGAAGAATATCAATAATGAGACAGAACTTTGGTGGAAAAACTGACTAAAAGCCAAATAAACGAACAATGAAGAGAGGTTGCGAAGCTCGAATCTTGTAAGAACACCATGAAAGACGAAGAGTCAAAAGAAAGGACACAGGCAAGATAAAACACAAAACAAAGGCGATATAAAGTCATAACTAGGGAACTGAAAGGAAGGGTGACTGCAAAGAGTGAAAAAATAAAAAAGGCACAAGAATAAAATAGAAAAATATCAACAAAATACACTTTTTGACAATAACCAGATGGTATTGCCTGAGCGTGCAGAACGTACAGACAGAGGTTGAAATGAGATACCCGGGCCATATTCATCAAAAACGTTTGGAGAGGGCCATGGAAAAAATAACAAATATAATGAAAAAGCCAATTGGATTTAAAAAGTTTAAACAGAAATAGTAAGACTCCTAACAAGAAGGCTAACGGTAGTGTTACGACACAAAGGTTTAGGAAAAAAGCTAACGAGCTCTGTCAAATTGTCAAAAAGTCACCTGACTTGTATGAAGTACAAGGTTACTGAATTAAGTACATTAAGTCCCTAATGTGAGAAAATCAACAATGTTAAATAAATGTCAAATCTTGGGGGTTGCCTCTCCTGGTTGACCAAAGGGAAAAGTGTCCTTATTATTTAAAACAAGACCAAAGAAAACGACGCTACATAATATAGACCCATTACATCTTTATTAGTTATGTGGAAACTGTTTACCCGCACAATCTCGGTAAAATCTATCAACTTCTAGACATGAACGATTTGGTACCAAAAAAACAAAAAGGTTGCACCCACCCCCCAAAAAATCAATGGCAATAGGCTGGATCGACTACAAAAGGAAGACTTGGATTTCGTTGGATTCTTGGATTTGAAAGTGCCTTGACATCTTTGGAATTGCTGATAACATCCAAAATGTATCTCAAGAATAGCATGAAAAATTGGAAAACAAAGTTGGCACCTGGGAGAGAAACCATCGAAAAAGTGAAAATAAAACAGGATATTTTCCAAGGGGGCAGTCCACCCCTCTTTTGTTTATCAGGTTGATTCGTATGTCACTTCTTCTACGTAAAATTAAAGCTCCATGTGTACTTGGAAAACCCGGTTTAGCAATAAAGCATTTATTACACATGGGTGATCTAAAGTTATTTGAAAAAAGTGAAAATCAGCTTGATTCCCTAATGCGTACAATGCATATTTTTCGTGAGGAAATATGAAAAAATTTGGCAAAAGTAAGTGCGACGTTT
This sequence comes from Morbakka virulenta, assembly GCA_003991215.1. Classification (NCBI taxonomy): domain Eukaryota; kingdom Metazoa; phylum Cnidaria; class Cubozoa; order Carybdeida; family Carukiidae; genus Morbakka; species Morbakka virulenta. The sequence continues at coordinate 4,025,948 of RDPX01000028.1, read as the reverse complement.
CGGTTTCAGTCATGATGAAAGAAAATTGACTCACAGTGAAGGTATCGAGATTAACTCAGGTGACAGAATTAAGCAGATTGATATAGATAACGTTTACAGATGCTTAGGTATTCTGGAAGCAGATGACACTAAAGTCACTGAAATGAAAGATAGTATCTTAATATGTATGATGAATTAAATATCGTCTTAACAGTGGCAATGCGATAACTGCTATCAATTTCTGGGCTGTATCGATTTTACGGTAACAAAAATTTTTTCGTATTCTGATGAGACTGCAAACAGGGTCCAACTTGCTGGGATGAAGACCCTTTGGAAGCAAGCTGTATTGCCCTCCAGTGGTGGAGTGATAAGATATGATGATGAAGGTACAGTGCTGGAATTATTGCATGGACTGAGGTAAAACTAAAACAGCTGCACAGGAAAACAGAAAAATTGATGAAATTGTATTGTTTGTTTCATAAAAAAGGCGATGCCGATATACTGTACCTGAAGAAAGCAGAAAGTGGGCAGGAATGATCAGTGACGACGATTGTATTCCGATCGAAAAGAGCTGCTTCTTTCTTAATATTTCTGATACCAAGTAAGATGCTTAAAGTAGAGATAAACGAACGTGAAATTGGTTGACAAACGAAGATTGGAAGAAGAACACAGAAGGAAAATAATGGAAGCACAAGAAGAAGCCATCAGAACAGGATCTATTAGCTATTTTACATATTGAGAAAACAGCTCCATCATATGTAGGCTTTGCGGAGAGAGTGCGAGACGAACCAAATGGCCATTCGGTGTCCAGGTGCAATATCCTTTGTCAGACACAGTATATGATGAGGCGTCATGACACAATTGCTCAGGTTATTCATTGGCAGGTATGCAAAGCCTTAACAAACAGAAAAGTGGTACGATAATCAGCCAGAAAAAGGCATCCGAAAAAAAACAAGTGGAAAACCTTTGATGTGTTAAGATACAAACAGATATGATCCTGGAGCACTCAAGACTAGACAAAGTAATTTGCAAAAAGGAGAATAGATCTTGCTAGACTAAGAACATGGCGTGCGCTTTTGACACGCGAGTTGTGGTGAGAGAGGAAGTGACCAAGTATCAAGATCTGAAGTACGAAGTAACGAGGAATTGGAATTGAAGTGGAGTGACAATAATCCCTGCATTTTCAGTGCTTTAAATACCATCTCAAACGACTTCCATAAATGGATAATTAAGATCAATCCAAACATTCACTTTGGAATCATACAAAAGGCCCGAGTTCTTGGAACAGTGAGGACTCTGAGATATCCTCTGAAAATCGAAATCTGTGGGTAGGAACTTGATACTCAGCGAAATAAACCAGATAGTTTACGTCGCTGAAGCTGAGACGAATAGAAAATGATAATATTAATGATGATGATAATAATAATAATAACAATAAAAAATTATAATAGCAATAATTTTTAAACTTCACTTTTTTTTTCTTTTGCAAAATAAATTTACAAGTGCATGAATATACTACAGAGGAAAAGAGTCGATTTCAGTGGTGGTACTACTCCAAAAGCGCATTTCGTATGATCCTAAGGTTGTCCTAACAGAAAAGTTCACGATTTACAATACTAATTTTTTACACTACAAATATCGCAAAGTTATTCCATACTTTGTTCCACAGGGAAAAGGTGTAGACTCGTTTTTACACACACATAGACACACATGTAATAAATGTAAAAGTAAAAAATATGTTCACACCAAACAGGATTTGAACACCAGTGCCTTTGGCTATTATGGCAACATGATCTACCATTTGACCCATCCGGCGTCTGTCCTTCACCGGATCATTTCTGCAACAATATCTTACACTTGAGCACACAGTTCTTCTCCCAAATCCCTATCGTTGGGCATCACGTCTCAATCAATCGCATTGGAACGTGCGTCCCACAGAATGACAAGCTTTCTCTTACGGTCAGATCAACTGGTTCCAACAGACATGGAGGGCAAGGAAATTGTGAAAAAATATAATTTAGATGGTGAAAATTTGAAATTGTGTAAAAATGGAAAATACGTTTGCACCGAACAGGATTTGAACCAGTGCCCATGGCTACCACGGTCCTGTGCTCTGGTGAAGGGCGTCGATAGAGTCAGGCGATAGAGTATGTGTGTATACAACAAAACGTATTTTTTCGTTATTTCGGTCAAGTTTGTAAAAGGCTAGTCTAAGTTGACAAAATGTCTCAGATTTACTATCCAGTCCAAAAAAAATAATTTCGAACGCTTTATTCTTACGCTCCGAGTTTTTATTAATATTTATCTCGAATCCTACCATCAGTTTGCCGACTTTTAAACGATCATTGTTAAGTAACAAAATATCTAGTCTCTTGTGTTGATCACTAATTATCGATCGATTTAAAAAGCCTTTGATCTCACAGTAAATTTTAATACTCGGTAGCAATTATGAGAATAAAAATTTTTTACATGGTCTCCAAAGAAATGCAGCCTTGTGTGACAAGAAACAAAAATACAAAAAGCTCAGGCACAACGCAAATAATGCGGTCAGATCTCCCTATCGTGCGATTTTTATACCAGACGTCACAGCCAAAGAATCGAAGTTTTCTCCGACTGGGCACTATTTTCCAGAAAATATACGGAGTAAAATCCAGTGCACAAGCAAACCCTAAACTATAGAGTTAGCTCTTTTAGGTACACACTGCATAGGCCCTACCCTAACTTTATACCACAATGTAATTAAAATACTAATAATAGTATGAAGGTGTCGCATTTTTAAGAAGTTTCGCTTTTCTCCTAAGCTAGCGACACCATTAATTATTGAAATATTGATAATATAGATAGACTCGATGAAACATTTCGTATTTTAAGTTTTCATCGCTTAAAACGGAAAGAAATTTGAATAAGATCCTTTGCAGTGATATTAATTACGGAAAAAACAACACAAAAATACGGACGAAACGAACCAAGTTACGCCAACCCTTCCGCCCGTGCAACTATGTTTTAGATGTATTCTCTTAGCAAACGCTGCTCTTTACCGTTTATTTCACCAGTGAAATATTATTAAACAACAGAGAAAATTCTATGTTGAAGTCGACTCCATATCAATTCTATTCCGTCGATTCAATTCAAAGGCAACTCGAATCAACGTCAAATTGACATCAAAACCAATTTGGCCACATACTGCACGTCCGTTTAAAGGTTTATTTCTCAAAAATTGTCAGACAACATCTAACTGATGTACATATTATCATGAAAATACATTCAGCACCTAGAAATCAGTCTCAATCAAATTTCCACTGATTTGTGTAATGAAAGAAAGCTATATATCTGAGGTGCAAAATAGCCATATTAAACAGAGTAATCCCACAGACGTAAAGCAATTACAACACAAAATAATACATGTAGGCCATGCCTCAAGTCATCATTAACACTTATGAAATCCAAAGGATGAAAGAAGACTCAAACACAACCTGTAATAACGGCTGCCAATAAATTTTCAGTCAAGTTAATATCATCGACTTCGTGCATATTAAAAAATAATTATTTTCATCATATTACAAAAGATCTCTGAGTTCAGATCCATCTTACAAAATGATTACAACATGTTCCTATTCTGTCTGTAATTATACTTTTATAAAAAAATAACTCTAAAAATGCTACTTTACTCAGTGACGCAGCAGATATGCCCTGCCTCACAGCCTATTTACACTTCAGCCACTAAACCCTACCCATTTAGCTTCTGTAATGGTAGTTTTACTAAACATCTGGAATTAGAAAACAAAAAACACACCTCTTCCCACAGCCTTAGTATTTTACAAATATACAAATTCTTAATTCTGGCTGGGCTACAATTAACACTCATCGGGTTGCAATCAACCAAATAAACCCAACTCTTCTTTTTGTGATCCGACGATTATAGCCAGGCCAGTAAAGAACGATGATTTTTTTTAGAATCTGCTATCACCCTGTTTGGAAAAAATAATCTCTCTCATCAAAGTTTTCTTGAAACAGCAAATGAACAAAATGTTCCTCAAAGCAGCTATAAAAAGTGAGCGTAAAACCAAATTTGTTGAAACAGATAAATTTAACACTTCAGCAATGTAGTGATGCGACTCCTTGGAACCATGAAATTTCCAATGCCATCCAGTGAAGTACTACTTCTTTGATGTTGCAGATGAAGCAACCCCAATCATTATTGCACCAACAACAAAGCTTTGTGAAATCACTCGTAATCTCATCAAATAGCGGCTGGTAGTCAAGGCCGGGCCTCGGCTTTTGTAAGCATAGGCTCCATATCCAAGGGCTCCTAGCAATCCAATGAATCCTGCACAAAAAAAATAGAAATCGATTATCAAGGCGGAGGAACTTTACATGTACTTAGCGTTTACAAACTGAAGTGTGGAAGGGGGAGGGGGGAGTCTCTGATACTCCTGGTATGATTAAACAGCTGGTTACTTAGTTCTGGTGGCAACTGAAAAAATAAGGCTTCCAAATCCAAAGAAAATCTGTATTTCCAGTTATATATAAATTCCATTAATGTTTCAAAACTGATTATATACCATAATTATATCATATACAAAGCCTTCGTAATAAACGATGCGGTAAACTAAAGTCTTCTTAAACGTCTGATGGGTGTTTCGTCTGGGGCTATCCCTGTTACGGAATACGATAAAAGGTCTATCCTTTGAGAACTGCGGTTTTCATAAAAACATTTTAGGCTTTTTGAACGAATTTAACTTAGTTCGTAAGTGTGTGTGTGTGTGTTATGGTGGAGAGGTACCATTTAGATCTCCTACGTAACAAAATTGAATCACAAGAAACGCAAAATAAAATTTTCATATGCAAGCTTCGGTTTCTCTATGCGCATGTTTTCGGCACAAAACCGAACTTTTAATCAAATCACATACTTATTTTATGAATTGAAAATTTAAAGATTTACAGTTGCAAATCGTAATTACTTTTTTCGCCTGACAGTTTCCTCGGGGAGAGACCAAACCAACTTTTAAACCTGAATTCAGCTCTATTAATCAGCAAAAATAAAAAGTGTGTGTTTTTAATTGCAACACCTGATTCGTTTGAGAAAAACACCTAATAATTAAAATATGCAAATATACAAATGGAGGACCATGCCTTAGCAATTTTTGCGTGCTTACTGAATACTTACTTAATACTAGAAAAAAGCAAAATTCCAACTCCGACCTATTTCTTACATAAAAATAAATGTTATCTGACAGTAAAATATTACCTGTAGGAACAAAAGGATCCTTCTTCATTTTTCTTAACAATTTCTGCGTTCCTGTTTCACTGTCGTCAGCAAATCCATGGAAATGTGAGTTTACCATCTTGAAGGCTGTACGTAGCTCTCTTGACGTTCACCAGGAGACAATTCCACAAGATAACTCCACAACTGATTGAAAAGATGCTTCTCTCTTATTTAAAACACTTGGGGAGTTTGCATACGTCAACAGTGAACATTGTGGTGACAAAATATTCAAAGCTGAAATCCTATCACACTCTTGGCGATTAATGCTATTGTTGCAAGCTTATCTTTGTATGAAAACGCAGAATGCAAACGTGCAGCAAAGCATGGTCACAAATTGAAGTTAAAAGCTTACAATAACACTGTAACCAGCTTTATAAAAGAATGGTACAATACAGTTAAATGCAATTAAATTTCTTATAGCCAATTAAAAAGTTTTCAAATCGACTGTTTCCATAAGGACTAAGGGCTAATAAGTAAATGAATACATACAAAATTATGTACTATGTGCATGCATATAAGAATTATTTATCAATCAATCAATCAATCTATTCATCTACTTATCTATTTATTTGTCTATCTATCTATATATCTATCTATATATCTATCTATCTATCTATCTATCTATCCATCTATCTATCTATCTGTCTATCTATCTATCTATCTATCTATCTATGTAACTATCTATCTATCTATCTATCTATCTATTTATCTATCTATGTACCTATATATGTATAATGTTTCTGTTTTCTTCTTCTATTTATGTTTCTTTAAAGAGTATCCTTTAAAACGTCTACCAACCACGAAGAAGTGAGCTTTTGGTTAAGGTTTTAAATTCTGTCATCAAAACCCCTTATTTAATTAATTATATAGAGAAAAAAATTACGCTAAAATAACCCACAAACTGAAAAAGATAATTTTCTAAAGGCTCAAAGCATTTTCTTGAAGTGAAGTATTAACAATTAAATCTAATACTACCTTAGTAATTAAGGGCTAATAGATTTTTCAAGTTACGTGGTTCAACGCGTGGTCATAACATCTTTCTAACTAGTGGCTTCCTTGCCTTTTCAAACAAAAAATTAGAACCCACTACTTCCAATTTCAGTTTTATCACTCAAGACCACAAAAAGATTTAGCTCAGCGTATCGTTTAATATCACGATCACTACAGTCAAATTTTTAGGATAAAAGAAGGCATAAATACAAGGTCACTATTGTGAAGCTGCAAAGTTCTCAATAGTTCTTATTACTGATCGAAGGTCCCATCAGAAACTCTGTCTTTTATTAAGGGTTGCACAGATTCTATCTATTTTCTAAGCTGCTTGAAATGAGCAGCTTTTCGTGACAGGGTATATTTCGTGTTGCCACAAAAAACAGTCAGATACGTACAAAAGTCCACTAAAATAATCCATTTCAACCCAAATTTACGTAAGCTCTTTGCATTATAAAGAGTACTTGCACTGGGTCATCTTTCCCTCATGTCAAGCATAAAAACAAGGAATGGTCTATTCGTGTGGCATTTAAAATTACACAAAACAATAACTTATTTTATTTCTGTGAAAAAGTATGATACTAAATGATTGAAAGATTGAGGAGAGAAGAGTGAGAAAGACAAACAAAATAACGAGGAAATCAACTGACAATTAATGGCATCATCCACATTCAAAAATGCTGTATTTTCTTCTGGCACAAAGTTTCCAAGTTCATCAAATAGACATTTGTATAGAAAAGTAAAAAAATATGTTTACATTAAACCAGATTCAAATCAGTTCCTTTGGTTATCATAGCCACACGCTCTACCACATGAAATATCCGCGCCATGTTCTAAAATAGATAATTTTGCAGCCATATCCTTTAATACAGATCCCAAATAATCGTATTAGGAAGAAATCAGTTAGTTTAAATAAAAGCAAACTGTTAGACACAAAATTATATTTCATCATTTGAATAATTTCGTGCAATTTACTTTCTGTTTTGTATGACCTGTACTCTTGTTTTAGGGTTCAGTCATCTTGGTGTTAAGCTTACATGACGCTGAATCATAATACAATAATAATAATGTCCGCTTTCTGTAACATCTTGAAAAACATACGCGTTTCAAAGACACTTTGATTGACTATGAGTAGTTTAACACAGAATTGGTAGTATTGTCAGCATGGTGGAAAGTGAACAGGGGATCACTTCCATTAATGAAAAGCACTAGGCTACTTGGATATTATACAAGGAACTAGAAAAATATAAACAGCTATATTTCTACACAAACAATTATTTTTCACAAAACGGGTACAGTTTCTTAATCAACACAGCGCCTTTCCGATGTCTTTAAAACGATATTGTTGAAAATTAACCAAATGGAACTTTTCTAAAAGATGAGTCAAGTGCAGAAATACCAAGAACATAAGCAATAATTACGTTTAAAACTTACGACAAATCATTTTGCAAGAAATCAAGTCTTCCAAAATCCCAAATCAAACCCTTTCCCAAGAAAAGTAAGGAAACCTCCTTAAGAATCATTTCAAAAAAATATATTGTAAGCAAACCTTAGTTTCATCCAGAAGTAATGAACGTGTGGTCGGGAAACCTATTTGAATAAAACAGATATAAAGTTGGATTTTCTAAAATAAAGTTCAAAACAAAAAAATTTCTTTCAGAAATTGTTTAGTCAGAAACCAACACATACATTTTAGGTAAAAATGCTACGTTGTGGTCTAGTGTGTCTATCAAAAAGGCATTAAAAAGTAGTGAGCAACAAAGATATGACTGGAAGATCCATACCCTATGACTACGACTAGGAGAAAACCATCAACTAAACCATTAAAACCAGATAAATCAATTAAAGAATGAAAGATAAGCATCTTATCATCTATATCGTTTGATTCTTAAAACAGGAATGGGCAAATACAACATTTTGGTTAATATATATTAAATGAAACAAGAAAACACTGATAAAGATACAGATATTAGTCGTAGGGCCTAAGCAATATAATAATGGAAAACAAGCCACTGGACTGGGAGAAGAAGAAGAAGAACTGATTGTAATGAAAAAAGTGGACCACAGATAGCAATTGTGAGATGGGGAAAAAACTTGATCATTCTTGGGTTATCATGGTTAAATTTATCTATAAATTATAATTTTGAAGATAGCACAGAAATAAAAGATGCGATATTAAAAACATGAGAAATGCCTGATGAAAACAAGCTGTAAGCTATGTATTTCAGCCTGAGTATCAAAACTATATTATTGTACCTTTGTTCAGATCAGCTTTTATGTCAAGAAACAGACATAGTAGAACGAAGCACTCTAAATTGGGATGGGGAATAAGGTTATCAGCATTGGTCGAGTCGGGAGTCACTTAAGTTATCAGCCAATTACCAATGGGTCTATGGCAAAAAAATGAAATAGACCAAATAGGTACCGCTTGTTTCTACGTAACTCTGAATAAACAGAAGAGGAAAGCTCAATATCACGTGTATGCATGTTTACAGTAAACATGGTTACCAGCATAATTGTAACTGAAACAGCTAACTCGACAGAAGTCAACTTTAGAATGGATGGAATGGACCTCATCGACAAAGTGAATTCGATTTATTCGTTCTGTAAAGAGAAGATCCCTATCAGGCTATTTCCATTTTTTCTTTCGACCCCGGCAGGTATCTAATCATCATCATCATGACGTTAAAATCTCTCCATCTTCGGAAGGTTTTGTGCTAACCCAAGTGAGTCGCTTGAAGAGATGCTAATTGTGGACAAACACAATCGATAAATAAACATCTGATCGTTAATACAACTCATGATACGTTCAAAGCAAATCACATTAAGTGTACGGACTCCTTGAATGTACCATTGTACTATAGGTAAGCACATCCTTTATATGGATGAAAAGCAGAAATAAGTAAGTAATTTATCATCTTATGTCCGTTGTTTTTACTATAAAATTGAAGCCATCACAAGTGCAGTAAGGTCACCTGATTTTCACTTTCAAATTCCAATAATTTCTTTAAATGCCCCTATTCACCAAACTTTACTCGCAATGAAATAACATCTAATAATTTTTACCTCTACCGTAGGCATTCCCTACAACTCAACGAACATCTCTACAACTGGCGCGATTATCCGGCAATTGGATGGAAAAGACGTTTTGAATGATGGTTGGTTTATTGAAAAAAGCTAGTTAAAGCGATGAGTCTACTGAAATGTTGATACTTTATAAGTAGCACATACCACAAGCCGATGACTTGAAAATAAACCACAAAACATTCAGCTCCTGTTACGTAACTCAACATACAGTTGATCATCATCAGCAGCAGCAACAGCAGTATCATCACTATCGAGACTCCATGTTTTTTACCTTTATCCAAACTTCCTTGAGAAAACTCATTATCACATCATCATGAGTAAAACCACGAATAATCATAAGGCCTGTTCGATCATAACCTGTCTATCCCCGAAAAAAAGGAATCACACAGCTAGGCTTGCGTGGGAAATGTGACTCCTTTGGTTATGGCAATATCAAACCCGACGTAGAACAATCCGATTGTAAAAATAGAAAGGGCTTTATTTAAGTTAGAAAACTCAGAGTAATACCCGTTCGTGAAGAACAATCTATTATGTATTACGGAAGAGTGAATTTGGTTCTGTTTTACCTACATAGGCTATTACTAATGCTTCGAGTATAGTTTCCCAGTAAAATCTCAAAAAAATGCTAGGCAGCAATCAAGAAAGGGGAACGCGATGATTAAGGGTGAACAAATGATTAAAAGAAAGGCGAGGTGAAAGGAAAAATAACGTCCAATACCAACAAATATCAATTTATTACCTCTTGTAACTGTTAGTCCAGATTCCGATATAGACGTTCTCTTTAAGCTTAAATCTCTCAACACTTGCGTTTCACAATTCATTAGGAACTCTAATAATCCATTATCAGTAATCTGAAGGCGAAATATTTACAAGATAAAGGAAGATTTGCAAAACAGAATTCTCTAAAGATAAACTTAGCTCAAATACATGCCACTCATAAAAAAAATTGCAACGTGCCCATTGCTACAGCCATTAACTTTACCATATTTTATCCGTTATTGGAAAAATCACATACTGGTACTTTGAGTAGTGCTGTTACTTTAATCTCCACTGGTACTTATACTGCGCTTACTACGTCTACTACTTCTAATTCTATTACTATTACTATTACTACTACTACTACTACTACTACTACTACTACTACTACCAATACTAGTACTACTACTACTACTACTTTTACTATTACTACTAGAATCACCACT
>RDPX01000028.1:4000189-4014748 GCA_003991215.1 Morbakka virulenta | reverse complement strand
TCATCACTTCTACTGCTACTATCACTACTGCTACTACTACTACTACTACTACTACTACTACTACTACTACTACTACTACTGTAACTACTACTACAAGAACAACAACTACTACTACTATTACTATTATTTCTATTACTATAATAATAATTATTATTATTATAACTGTTACTATTAGTATTGATACGATAACATGTGTTCGGAAAATCTAAAAATTACGCATTCAAACATCAGCGTTAAAGGTAAAATAATTAAATTTTTAAAAACGCACCTTCGTACCATTTAGACTGAGGAATGTCAGCTGTGATAGACCTAAATCAAAATAAAACGTCTTATTAAACGCAAAATTATTTCGTTTGGATGAAAGCGCACAGTTTACGCAACACACTTGGATAAAAGATGGAACAACGACAACAAATTCTTGTAAGGTCAGAATAAAGGTAGATAAAGGTTTGGAGAATATAACTCTCAATCCCAATCGCCATGTTGCCTTGTAGGGAATACCCCTTTAAGTAAAAGCTGACAGAATGTTCAACCTCTCATTCCAAAACCCCGGCGCAGTTTAATTTCCTAGTACGAATACCTGGAAAGGGCATTCACAAAACCAAGGAAAGCTCTTTCAAATGAATCTCATGCCGCATCACATGTTACACGGGTCAACAAGGTGCGCATCTCCCATCTAGGAAGCAGGATTAGGACCGAACTGCAACTTGAAGAAAATCAGCTCAAATCAATGAGGCGGAACACTAAAAACCTGCCAAGAAATACAAAAAAAACCCCGCTGCAAATGGTCAGAAAATGAATATTTACAAGTAATGAGAGCCTACTACGAAGCTCAACCGTATTACAAAGGTAAAAGCTGTACTAAAGAAGCATATAGGATATGGTGAAATGAAAATTACAACAACTGGCTATCAATGGGCGAAAACAAACCAGCCAACAAATACAAAGACATAGCGAAGATCAGCTAACTCAAACTAAGGAGGAGGTACAGAAGTCTGATGAGAATGAGAAAGCTCAAGCCACGTTCCTTACCATCCGTACAACCAACAGCCAAGAACAAGTGGCTGATACTGAAGAAAACGCCGAAGACAACGTTATTAATCAGCCCATCTGAAGAAGAGAAAGATCAATAAGAAATAATAAAGAAGATCGTTACCATTTTAACGTCATTTTAACGTCAGGTGCCATAAATAAAAATGGTGTTGCTTCCGTTACTCACTTGTCAACACCCCAAGCGTATAGATTATACTCTGCTTTTTTGACAACATATCAAGCAAAGACAAAGAAATTTTGACAGTAATAACAATAATAATAATAATAATAATAATAATAATAATAATAATAATGTTAATAATAATATTAATCAAAAAGCGAAGGAAAAGATAACAAAATTTTCAATCTACGCTGTGATGAACTTTGTTTACCTAAGTAAAAAATGTACAGAAAACTAGCATTGATAGGTTCGCAACAATCCATGACGATTTGATTGGCGTTTTCTCCTTTTAAACATTCTTTTTCAGTGGTTTCCAAAACCGTGTTAAATTCTTTTTCCTTTAAGGTCTTATAGTCTATCTCGTCAGGAGACATTTTCAGTAAATCTCGTAATCCTTGTTTACAATCACATAATAAACGTGTTTCTTTCATGTAGGCCTTTCATCTACAGTCCACGAAAGGGCTTTTTAATTAAGACAGGGCTGTAGTTTTCACGGTTTTACCACCCGGTCAGTAAAAATTTCCAACCCAGTCACCATCTTCTTCTTCTTCAGTTAGATCAATGTTGATCCGCTGTAATCCGATCAACTGTTGTTACTTCTTTCTATCTTGCGCATGCTTCATCGCAAAGGCAAACTGATGTTCACTGATGTTGTTCATGTACCGTTTTATTTGTCGCTCTCTTGATCTCTTGCCTTGCATCAGTCGGGTCAGCATCGTTTTCTCCATACCATCGTTTCCGGCAATGTGCCCAAAATATCTGAGTCGTTTAGTTTTGATGTCACTCACCAGTCACCAACTGTCTCCCACTTTCTCCAGAACAGATGGGTTCCTCTTTCTCGTCATCCAAATGACCCTTAGCATACGCCGGTAGCATCACAATTCGAAGTTGGCCACCTTTGTTGTATCGATTTTCCCACAGTATAGCACTGGCAGCCATACACTGCGATTGGAAAGACAAGCGATTTTAAGAGTCGCAGTTTCGCTGACGTTTTGATTTTATGGTCCTTCCAAATAGTGGTACGTCCGACTGCAGCGGTTTTGGCCATTTCAATCTGGGGTCTGATTTCCATGGTGTCATCACATCGGTCTACAATGTAACTACAGAGGTAGGAAAAGTGGTTGGCTCTTTTTACGATCGCATCATCAATTTTCAGATAATGATCGGTTTGCTTGTCTTTACTTACAACCACGAATTTTGTTTTCTTTGTATGTGTATGTATTGTATGTTTCTTTGTATACCAGTGCTACTTTTTACCTCCCATTCTTCATTCGCTCTAGCAGGCTCAGAAGTTACTGTATACTTCCCGCAACCGGAGCGATGTCATCTGCCGTACAGATAAAACAAGTATAGTGATAGCCTACACCCTTGTCTTACTCATTGTCATATCTCAAACCATTCGGTGAGATCGCTATGCGTTCGTACCACAAATCTTTGTTGCTGGTAAGGCTTTTGTCTGTCTGCAGTAATCTTCAGCATCACTTTGCTTGCATGACTGACAAGTGCAACTGTCCTGTTGTATTCACATTGGGTTGTGTCTCCATTTTTTGGTAAAGGAAAAAACATTGATCTCGTCCAGTCTTCTGGCTACCTTTTCTTCCACATGCGTTTACAAATTATGTTCAGCACCTTTCTGAATCGACAGCGGGTATTGCCCCAAATGGGCATATTGTTGACTGCACGAATCTTTCTCTCTTTGGCTCCTTTCAATGCGCATGCGACTTTGTTGAGCAGTAGTTTGGGTTCTTCCTGAGTCATATCCATGTCGAAAAAAAGCATGGCGTTTCCTACAGTATTTCGGTCATAGATTTCTTTGTAACACTCTCTCCACCTCATTTTGATCGGTTTGTTTCCTGACAAGATGTGTCCAACCTTGTCCTTAATAACATCCAATCTTGGCTTGAACTTTTGAGTGATGTTTCGGATAGCTGGTCAGCGGTCGTGAAAAGAATCATTGGCAGGAAAAGCATAAATTTTAACACTGTTCATTGGGATTGCGCGCCTTATCATCCCTTATGTTTCTTTGTATCTTTCGATTTGCAATTTGATAATCTTTAGTTTCATTCCTTGAAATAGTTCTCTTTTTTCCCTCTTCTCTTTGGCATGTGCCTCTCTGCACTTTGCTTACTGATGTTTTTCATTTCTGTTGACTCGTCTCCTATTGTCACCAGCACCTGAAACGTATTGTTAACTTTAACTTTGTATTCATGCTTAATTCTTTTTACCTCAAACATTTTCAGTCTTATCTTGAACTTAGCCTTGAGCAACTGATGATCCGTGTTGCAGTCAGTCCCAGGATATGTTCTGGTTTTCCTTACACCACTTCTCCATCTCTGTGAGAACTAATGAAATCTATATGGTCCCTAATTTTGTGATTCGCAGAAACCCACGTATACAGCCTTCGTGGTTGTTGCTCACGTAAGAGTAATGGTGAGCTTGTTCGTCTCTCAAAATTCAACCAGCGTGTGGCCTCCGTCGCTTCGTTCAATAAGGTCAAATTTTGCATGCTTCGCCGTATGAGCAGTGGTTTTACCAACGTTTGCATTTCCATCGCCCAAGACCATGGCAACATGTCGTGCTGGAATTTTATCCATGGTATCTTGTAACGTGTGGTACAACTCTTCAATCTGTTCTTCACTCGATGCTGATGTTAGGGCGTAAATTTGAATTACTGTTATGTCGCACGGTTTGCTTTTGATTCTTGGTGTTATTATTCGGTTGTTGACGAGGGTGCCCATCAGGCATTTAGTGCTTTGTTTATCAACAATAATGCCAACACCAAAATTGATCCCATCCTCATTTTCAGAGGATATCATCTGATTCTATGATTAGTTGAAAATTTGCATTTTCCTTCCCATCTTGTCTCAGCTATCCCCAGTATACCGATGCCATATCTCCTCATTTCATCAATGAACACTTTCAGCTTTCCAAGCTGATTTACTGACCTTGGATTTCAAGTCCCAACATTCAAAACTCTCCTAAGACTAACACCAACATTTGCGATGCCAGTCACCATAGATTTAATTAATATTAAAGGTTGAAATGGTTTGTTTCAATTTATCTCAGATGCTTGAATTCTGCACCTATATGGCACTTATACGCAGACTAAACAAAAATTGTGTTCTTCCCCAGCGTCAGGAAAAAAATTTCAAAGTTGGTTTGCAACCACTTCAGAGTTAAATCAATGACATGAATACCTCTACGTGCTTTCAGCTTTTTGTCTTCAACAGTTTCTTTAAGAACAATTAATGGTAGCTTTTATTCCCTGCACTTAAAGCACAGAGTTCTAGTGTAATACTCTACTTGCCATGACCAATTGTGAACATTTCTGCTTGAAGTTNCAATTTATCTCAGATGCTTGAATTTCCCCAGTGGTACCTCCAGGATTCGTAACTAAATCAAGGTAGAGCTTTTTGACAGCTTATTTCAATTCTGCACCTATATGGCACTTATACGCAGACTAAACAAAAATTGTGTTCTTCCCCAGCGTCAGGATAAAAATTTCAAAGTTGGTTTGCAACCACTTCAGAGTTAAATCAATGACATGAATACCTCTACGTGCTTTCAGCTTTTTGTCTTCAACAGTTTCTTTAAGAACAATTAATGGTAGCTTTTATTCCCTGCACTTAAAGCACAGAGTTCTAGTGTAATACTCTACTTGCCATGACCAATTGTGAACATTTCTGCTTGAAGTATTCCATTTTTCTGAACGGTTTGATTACCAACACTATCAAGTCCAACTGTTGTTTAGTCCAAATCCGAATGTTCTCTTCTGAATATTTCCAGATTATTCAGAATTCAAATTTCTGTTGCTTATTCCTAAAGTCTTTTTCTTGTGATGCATTGTTCCTGAGTCTTTTTAGTTAAAACCCGTTGAAAAAGCAGCTCCCCTATGTCTTCTAAAAGTGGTAGTCGACTTGATCCTGGTAGCTGTTTATCTCTTGCTAAACAATTTTTCAAAACCCTCTTAAGAGAATAAGATTGAGACTTTTATCTTACGTTCCTTTCATTGATATTGTTTTTGATTCACTATTCAAAGCTCTTCCGAATGCTTGGAATTGATTTAAAGGCATTCGAATCTTGCAATAGAATGGCTTGTTTTTCGCGGTAAAACAAACCTTGTAAGAGTAACTTAAGAACCTGAAAAAAGTCTTTTTTGTTCAGGTTTTTTCTACCGATATTCCCGAGATCGGCCTATTTCCAAGGTAGGTCAATTATCTGCAAAATGAACGAAAATCCTGGCTTATATTCATCTCAGCCTATTTTACAGTGTCGGTCCATTATCAAGGAAACACGGTTTGTAATATAAACACCTGAAAGCTGTCTCTCCAACTTCTGTTAGGATTGTTTT
This sequence comes from Morbakka virulenta, assembly GCA_003991215.1. NCBI lineage: Eukaryota > Metazoa > Cnidaria > Cubozoa > Carybdeida > Carukiidae > Morbakka > Morbakka virulenta. Next base: position 4,009,184 of record RDPX01000028.1, on the reverse strand, counting down.
AAAATCCACAACTGAAACTTTTGAAATTTTTTTTAATTGTTCATGTCTTTTGAATGGAAACCAAGAAGTGAAAGCTCAATTACGACGAGTTCAACATCTTTACTTAAATCTTTCACAGGATAATTCAGGTATTCGTAACGGGTAACTTCATACTAGTACGGTTTAACGCAGTGCGTCTCAAAACATACTGTCAACTCAATAATACACATATTCAAAGACGTCTGTATGTTTGTCTCTATGACACAGGGGTAAGAGTCTTCCACGACCACCCTAAACCTTTTCAAGCTCTTATTACTGGATAGAGATCACATCAATGCTTTCCTTAAAAAAGAGAACAGATTTTCGGACAGACAGTTTACTACCTTATTTTGTGAGCTGAGACATACTGGTTGACAGCTTGCGGCTAAAAATTTCATGATTATGTTCTGCTTCTTTAGTTTCATATGTTCGGCCTACTTCGAAATCTGGAGACTGTCCTTACAATTCCAATTGTGCTTCTCACGAGACAGTTCGTTGTTTTCTGCGTTTTCCATCATTTCGTCTATTACATTGCTGTTGATGTGAGTTTTACGTATAAGGGTCGAATGGTTTTGTCCTATGACGATTGTAGTATTCGTCGGATCGTAATCTTACACTGTTGTGGAAAGGAAGGGTAAGGTTGAGCCCTAACTTTTTAAAAGCGAGACTTTGATGACCAGTGTTGTTTCCTGGGTAAAGCTGAACCACCTCCGAATGTATTGTAGAACAAGACTAATAATTTAAAACTTTAATTTCCATTTTTAACTAATAGTCATTTGGGAATGTTGGTTTTTATTTCGTGCTGGGACTCGAGATACCAGTAGGAGTAAATCAACAAACCACCGTATATAAGTTACAAGAACATTTTGTGTTACCACGCACACACATGGTAACAGGGGCATAGAGAATTAGTGCATCACCATGAGAGCGGGCTAGTTTGCTTCAATGTCTTATTCCTACAAGAGAAGATAAAGCATATGTTCCAATAGTGATGAAAAACAAACAAACAAAGTTTACCTGCTAAGTCAAGAAGTGATTTATCTGTTATATGTATACAGTCTCCCAGATTCACATGGCACAGGTTTTTTAACCCTAAAGAAGCAAGGTATGATGGTCGAGTTGAAAAAATGTACGGCGACAATGGAGTAAAGGGTCGTTAGAGTTTGAAATTATTGTCTAAACAACTCTATAACGATAACAACACACTGACATACAAAAAATAGAAAATCTGACGATAGAAAAATGATAAGAATAAATTTTTCCAAATGAGATTAGGGCAACATATTCTTAACGCTACAAGAACAAAATACTCGTCAAATAATTAAGAATGCATCTGTTCAACAATATTATTATTTACCAACTTCTTTCTTTAAATATCGTTTGTTAATATGATAACATAGGTATTTATTGGTATTTAATAATTTTTCTTTTTAAATGTACTTTCAACAATCAATAGTAATTTATTATTAATAACAAAATTTGACTCGAATAGGTAAATGGTGACAAAAGAAATTCTGAAAATAAGCAAATAAAAAATTCTGCTTTGAAAACAGAAAAATCTTTTTGGAAAGGATGAGCCGTATAATGGTCTAAAGCTTCTCTTGGGAGGGGTTATTATATATCATATTAATAGACTACGATTGACTTTCTAAAAACAAATTTAAAAAAATATCAAAAACAGAACTCTTTATAGCAGCATTGTAGTTGCAAGAATTTAATATTTACCCCAAAACAAGTATTGTGTGCTTTTTAGTACTTTTGAGTAACACATAAACACCCCCTGCCTTTAAATATCTGAAAACCCTGCAAGCTCCTATCCACCTGATTCAGCCTTTTCATGACAAAAAATACCAAGTGTTTGATCAATGTCTTTTACTCGTTTCAAGAATTGGATTTCATAAACAATTTCACACAGGTGACATTCCAAAAACGAAAATTCGAAGTCGTCAAAAATGAAAAACTAAGCAAGGAAATTTCTACAAATAATTTTTATTGAACTTTCCAATGTTTTTTTTTGTTTTAACTCAGGCATCTGAGTATTTGTATTACTTTTCTGTTACGTTTTAGTAGTTTCATTTTTTATAAGTGAAAGTAGTCACCCAAATGTAAGGAGGTACTATAAGATGGAAAAATTAAATCATCAATTACTCTGCTCTGTAACCCAAAAACAAAAATCAAGTTTAACTGACTCGTGCATATTAACTCGTGCATACCTTGTCCCATCAAATTAAGTCTAAATTTTGGCAACATTTAAAAAAATACCCTTCAACGCGCTATATTCAACCTTTACTATTCATTTATTAATTTCATCCTTTATCATAGTGACCAAAGTTNTACGTTTTAGCAGTTTCATTTTTTAAAAGTGAAAATAGTCACCAAAATGTAAGGAGGTACTATTAGATGGAAAAATTAAATCATCAATTACTCTGCTCTGTAACCCAAAAACAAAAATCAAGTTTAACTGACTCCTGCATATTAACTCGTGCATACCTTGTCCCATCAAATTAAGTCTAAATTTTGGCAACATTTACAAAAATACCCTTCAACGCGCTATATTCAACCTTTACTATTCATTTATTAATTTCATCCTTTATCATAGTGACCAAAGTTCTTCAAATTATTAGGTAGTGTGTGTGATTGTGATGCCTATATTAACCATTACTGAGGTTGGCTCGTGCATACCCTGTTAAGAGAAAAGCAACTGAAAATGTTAATTGATCCACACATTATTTCCTTTAGGTTTGGTCATTAACAAATATTGTCACTACTACAATGTACGAAATTACTCTTGGATACCAAAATGAAATCAGCGTCTACTCTTCTCAGTGGCATATCAAATAAAGCACGTTCAGCTGACTCATGTACACCTTGTTGAAAGAAAAGAGGAAGGAAATACTAAAGGATGCACCCTTTATTTCCTGAATATGATTCGGCCTTTTTCATTAATTCGTGTTAGTATACACTGTGAAATGGCGTTATGCTTTAAGTCTTCTTCAAATATACCCCTCCATACGTCTCTCTGTTATTTTAAGTTTGTGACGGGTGTCTGTTTGCACAACCTTGTGGCCAAGGGGAAAAGAAAAAAAATTTTGCTTACACTTTACAGCTGTCCCGAGTCCATGGTCGGTTATCAGCACACAAAGCGACAAATTGAGGTGTGTTAGAGTCTTGTGAAATCTAGGAAAATAGGAAATCAGAGATGCAGTTAATATTCAAACCAATGCCTGGAAGAAAATGCAGTGACGATACATTTTCACAGTGTATTTATAAGCTTAAAACAATTTTACTCTCGTATTCACATTTTTATCACAAAAAAGTTGGTAAATTTGCAATGACGAAGAAATCAAAATCACGGTAATACAACCAATACATAACTTTTGTTAAAACTGTTGTCGTTTCGCGCGGCTAAACTTTGCCATTTCAAGACTTATTCAAGATACATGGTACAAAATTAAATTAATTTAAAAGTTCGTTTATAGCACTCAAGCTAAAAATTTTCATTAATAGCTGTGCTGCTTTGGCTCATAATTTTCAGTTTCACCTTTGTTGCTGGAATTAACTAAAAATATGGACATGATAAATATTACTGGCTATTTTCTGTACCATGTAAAACTAGCAAATTCAACGGACCTGGCAACGGGAGATAGAGCAATGCCATAGGGTAGGGGCATTTTTTATTGGGGTTTATCAAGCAAATTATGAATTTTCAAAAATGAGTCCGCTCTACTGGTCCGTTCAACAAAACCGGAAATTGATAAGTTATGGTCTGGTACTATCAGAAATTTATTGTTTCCGTCCCACACACAAAAGCATTTTGAAAACTGTACTAAGTGGGGTCAAATATTCTGAATACTAAAGATATTTGGGCTACAAAGGTTGTTTTGATGGACGAACTCGAATTGGTTTGAAAACAAGTTTCATGAATAATTACAATTTCTTCTCTAATCGTCATAAAAATCTCGTATAGTTTCTCGTAAATCTCAATATCACATCCTCTCGATATATTGTGAAATCGTACTATTTATACGTTCAAATATTCTAGTAAGTTTCTAAATGATCAAACAACGAAAATCCTAACTTGAACCAAACCACAAAATGATCAAAGAACTAAATATAGACACAATCGAGTTGCTGGCTTCAGTATAATGTTCCAATGTTCTACGATTAAGCACGAAAGCTCTCAATCATAATGACTCAGCGTGAGTTCTTATGGTTCAATTCATGAATAATAGTTTGAGAAAGTTTGTTTCAAACATTATCGTGACTTCGTTCGCGACAGATGTCCTGCTGTAGCTTTAACCTTTTCATTTCTTCTTGTAGATCACACAGGTCAAGCTCTAACATAAACTTAAGTGTTAAATAAATTGAGCTTAAAATCAAAGTTTTGTTTCCTGTTGCAAACACTGTGAACTGGGTGATAGAAAAAGTGATAACCAGACCAGAAAATTGAAGTGGGAATGTATAATGCAGGAACAGTGATGCTCTGTCATGTATCAACACTGGGGTTACTGGAACGCTGCTTCAGGATTCAAAATAGATGGTAAAGCGGTTATCAAAAGAAAATTCAGGCAATGGAGGTTGAATGAATGCTACTATTGCTCACTTACTGTACAATTTATTGTGTTGGAAGAGATGGAGCGTCATTCTTCTCGACCATGTTGGATTGCGTTTCTCAATTTTGCTGTGGTTTGGATAGTCACGTTCATTGATGTTAAGTTAATTCAATTTTGAGGAATTTCCAGCAAGCTGTTTTCCGTCGGCCAAGGGGAATTACCAATTTTCAAACTTTACTAATGTTTAATCTTTAATGGACCATATAGCTTTCTTCTTATACTCATCTGCCCTTCAGATCATTAAATAGATCCTTCTCCTCGTTTATTGTTGAAAAAATACTAGTACAATGATGTTTGCCAAGATGACCTTGTTACCTTGTCACCTTGTCCCATCAAATTAAGTCTAAATTTTGGCAAAATTCTTAAAAAATACCCTTCAATGCGCGCTATATTCAACCTTTACCATTCATTTATTAATTTCATCCTTTATCATAGTAACCAAAGTTCTTCAAATTATTAGGTAGTGTGCGTGATTGTGATGCCTATATTAACCATTATTGAGGTTGGATGCAAAAGCATGCACAAAAAACAAAAAAACCCGCACACATAACTATTTATAAAAGGAGTTCAAAAATTTCCCCAGCAGTGAATAATATCAAAAGGAGGTCCTAATATTTGTGCTTTATGCGCCATAATGGTAAAATTTTAATAAACGTCTTCAAAATTCATACCTTGTATTTTCTAAGATTTCGTTGGATGTCAGCGAGTACTGGCTCAAGTCCAAACATTGTAATTTGCTTCAAGGAGCAAAAACAAAGTGTGCATGTCATTCAAAATGAACATAGTTGACAGAAATATCGAACCAAAAATTTGCCAAAATTAACATATATTTGAAAAACAAACTCTAGCGCAAGTGTGCAAATTGTAGTTAAAAAACATTACTAAATTTTTGTCTGAACTTTTTTTATTTGTTCCCGGCGTTCGGATGACCATTGGTTTGTAAGAAGCCATCGGATGAAAAGTCAAATAAGCAGTGGGCCGTGACACCTCTGATAAAGAGCGTTTATTTAACTTGTGTTCAGGGATTATCAAAGGAGCTACAATGGCTAACTGAAAATAATGTCATTATATCTCCAACGTCCCCGCCCCTGTCCCCGCCCTCGCTGTCTGTCAGTTTGCAAAAGAACGTAATTAGATTCAAGATAACAGTACACTTGTAAGTTGCATGTGCTGATAAACACGAAAACTGTATTAAGTAACGGCTTTGTTTAAGTACGGGTAAAATATGGAAAGAAAATAGAGGGTTTGTGTCGAAAGATAATAAATAGTAGTAAAGTGTCAAGCAAGGTAACAGTAAGTAAAAAAAATCAGTTCATAATGTTACAGAACAGTATTCAACAAAACTGCATGTAATTAAGAGCAAAAATAACTTTATAACTCTTACCAAGACAGGAAAGCATTCAGTAACTTTCCCGTGAGAAGTTTTCTCTTTTTTAGCGACTCTAAAACTTTCTGTGCTGGTGCTGAAGACAGCTTCCCAATACTAAACAGCATTTGTGACTTTTTTCCTGCCAGTGACAGCGCTATGAAGTCTGCACAGGTGGTCTGTAACGACGGAACGATTCTTTCTAAGAGGCCAGTCTTATTCGTAGCTTGAGCAACTGTTGACGGACATGAAAAAAACCCCAAACTAATACTATATTTCACCTTCTCTAATACAGACGTCAATAGTAACATTTTTTAATAAAAGTATTATTTTGCATAGTTAAATATGATTCAAACAGACTCTTTAAAACCTTTGGCTCAGGCTTATGATAACGAAAGTCAACAAATTGGTGAACAAATCTGCAACAAGTCGACTTCTAAAGTTAACCTCTTCACACACACACACACACACACACACACACACACACACACACACACACACACACGCATATATATATATATATATATGAACTTTGCAGTAAATACCATATTCTTCTATTAATAAGGTTGTTACTTGAACCAACAAAACATATATAAAACATAGATTTTGAAAGAGGTTAAATGCAATATCAATACTAAATCCCTGCAAATTTAAGAGGCACATCATTTGGAGTCTAGCAGGGGTTGGTCCAAGGTTTTTTTGTACTACTAAAGTCCCTGTTGTATAGCCTGTTAGTTAGAGGGGCATATACATCCGGACAACTCTTACTAGCATCGGGGTAAACATAGTTCAAAATGTACGATGATTAGTATAGGAAATGTGATAACAAGTGATGACAAAGAATGTGTTACTGACCATCCAAGGGCAATGACAGAGGTAAAGTTTCATAGTATACTTAGAACGTAAATATTAACATGGCTACAAAAAGGAAGTTATTAAAAACGTGTAGAATGGTCTTATGGGTCCAGGAGTGGCCTCCCAGGGAAGAGAAAATAATAAAAGTTAATGCCTTAAAAATTCTTGATTTTATGGGCTCAGTGGAAACCATTGATGCAGAGTATTTATCGTATCGGGAGTCGAAAACCATTTCTGAGCTATGTTTCGATATATGCTTCTCCGATCGTCAGGTTACTGAAGTAATTAGTCATAAGTATTTTGTATTTTGATATTCCGGGCATGCTTGGTGACCGGAATCAAGTTGTTTTAATGAGTGGGGTAATACCTATCCTGTGTTTGTTGTGTTTCTTTTCTATAATGCTGGAAGCTATATTTCTGGAAGATTGTAAGATATGCTGTACTGTGGGGAATGGTTGGTTTCTTTTATTTTTCTTGTTGTAGTATTTATTTCCTGTCCAGAATCTTTTAATTTTCCCAGCCAAAGGTGTAATCTTTTGCCCAGCACCGAAGCACTGCTGGACACAAGATCACATAAATACTACAGTAAGGTAAGTAAAAGAAACCATCTATCCACTACAGCACAGGAATCGCATCAAAAGCTAAACTATTCTGGTTAAGATGCTTTTAAAATAAGCTTAAGAGTGTCTAGGAATGTAGGAATATAGAAGGAGGTGAATACTGCTTCTAATATGAAATCAAAAAGTACAAAATATATTTAAAAACAGTTCTCTGCGAAACTTCATAAATGATCAATTTTTATAAACTTATCTAACGTGTATGTAAGAGTGAGAATTCTGCTATAACGAAAAGACTGTCATATACAACGACCACAAAGAAATACCATCGTAGTCCATAGCTGAAGATTGATCTATTGGGTGTCTCAAATGATACTAAGTATACATGAATTCCCAAGGCTGGTCCGAAAACTAACCAATTCGCCTCTGTAACTTAAAAGAAACTGTTTGGAGGATTTTACAGGTACAGATCTGTATAGCAGATGTTTTAATTTTAAAAGTTGTCGAGTTTCAAATAAGTCTTGCTCTCCAATAAATACTCATAGAATAACAAGTAACATTTTGTTGATGCAAATAGCAAAATAGATAGGAAACAGGGTGAAAAAAATCTTCACACTATACAGTGAAAGATTATGACAAGGCTCATTTGATGCGCTGTTCTAGCCCTATCTTCCAGAAATATCAAATCACTAGCAACTGCAGCAGCACTAAAACCACTATCAACAAATGGTAGCAACAGCAACGGTAGTAGTGTGCCTTTTATGCGTGAGTATGGTAACTGTTGTAGATGCAACAAACTAGTTGCTGTTGTGCCAAGAGCAGTGCCGTTAGAAGTGGTGGTCACTCCTGTACTGGTAGTAATATTAGTGGTAGTTAGTTATAGTGGTAATTGTAGTATTTAGGTTTAACCCCCTAATTATTTCCAATTAAAAATTATTCTCAACATAAATTAGTCTGGTCTATTATCTTTATCTTACTCTCTACGCATCCGTTAAAATACGAATTAAAATAAACAGTTTTTTCTCTTCATTCTACGTTTCAGTCTACGTTTCAGTCTACGTTTCAGTCTACGGGCATCAAATCCAGCAGGAGAGTAAATATTACTTTACACTTTACATGATAACAACGTACATCCCACTTTTGAGACAAAGTTACCCTATATTTAACATATGTTCTGATTTGTGCGCCATGTGGACCTTTCTACCAGGTCTAAATGGTTCAGAGATAATACTGTGGATAGTGCACAGTGGATAGGCTCAGCTGTTTGACGAAAATAATCCCCGTAAATTTCATTCGTCTCTGTTTGATTGACTGGGTGACGGGCGGTGAGGATTATACAGGAGCTCGTTCGTTATATGATTACAATATGAGACGTTAAAAGCCTTGTGCTGAAGTTGGGTGCAAGCATTATCCAGCGATCGCTAATGGGTCACTTAAAGAATCCAGCATTTAGCGTTATACAGCAGACCTTATTCTACACTGGACCCAATGGTAGAACAGAATTTATTATTTGTAAATATTATATTTGTAAATATTATATTTGTAAATATGTAAAGTTTGAATTGGCCTATCCTGTAAAAACATTC
>RDPX01000028.1:3984899-4000164 GCA_003991215.1 Morbakka virulenta | reverse complement strand
GGTGGACGGGCGGTGAGGATTTTACAGGAGCTCGGTGGTTAGTGGATGACAATATTAGACGTTAAAAGCCTTGTGCTGAAGGTGGGTGCAAGCATTATCCAGTTATCGCTAATGGGTCACTTAAAGAATCCAGCATTTAGCGTTATACAGCAGACCTTATTCTACACTGGACCCAATGGTAGAACAGAATTTATTATTTGTAAATATTATATTTGTAAATATTATATTTGTAAATATGTAAAGTTTGAATTGGCCTATCCTGTAAAAACATTCGTAAATAATAATAATAATAATAATAATAATAATAATAATAATAAATAATAATAATAATAATAATAAAAATAATAATAACTGTAGCATGGAAGAGGCATCGTTTCCGGTCAACAAAATTATCATTCACAACATTCAATTGTCAACAGCTCTGTGTAGTCAAGCCCAAAACACCTTTAAAGGTATTTACTTCATCATACTATTGTCAAGTTAGTAAAAAAGTTTTTATGCAAAACATACCATCGTTTAGTAAGTAAAACCCATCCTATGACTCGGTTTCAAAATACTTTTCCATACAAATATACAAATATACTAATATTTAGTAAATAACTTACGGTGAGATTTAGTAAAATAGTAAATGTAACGTTAAGTATAACTGTTGTTGTAAAATTTTGTAAACAAGTTTTAATACAACATACTACCCTATATAATAAAGAAAAAAACCGCCCCATGACTTGATTTCAAATTCCTTTAAAAAGGAGGAAAATCCTTTAATTACTTGTAGCAACGTACTAGAGCATGTCTCAAGCTGCTGTTGGAGCCTTCTTTCTGCAGCACCTCTGAAAGTATTGCGATGTAATGAATATCCCTCTTGAATTTCTTCTAAATTATCACTGGTAGGACCAGACGAATTTTCTATACAAGATTCATTTAACCGTCTGCCACCGGGGGGGTCAACAACTGCTTGTTCCAGTGGATTTGATACCTGATCGTCTTCGCGAAGATTCATAATAGAATCACACAAGCTTCTAAACGCAGGTTCAGTTCTGACTTGATCTCCATTGGCATATGAATCACCATTTCGGCTGGACAATGTAGTTGGGCTTTCTGCACTAAGCATTGTAGTGACATCTGCTCCCACACATTCCTTAGCAATACTACAAACTTCCTTTGAACTACCTGGAGAACGGAAGTGTTCCCTATTTTCTTGCACCCCATGTGAATGTCGTGGTACTAAAATAAACAGTATTGACGAACAAAACCCAAATTCAGCAAGTGGCTTCAGCAGTTCATCTCCCATATATTCACGTCTTGGATAAGGCTAAAACGAAAAAAAACACCCCCAAAATGTGTAAGATCCCTAATTTTAAACGTTTTATAATATTTCAGGAATATCAATGTTAAAATAGGTTTCTTCTAAGTGACAACAAAAGTGAGTCCGAAATTAAATCGTCAGCATTCGTGCAAACGAAAGCTAATTACAAGAACTGTAGTCAACGTTACAGTTCAAAATCAAACCGATTGCACCTGATTGCTATAAATGATAGCTTTGAATCCCATTTTCAACATGACAGCTTCAACTGTATCTCAAATCCCTATGGTTTAAAAACGTATTTAAACCTCTTCCACTCAGCCCTAGTCCCATAAGAAATTGTAACACTCTGGAAACAGTAACAAAAATGTTTACTACGTTGGAGAATATCGGTCAAGTAAGCAAACATTTGAAAAACAAGAACATACAATTTCCTTTTGATGGTTAAAAACCCAAGAAATACCACCATTGTTTAACGTATTGGAAAAGTTGTCGTGTTGGAAAAGCAGAGGTCGTTAAAATCAAGTCTTCTAGTACTTGAGTTAAGCTATAAAAATCATCACGAACAGAAATAACACGAATGTCTACCGATGGACAAAAATTAGATGGTAAATAACTCTTTAGGTCAATAATAACTTAGGACGAAACCGAGCTTTCAAAGTCCAAGTCATCAACGGCTAAAAAAAAGTTGATACAAAGCAAGAAAAGTTCGGAAACCATCTTTTTAACAGCAGGGGTCAAGTTTTCTAGAATACGTTTCTGACGCAGAAACAGTCGCGTTATGATTTCTACTGTCTAAAATTTGAATACTGTATATAAAATTACTTTCATTATGGTCGAAACCTTTCTCTCTGGTACAAGACTAACCCAAGACATCAAAATAAGACCAAAAAAATCAAGTGGGTTTTTATCAATGCAGGAAAAGGAGAGAATCGAGGCAGCTCCCCACTGTTATTTTGCAACTTGCTACGTGACTGATCACTGGCCTGATCGCTGGCCTATTAATGAGTTAATAGTAGTTTTAAGGAAAATACGAAAAGCTCAATATTCATTCAAAGACTTCCTAAAATCTTCGAGCAGGCGTGGACCACTACATATCTGCAGTCAATTCATCACAAGTAGAGCCAAAAAATTCTACATTTTTGGTGCGAAATTGCAACATGGATCACCAAAGGATTTTTCATGAAATTTCACATTGTGCAGTATATGATCTCAATGAAACTTTTTTAACAACAGACATGGGCGACGGGAAGCTTTCCTTGTAAGAGACTCCCATACCCATGCGCGTCGTGATTTAAAAAAAAGGTTACAATCCAGAGCTGGTTTCGAGAACTTCGTGCTGTCTTGCTTAAACCTGATTCCCATAAGAGAATGTGACCAAACAAAGGAACTCGTGCGTACACGTACGTAAAGGAGTCTGATTTACAATTGAAGTGCATACCTGTCAGGTAACTTCATCCTTTGGAAGTAGAAAATTAGACAACGGGTATTTTTTTTTTAATTTGAGCACTATCATTCTCACTAGTCAGCAATATTTCATGTTTTATAAAGTCTATTAACCCTGCCATGTATTTATAAAAAGATTATGTTCCTTCCAAAATTGGATAACATCATCAAACTGTCTGCGTAAAACCGCTTGTTTCAGTTTATCGACATAATATATAGCAATTAAAATCATGTTCATTTTGGTTGAATACTTTTTTGGTGGGACTCGACTGGACCTCGACTCGAACTCGACTTTATCAATAAGGAAAGAAAAGAGAAGAAACCCCACTAATTATTTTGATTGGCAAAAGAAAACAAAAGTGATTGATCAGACCTCGCCACTTTGCTGTCAAAAAACCCGACTATAAAAATTCGTTTTGTCTACAAACAGGGGGTGACGGTATTCCAGGATAGTCTTACATAGAGCACGTCGGGAATTTTTTCCAGCAGCGAAGTGTTTGTAACTTGATAGGGCCAAATGTTGTTGCTACCTTTTCGCCTTTGCCTCATCGACAGAATGTTGCTTGTCTTTTCTTTGTATTATGATGGTGAGTGTTCTGATGAGCTTTCCTCGTTGATACCAGCTCAGTTTGTTGCATCTCACATGACTCGTTCCTCTCAAAGTCTTCATCCTCATCCAGTTGTTGTCCCTCGTTGTAAGAAATCTCTCTATTATTGTAGTATTTTTCCTCGGACTGCAAGATTGTGGAACTCTTTGCGTTCTGAGTGTTGTTTTTTTTACATCACGTCTTGAATGTTTTTAAGTTTAAGGATATTTTCGTTGCTTTTTTCTTTGCTTCTTTTTTCCTGTCATTTCTTCAGAGTTCCATGAACTTGGTGGCATTATGCCTTGTATGGTTCTTATCCACTAAAAATATATCGTTCGGGTAACCATTACCCAACAGAATTTGCTTAATTTAAGCTATTTCTCCTGACAAATTGCCAGGAAAGCAAATGACGACAGAAGAGCTTGGGCGAAGTGGCGAGAAGTGAATAGTATGCGACACGAGAATGTTACTAAACCTGACGACGAAGATCTATACATCAGTGCTACAACGAGTATTACTATATGGCCTAGAAGTCGTACCTTTAAATAGGACAGAGGAGAGAATGTTAGAAGCGACGGAGATGAGAATCCTAAGGTGGCTAGCCGGAATTTCCATGCACGAACACAGGATGAATGAGGACATAAGAAGATTTTTGAAGGTAAGAAAAATAACAGAGAAAGCAAGAGAAGGAAGGTTAAGATGGTATGGGCATGTATTGAGGAGAGAAAATGACAATATTTTGAAGGCATTATGGCTGGCACCAGTGAAAGGATGGAGGAGTAGAGGACGACAAAGTTTAGACTTAGGGACGTCATAGAACGAGACATGAAAGAAATGGGAGCAAGAGAAGGAGCATGGGAAGACCGAGTCAAGTGGAGAAAAAGGTGTCGAGCGGCCGACCTGAGAGAAGTCGGATGAAGGCCAAAGGAGAAGATGAAGATGACCAACTAAAGTTTTACTGAGTCCAATTTTAAGCAAGGGACTATAATGACTAGAAAAGCTTGTACAAGAATAACGCTAAAACAAAAACAGAAAATCCATTACCTGTAAAATACTGCAGTCCTTCAGGTCCGGGTTTCTCTCTTGGCAGAATAATATAATATCAGCTAACGTATTTTCCTCTGCGAAATAGTGACTTAAGGATTGTCCAGACGGAAGTTTTACCTAAAATTAACAAAGAATAAACTGAAAATACTGCCAAGTGGACACTTTTCTGTTTCTTCCTGTGTGTCAACAAATGGCCTTTTACAGTCAGAAGAAGCAAATAAGTCCAAGAGAGCTTCGACTCTGCTGCACATTTAAGTACAAATTTGATACCAGATAGGAAAGTTTTGGTAAGCAAAGCTTTTATTGCTAGCTTCTATCGGTCATTCCTGTAGCAATAGGAAAAATCACTGGCTGCATTTAGCATTTGACAACACAGACAAAAGAGGCCGACAGTTTTTAGAAAATTAATCAGAATGAGGGAGATTTTAAAGAATTCTAAGCAATATAAGATTTAAGGGTGCGGCACACTACCAAACACCTTTTTTAGTGTATCCATGCCGTACTTAAATGCCTGTCCTTTGACTTAGTGTTCTCCAATACAACTTTATCGATCAACAAATAGTTGGTCTTTGCAGCCATAAGAGCCTTTCCAACAATCCTTTTGCTCAACAGGAAAGATGCCATGGTCCTCCATGTGAATGTAAGTTGGAGTCGAGTTAAATGATAACTGTGTCGCCATCAAGTTCAATGTTGTTGGTGTTAACTAACTTTCCGCGCTTAAATGTGGCTTTTGCACATTTGTCCAACCCAAATTCCATTCCTATGTCATCACTAAATGCTTTTACTGTTTTCAACAGTCCTTCAAGTTCTCCATCAGTACAAGCATAAAGTTTCAGATCACCCATGTAAAAGAGATTATTTATTCTACATTCATCGATTTTATATCCATAGCTGTTTCGTTCAATAGTCGAGACAAAGGTATCAGCGCCATACAAAATAGCAGGGGAGATAGAGAGTCACCCTGAAAAATTCCACTTTTGATTCGCATAGCAACGGAAGATAAGACACCATTAGAGTGAGAAAGAAGAAGATTGGTTTCCCATAGTTTCATAGATGTTTTAAGAAAATTAATAAGGGTAGGGGGTACTTTAAACAGTTCAAGTTGGTCTCTGCAGCCATAGGAACCTTTCTTGCAGCCCTTTTGCTTTATGGGAAAGATGTTATTTTTCTCCATGTGTGTATATGTTCTTTCAGATAATATAGATGTCAACAATTTATAGGAGATCGACAAGCAAGTAATGGGGCGGTAATTTGGGGGGTTTGCAGTGTAATTAGTTTTTGGAAGTAAGTAGGTAGTGCCTTCAGAGAACCATATAGGTGTTGAATTTGTTTCCGTCATCAATCTATTAAAATTCGAAGCCATCTTAAAATGAGAAGAGTTTAAACAGAAATTCGAAACTTGGTCAATTCCAGGAGATTTATATTTATGCGACTTTTTTAGCGCTTTGGTAATATCATCGATATTTACATCAACCCATTGTTGTCCAGAGATGTCAGTAGAATTACTTTCCAGCTCTCTTATCCATTCACCATTTTCATTGTGTTCTTTCTCATTACCCCAGATGGTATTCCAGATTTCGGTGATCCGTCCTCCGATGGTATTTCCTCTACAAGAATAGGCGTTTTTCCAATTTCTCGATAGAACGTTTTGGCATCTATTTCAAATATCTTGTTTTGCCTATAGAAATTATTCCTTTTGGTGAAACGATAGAGTCTTTGTGCTTTTACTTGAAGTTTTTGTTTCAGCTCTTCCTTAATAGTCGGTATTTGCTCTTTAATTCCTACGCGGTATTTTCTTATTAATTTCCTTGCTTTTCCAGATTTTACTTCTTTATCCCTCTGCAATTCGTCTAGTATAGAGATTTCCTTTCTAAACATTTGAATTTCTTATGTCACATTTATGTTGAAGGACTTTGGATGTTGCATATATTAGTTGGTTTAATTTTGTCATGTCATGGTCTATCTCCTCGCAAAGTTGTTTTAATGCTTCATTTCCTAAGATCAGTAAGTTTTTATATATGTGGGCATGCCTTATTTTCATTAAAGGTTCCTTATCCGTTATTTCTGTGTGTTTAACAATAGAAAATTCCTCTATGATATCCACTTTTATTTAAGCTAACTCTTCTTGATTGACATTGTTCACCAGCGTTATAGCTTCAGCAATACCATTCTCTTCTTCACTATTATTTCCAATTCCGCCAACTTCCTCTGTTTCAATTCCTTGATTTTCTGCCAAACCTTCATCACCATCCACGTTTTCAATATTCATATCTCTACCTTCAATAATTCTATCATCAATCAATTCCCTCTTGTCTATTTTTACTTGCCCTTTAAGCTGTGTTATTTCCAGATCTGTCAACTTCTTACTTCGCATGATGTATCTTCTTATATTCGCTAGTTTATTTGCATCTAACACATCAAATTTGTCACTTTCACTATTGCGTCTACACCAGGTGATATAAGTATCTTCGGGATTGTTGCTTTGAGGTTTTTCCAAAGTGTGATAACAGCAATATAAAATTTCCTTATATTCTTCTTTGGTCCATCTTTTCCTCTTTTCCTTTTGATTACTTTTTTGTCGTGAGCCCACTGGGCCAAGGTTGGGAACAATCCCGTCCTGGTGACCACGTGGGTTGACATTTTAAGAAGAATTAAGATTCAGCTGCGGATTTTTCGACATCAGGCTGGTCTCGCCCTGAAGAACGCGTGTCTTGTTGACCCGCGCGACGGACGATGCGGTATGACTTATTTTTGATTTTCATCAATAAAGAGAGGGTGAATTTTAACCTTTCTGCCAAGGGGGCTGTATATTCCGCGCCAGATGTCACTTGGTATTTCATGTCCACACGGATTTATTATAATCATCAATTTGCAACTAATGCACTGGCAGATCTGTGTGAGAGAGAGCCGGTTACAACCAGTAACCATAGGCCTCTCATCATAGTCTTTCCCATTCACTGTTCTAATACCTTTCGCAAAATCCTACCTGCTCCTAATAGAGTTGTTTTCTGGCCTTTGACAATGTTGATCTCAATCCCAATCTTTTCCATCTATTCTGTGAAATTTTTCGTCACACTCCGAAGAACCCCCAAGGTACAACAGGTACAAAGCTAACTTTTTTCAGATTCCAAAGGCTTTGGGTTTCACTTTTAATTTCCTGATACTTGCCAATCTTTTCCTGTTCTTTTTCACTTATCTTGGTGCCACCGGGGATGGCAACATCGATGATGATCACAGTCACAGTCTTGTCAACATTATCAATAATTACAAGGTCCGGTCGTCGTGCCTCAATGTCATTGTCACATTGGATGTTAATGTCTCATAATAGTTTGTGGCTTCCATTCTCTAATACTGTTTGGGGTTCATACTCATACCATTTCTCGGCTCTTTCAAGATTTAGCTTTCCACACAGCTTTCAATGGACAATTTTAGCGACGTTGTCATGTCGTCTTTTGTACTCTTTCTGAGCAAGCTTTTTACATTCGCTCAAGATATGGGTTTCTGTTTCTCCCCTTTCTTCACAAAATCTACAATTTGGTGAATCAGTGCTTTTGTCGATGTTATACTTAACATAATTATTATTATTACAAAGTATTTATACTGGATAAGTTCCTAGTCGTAATACTATATGTAAAAAAAATTACTTATAAACATATACACTCTTAGAGAACAACAAAGGCAATGGAAAATTAAGAGGATTACACATTATGAAAAGGAACATACGGGGTTTTTTGCGAAAAATTCAGTGTAAAAGTAAAAGAGAGAATTTTTCAAATAGGAAACTGATAATCCTCGGTCGTCTAAAGTAAAACGTTATTCTTCTTACTTATTTTCTTATAAAAGTTGCTGAAGACAGTAGTGTAGCAGTGATTAAATAGTAGATAATCAGTTTACCATGAAAAAGATACAAAGTTCGAGCACTATCACGACCTTAGACGTATCGTGTCCTGCTCATTTTTCCGCTCATTTTTCGTGTCCTACTCATTTTTCCGAAAAAGATACAAAGTTCGAGCACTATCACGACCTTAGACGTTTCATGTTTTACTCATTTTTCCGCTCATTTTTCGTGTCCTACTCGTTTTTCCGCTGAGACTGGCAGACTATTAAATTATTTAGGTACTGGGCTGGAGGACGGCATGCAGCGATTAATTAAAAAATACAAGTCTGAAAATATTCAGCATCACAGAAGGGTTACAGAAAATTGGAGAAACGGCTAGGGGTATCTCGGCACTTACGTTAGGCAACCATAGAAATTAATGGATCATCGTGTGAAAAGTAATTGCCTGGCGTAATATTTCCTCTAAGTTTGATTTGTCCTCTGTTTTTATTTTAAGTGTTTTTCGTAAATTCCGTCTTTTAAATTCAAGCGGTAATCAGTTATTGTAAGTTTCTTGTCAATCTAGAATTTCCTTTAATTCAAAAAATCCCTGAGTTTTCTCTTATTTTGATGTGCACCATTACCACTTCACTAGTTTACCAAAGTTCAACGTTATTATTTCCTACAATAACGATGACCCTCAATTTTTAGATAGCGCTGCGTTGCAAAACCAGTAATGTTTGTATTTTTAGAGTTTTGGTGACGACAAGTAAATGTTTTTAATTATTACCAGACTGTTCATCATACTGTTATGCAATTTATTTTCCAACTTATGACATGGCTTTACACGTGTCATATATTTTCTTCTATCTGTTTTATTCTTTATGCGATCTTTTAATTGCCTCTGTTTGAGATAGGACAATTTCATTAATGAAATTCTGAGTTCCTTTTTCTTCAATCCTCGCTTGCTGAGGAAGGTGGGTCGTGAATACAATCAAGTAGCTATGTTGGGCCTGGGTCTTATCGTTTTTGACAGGCCATGGAAGGTGGGGGAGGGAGAGGAAAATGTTTGCTATTTAACGCTTAAAAAAGAGCGTCAGAGGTGACATTACGGTATGTTACAGCGAGGTAGATAGTGCTAGAAATGCTAAAAATGCGTAAGTAATACCTGAACGTGCCCTAATATGAAGTACTGCAGTCGTTTCAAATAGTTAGTCTTCTTAAGAGCGAATTTAAGAGATTAAATAAAAATAAGCATCATTTCCTTCGGCTACTCAACACTTCATTCTTCAAAACACAGTTTTAGTTTTCAGTTTTACAAAACTCTCTGCCGCTCTTTCTCTATACAATGCAACTACTTGCACTTTAAACTCGTTTCTAGCAATACATACCAAGCCACAATTACAATCAAACATAACATCGAAAGCCATACGGTTCGTATTACATTACCAAATAACCCCTGTCTCAGTGCTTTGTGCAACGAGTTATCAATCAAAACGTCCAGTTCATAACAACTCTGGGAGCTCAAAAAAAATATTTGATCGAATTACGAATGACGTGTACAGAAGGCATTTCCTAAATCTTTCAACGTACTTTATATGCACAGTAATCGAATCTAAGCTCCGGGTGCTAAAAATAAAATGTAGCTAAAAAATTAATTTCATTCAATCAAACTTACTTTACCTTGACATGATATTTTCCCATGTTTTCTTTAGCTTCAGGTTGAAGATCAAGTTTTGGTTCAGTATGTGGATTTTGCGATGTCTCTTCTTCAGCAGCAAAACGCTGACCCCTAACATCTTGACAATGTCTTCTATCAGCCTTAATTTCTTCTAAAATACTCTCCCGTGCCTAAATTTTCCAAAACGAAATAAGGGTTACGAATACACTTTAAAAGAACAAGGATTGTAAAATTAAGCAGGAAATACCATCCCCCAAACTAAAGCAAAAGTTATTTTTACCGACTTGTAAATAAAAATCCTACAGCGTCAACTATAAACGTCATAAAGAAGGAACTACTGACACAAGGGTGGAGTAGTGATTACTGCAGTATGACAGTACTTAATGGGTTTCCTGTCCGAATCCCAAAGAAGGGAAGACGTTGGACTGTCATAAGAAGTTGCCTATATTAGGTAGCGACAGCAAGATCACTACACCAGAAAATTTCTAACAATTCAATTAAGTCCCTCAGAGCACCTCTGAGTCCATGTTCATTGGAACAAACAACAAAAACAACAAACTGGTACGAAAAAAACAACCAAAAATAGGAAATTTTCCAAATATATAACCAAAGGTGCAGGTGTTACTTGAAGTTGATACTGTATTCCTTACCATTCTTTTACTGGACAATAAAGCAACAGATTTTTAATCCCCTTAAAACAAAAAAACACATGGAAATACATCTTGTGTTGTCTATCAATAACAAACTAGCTTGAAAAATAAGTCACCAGTACAAATGAAATATTTCATAACATTACTTTGATTAAAGGTCCTTCTGGCTTATTTATTCCAAGTCTAATAACAGTGAAATCTGTGAAAGATAAATTCTAAAGCTATTCCTACCAATCTGTCCTGCAATTTCCTTCGTTTTGCAGCATGCTCTGCAAGAGCTGCTTCTTTTCTGTGATAATCATATTTAATACGTTGTTGTTCTTCCGTTCCTGATACTCTGCTTGATATTTGCTGTTCTCCCTACCAAATAAAACATATGGAAAAATATATTGCCTTTCCATCCTCCCAATCATACCTCTCTACCTACATTAAAGAAAACTATTTACAGGATTTCAGTAAACTGGCTTCGAACCATAGGGTTTTCTGCTCCCCTGAAAAAGAACTTAACTTCTTCCAACAATTTGCTTAACTTTGGCAAGGACGATCCCAACCCCAGCTGAAAACTCCAGAACTATTGCAGGGCTACCAAAATTATTTCTTTAATTCAAATGTGAAGTCAGTGCTGCTGTATGGAGCAGCAACATTGAAAATCGCCAATGAAACCACCAAAAAGTTCCAGAGATCCCTGCATCAGTCCCTGCAAAGGATGCAGCTTCATCCAACAAAAAGCTGAATCCTTACCTTACTCAAATATTAATGGATAATGATTCTGATGTTTACTCTGGTACAGTTGCTTTCATAGGGTAATGGCCATCTTTAAGGATGCTTGGTTTGTCAATTTCTTCATATCTATCTTGGGTTTCTAATATCTAACATATTGGTAAGTCTGCTTTGGTAAGTCTGCTTCTAAGATTGTCGGCTCTTAGTATCACACTAAATGGTACCATACTTCTAGTACCATTTTGTATCGATAAAACTAACATTTTAGCTTTGCATAGAGAAGTATTGTCACATTTAAAGTGTAGGTTCCACATTTCATCCTGATGTTCTTGATCAAGCTCAGAGCTATGTTTGGAACTTAGGAGGTGCAAATCTTGCTGTTACTCATAAATTTTTGTTTCACTGAAGAACTGTGTCTAGTCTTATTGTTTTATAAGTAATATAATAAAAAATGTTCTGGTGAGCTTCCCACACAGATACCACATCAGTTTGCATTCATTTCATGTGACTTGTTTCTCTAAACATCTTTCTCTTCAAGCAGTCTTTCTTTCCCCAGCTTTTTTCTATGAATTCCTTTCACTAAACAACAAGAATATGGAACTCGTTGGTTTCTTAGTGCCTTCCATCACCACATGACTTCAGTGTTTTAATTTTTAAGGTAAACTCTAATTTTTTGGCTTCATTTTTCCTTTTTTGGTTTATTATCTCTCTTGGCATCACACTGCAATACACTTGGTGGCTGTATGCCTTGTATGGTTCTTCAACATTAAAAACCAACACACAGACTATAGCAGTCAGAAAAGAAATAGCAAGTTTTGTCACCATACTCATAAAATAACCATAATTCTCATTATAATAATCATTACCATAATCATTGTTAATATTAAAACAGAAAAATAAAAAATGTTGTTAATCCAAAGTACACCATAATAATTGAGTGTAAAAGAAATTTATTGAACTGTGAACATTTGTTTTGAAAGCTTTAGGAAACACTTTACCTTGGTCTACTAAAAGTCAAGAGAGCAGTTGGCATTAGCAAAGACATCTGCCCTTAATAACCATAGTTTAATCTTTTTGAAGGATGGTTGTTAGTCTGCTGTAATAAGTGGGTGAGGGCTACTATGGCTCAGGCAGCTAACAAAGCTAAAAAGAATTGGTGTCAAGATAATGAAAATCAATCTTGGTGTGATGGCTGGAAAAAGGTAGGAGATACCACACAGTGGAGTAAAGTGGTCATCCTTCCAGCAAAAATGAGGATGTTGCAGAAAATAGGATGATTTTACCACAAGGAACCTGCTTTGAAAGGCACATTTAATCTGAATTTAGTAAAACAACTGAACTGAAAAAATCAGCTTAAAGGTCCTTGCTGAAGATCTAAATCAGGTCTAAAATGAGAGATTTGGCTACATACAAAGTGAAAAAAACCCCAGGAGATGGAAATCCAGTGTTGTAAAAATGACACACAAGATGGAAAAACAGAAAAGCAAGGTCCCAAGAATTGGTAGTAAGCAATGATAAGGTTGAAAAGTGTTTAGAGAGAGCTAAACCAATCATTATAAGGGATAGAAATACCAAAAAATGGTAACATGAATATCAGTACCAATTACAATGTTGAGACACCATATAAACTCCCAAGACTAGGAAGAGAAGTGCTTATGGTATAGGCCACTACATCTACTTTCTTGACCAAAAGTAGCTAATCTCTGTTTCATCATTACAAGGGGACAGAAAAAATACTATGAAGAATTGCTAAACATAGAAAAAAAATTGACTAGCACACAACAACAAACTAAATGTGGATCAGTACCTCGAGTGAAAACAAAAAAGCAATGGGCAAGTAACGTAAGTAAGAAATGTGAGACAAACAAGATATGGAAGATTCTTAAGACACCTAAAAAGCTATATACAATCATCAATAATGGTTTTGTATAAAAAAGGCTCTGCAATATGACAAACTTGTTCATCATGCTGACTTGACTGGGTGGGCCAGAATGAATGCATGAAGCCACATATTGTAAACCAAAAGAAAATTATTAAAAGCAAAAAACCCACAATATTCCAAAGAGTAGTCACTCCATACCTTAACTGATCCACATTTGAACTCTTCCTTTGGCTGCTGACTGGATGTGGCCTTCCCTTGTGTTTTCTCTTCCCTACTGTTGTGCAGAATTAATCTTGCAAATAGAAAAAAAAATGCAAAGGAAATGAATTCTTAATGGTNTGACGCAAAAGCCTAACGAAACAATTGAACAATTTGTCACACGATTAAGAATGCAAGCCGAAACATGCGAATTTGGGAGTGAAGCAGCAGTTAACGAACATATCTGTGACCAAGTCATTGAAAAATGTAGATCGCATAGACTGAAATGCAAATTGTTAGAACGTGGTCGAGATCTCACCCTTATTCAGCTTAAGCAAATTGCACATGCCATGGAGGAGTCCGATAGACAGGCATCTGCTATTGAAGGTGCAGTATCGAATGAAGTTAATCATGTCAACTATGGCAATAAGCACAAACGTAAAAACTTTGGCAAGAAGAAAGGTTTTACCAATAACGCACAGAAAACTGATGTCGTTAAGTGTTTTAATTGTGGAAAACCGGGTCACAAGTCAAGGGATCCGAAATGCCCAGCGATCGGGAAAATATGCAACACCTGTAAAGGTGAAGGACATTTCGCTGCATGTTGCAGAAGTAAAGCTAACCGAAAGTATACGGGTACTGTTCGTCAGTTAACGTCTGAGCAAGATACGGATAGTAAGGATCAGGAATATGCTTTCCTAGTGAACACAATCGTTTACAACGTAGATTCATCACAGTATAGTGCCACGAGTCGGTAACGATAAATGTTGGAGGTATAGACATTCGTGCTGTCATTGATTCCGGAGCAACCTGTAATATTATTGATAGAAACCAGTGGGGACAACTCAAACGAATGAACATTACATGTATTTCATCGAAAGAATCGAAACCGCTGTATGCTTATGGGAGCAAAACTCCATTAGATGTTGCAAGGTACATTCAAGGCTTTAGTATTTGCTAACAATATTAAACTTAGTAACCAGGAATTTATAGTCATTGAAGGTGAAGGCCAAACGCTAATAGGTCGTGACACCGCTACAAAGCTTGATTTATTACGTATAGGACCGCAAGGAAACGTCGTGAATGCAGTAATTAGAGAGAAACACCCAGTTCTAAATAAATATGCATCGTCGTTCACAGGTCTTGGGAAGTTGAAGGATTTCGAATTAGAAGTACCGATTGACCGTGATATTGAACCAGTAGTACAACCACTGAGAAGAATTCCGTTTGCATTACGCGATAGACTCGAAAAGAAACTCGATGAATTACAGAAATTAGATATAATTGAGAAGTCAGTTGGACCATCAACTTGGGTATCACCAATTGTAGTAGTGCCAAAAGGTAAAGATGATATCAGAATATGCGTGGATATGCGACGGGCCAATGAAGCAGTAAAACGTGAGAGATTTCCTATACCAACTATGGCAGAAGTATTACAAAATATGAACAGTGCTAAAATATTTAGTAAAATTGATATTAATCTTGCTTATCATCAAATTGTATTGTCTGTAAATTGTAGAGATATTACTACATTTGTTACTCATAAGGGTCTTTTTAGGTACAAAAGATTGATGTTTGGTATTTCATGTGCACCAGAGATGTATCAGAGAGTGCTGATACTATTCTGCAAGATTGTGAGGGAGTTGAGAATTTCATGGATGACATTGTAGTGTATGGTAATAATCAGAAAGAGCATGATAAGAGATTAGAGAAAGCCATTGAGAGATTGACTGAGAGAGGTTTTACCTTGAATGCTGAGAAATGTCAGTTTGGTATGTCTAGGATTGAATACCTAGGTCATGTTCTGTCAGGTAAAGGCATAGACTTGCATAAAGACAAGGTCAAAGCTATTCTAGATGCTAGAGCACCCCAGAGTGCTAGTGAGGTTAAGAGTTTCCTAGGTTTAGTGAATTTTTGTGCTAAGTTTATTCCAG
>RDPX01000028.1:3970093-3984020 GCA_003991215.1 Morbakka virulenta | reverse complement strand
AAAAAAAAAAAAAAAAGAAGTTGTATTGACATTTAATTTGATTCTACTTTAATGTTTAAAATATGTGTTACAGTCTATTTTAATAATACTCTATTATTGGAAAGAAAAGCAGAGATAATTGTTGTTTGATGCACATCTTGTTTATTCCATTTATAGCTGACATTGATTTGATAAATGTTAAACGTTTACATTCATTTAAGGTATTATGTTGGATTTAATATTCATGTCATTTTGTTATATGAGACTAGAAGAGTTTATTATTTGTTCATTGTTACACTTTGTTAAAATAAAAAAAGTATGGTTTGACTTTCTTTATATGAAAGGGAGGGATGTAGTGTATGTACAATTGTTTACAATAAGAAATTGTTTACATGAAGAATTGTCAAATGTAAAAGATAGCCTCGTTCTGAGATTATTCCATGTGCTCGATGGCGATTGAAAAAGTAGTAGACCAGAAAGATTGTTTCTGTTTTTTTTTGTATGAAGTTATCTGACTTTATCTGTCTCGTGTCATACTGTCTTACATTACACTTAAGACACCTAAAAAGCTATATACAATCATCAATAATGGTTTTGTATAAAAAAGGCTCTGCAATATGACAAACTTGTTCATCATGCTGACTTGACTGGGTGGGCCAGAATGAATGCATGAAGCCACACATTGTAAACCAAAAGAAAATTATTAAAAGCAAAAAACCCACAATATTCCAAAGAGTAGTCACTCCATACCTTAACTGATCCACATTTGAACTCTTCCTTTGGCTGCTGACTGGATGTGGCCTTCCCTTGTGTTTTCTCTTCCCTACTGTTGTGCAGAATTAATCTTGCAAATAGAAAAAAAAATGCAAAGGAAATGAATTCTTAATGGTATTCAAATTTTTTCTAACAACATTGGGGATGATTTTCCTCCATACTTGTCTGGAATGCATACACCATATCAGCACTTAGTGTACCTGTAAATGTTGTTTTTGCAAAGTAGTAATTGTCCAGTTACAAATTTACTGTTGGACAAAGTACATACTAGCATCCAAAAAAATCCCCACCCATTTCAAGCAAATTTCAGTTGGATGACAGGTCCTCCTCCTGCTCCTTCTCAGGTGTTGTGTTCTAGCATAACGTTGGTGGTCATGCTTCACCACAGGTCCCTGTTCTTTGCTGCCCTCAGTAGTTGCACTTCGCTCTTGTTGGTGTACTCTGCTTTGCTCTTCATTTATGTTCTCCTTGGTCTGCCTCTACCTTTCATTCCCTGCACTTTCCCTGTCAACGCCAGTTCTTTAAGGCCTTCTTTCCATATCACATGTCCTAGGAAGGAGAGCTGTCTCTTCCTGATGGTGAGTAAGAGATTATTTTCGTACCCTGCACATCTGAGAACTTCGACATTCGTCACCCATTCTGTCCAAGAAATTTGTAGCATACGCCAAAGCATCCACATTTCTGTTGCCTCCAGTGACTTCTCCAATGCTGGTGTTAGTGTCCAGCTCTTGCAACCATATGTTAGTACCAGGATGATGTAGCAGTTCATAATTCAAATTTTGGTGTTCATGGAAAGTCCATTGGAAAACCTCCTTGACCACAGCTATTCGTCTTTTAACCTCCTTGATGCTTCTTGCATCTCAGCTTATCATACTACCTAGGTAATTAAAGGCTTCCACCTGCTTTAAGCATGATTGTCTTGGCATTGTACAGTGATGGTTTGATATTGTCTTCCACTGGTGGTTGACCACTCATTATGAGGCCTCCTTCATGGCCTGTGCACACCACTGGTGTGGTTCATGCACAAAGTACGAGGCATGTACTATCCCAACAAAAAATTGCTGGTTACCCTCACATCGTTTGGCCCGTTAGCTCAAAAGGTTTACCAGGGTGTGGCCGCTGTTATGCACAGACAGCTACTTGGAGCCGGATGTGAGAGTTAGGTGGCTTCTGGGGACCAGTGAGTCCATTGCCCAAAGACCAGCTGATGGTTGTCACTGGATGGTACCCCTTTAGGACACCCCTACACCCCAGATGACAGGTCATAATGTTAAAAAAGTGACAACCATTTTCACTCTGAAATAATACTACATTGAAAGAGAAATGGAAAAAAGTCTACAAAGTATCTACATTTTCCTCCTGAAATCCAAGGTTTTTGATCTTACAAAACTTAGCTTGATTTACAAACTATACCATGACAATAGTTGATGCAAAATATAATTTTTTAAAGTGATAAAAAATACATGAATGAACCTGTGAATCTTATATGATGTATTTGAATAACATATTTTCTCTTGAATGTAAAGAATGGGAGTATATACAATTTAGAGTGCCATTTCCTGTTCAAATATCAACTTAGATGCAATTTTATTTCAAAAACAAAAAAATTGGATGCAAATTTGAGTCAAAATAGTTCATCGAAATATTTATTTACTTTCTTACTGAAACAGTTAAAAATAAAAAAATTAAAAATAAAGCAATAAAATGTCATAAACAAAACAGATGTATCAAAATTTAAAAAATGAAGAGATCTGTTATTAAAAATGAGGAGAGATATGTGTGGTCTATATATGTAATAAATCACTCAATTTTTAGGGTTGTGCTTGTGTCCTATAGCAAAATTAACTAAGTAAAAAAGTAACCATTTTTGTAAACACATAAATATTATAGACTTAAGTAAGAAAAAATATATATTATCTTGTACTTACCATTTTCTTTGTCTTTTAACCCAAACAAGGCAAGAAGGCATTTTTGTCTGGAGGGTTACTTGTCTTATTTTAGCTGTGGGTTTTATATTTTATATATTAATATTTTAATCTATTTATTTCTTATCTTTCCAAATTCTCTGAAAACATGTACAAAGTCAGTAATGTACCAATTATACAGGAGAAACAAATTGGATGAAGTAATTTCAGAGATGTTTCTAGTGCTCAAACAGCAAACAACCTGGCCACTACTGCACTAGTATGCAATTTTCTGCTTTGTCTTATCTGTTCATTATTTAGTATGACTATACTTGTTGTAGATTACAACAGAAAATGTTTACTAATGATTCTGAGTTAAGCTTAAGTATATGCATGGGTTGACATGCCTTTCATATTCAGTTAAAATGTTCCTTTTCCAGTTACTGTGATCTTGACATGTAAGAATTAGTTCCATTTATATGTAATATATAATCCCTGTGAAATCTTGTAAAATCAGTTGGTTTGTTGGTTGGGTAGTAGAAGCATGAGACAATGATTCAAATATACATGTTTCATTTATTCTTTGTCACTGGAATTTTGATGCACTGTGTTTCATCCAGGCAAGGATATAACAATACTGTTCAATTCTATACCTCTTGTCAGGATCCTGACCTACCTTGGCAATAGTTTATATTAAATTGTCTCAGATTGGCTTCTACACTGGCAGTTCACAAACCTTATTTTTGATTCCCTGTGATATACTGATTTTTTTATTCCCTGTGGTGCACTGATTAACCAGGATTCCATGCTATTATACACCTTGTACCTTGTTTCTTGTTTTGACCCTATTATGTGGATGTATTCTGATCTCCAGCTTTCATCTACGCCCTCTTTGACAATTATTTGTGAAACCAGGTAGAATATGCCTGTACCTTAAACATAAAGCTTTATTATTTATTGTTATTTTACATCTACAAGACTGTTTAGAAACTTAAAATAGCAGAAAACCACAGAAAATGCTCTGTTCAGGAATATACCTGTCAAAATGATACAAGATTATGAAAGCATATAGAATAGTAATATTCAAAAATATACAGGCAAAAATTCTTACTTTTCTACTGCTGACTCAACAGAAAGATTTTCCTTCTCTAAAAGGGCTTGACAAACCTCAATATCAAATCCAAGAGATACAAGAGCCAGCAAAGTATTGTTGCTTTTGTCTGCACAGTTACCCGACATATTTAAGATAGACTTCCTCTATATATAATGTTGATGTGTTGATCAAAGGGCCAGGAAATTTGGAGCATTTTTGATAATATTATATGTCTGCAATCTACAGGAAGGTGAACAAAAACAATATACAGCATCATTATTTTATCCATTAAGAACTCTAAATATGAACTATTTAATATATATCATGAAATATAGCACTTTCATTTTTTCTATCTTAATTAGATCTGTTACCCACATGAAGATCATTCAATTTATTGGCATTTTTTTTACTTCTGCACTGAAGGCAAGGCTCATTAAATGTGACATCTTAATTACTTGAACATGTTGTAAAGACAGGATTGGAAACTTCCCTCTACCAAGTAAAAAAACCCATGAAACATAAAGAAATTACAAATTATACTAAGGCAAGCTCTAGGTCCATTATTTGTGTCAGGTGGAAAGCCAATAAAAAACAATAATATGATAAAGCTGTAAAGGCAAGATACTAAAATAAAGTGTAAAACAATAAAGAATTCCTGAAAGTAAAGTGGTTATTATTCCTGCTTCTATTCTTCACTAAATGCAAATGATGATTGGAATTGGACCAATAAGATCACAAAGACAAGCAAAATGGTAGCTGGTTGCCTTCTATCCATTTTCTTCTCCAACTTCTTCGTGCATTTTCCCCTTTACAAATTCATGTTCTTTTCACATGGATTTTCTTCTTTATAATTCATGTATTTTTGTCAACATTCCAAGTTACAATCTAACTTCACCAAGAGTTAAGGAATAGAAAAGAAGAGAGAGTTTAAATAACTGAAAAATGATGACAATTAACAAACAATTAAAAACATGGACTGCTAAATTCATCCAGAAGGTTAGGAAGACAGGAAATGAGTTCCAGAGTTTCAATGAAAGAGAAAAGAAGGCAGTTGAATGACAAGATCTTTTACAAACTGCTTTCAAGATAGTATTTGGATCTGCCCTTGGGAAGATGTGAAAATGAATTGGAAACTCATGTATGGAACATGAAAAGAAAGTAGGCATGGAAGCATATCTTCTATTTCTTAGTCCTTATGTAGGCCAAAGAAAGCAAGTCACAGGAAATCAACAATCAACAACAGATTCAAGTTTGTTTTGACAGAAGCAAACTATTCTAGATTTTTTAAAAGCAGTCAATTTACGTTTGTTTATGACTAGAGTGACATCATCTGCTGTTGCTGTATTGCCTGTTAAAATAAGTACAGATTACATTAGACAATATGTAAGTACCGTGTTCTTGAGGCTTGCCTGCACTTGTGTAGTGCAAAGTTTCATATTTGTATATTGTTTTAAAGCTTGGATTTTTTATTACACTACATATTTGTTGTATTACACTGAGGCATTTGCAGAATTTTAAAAAAATATCAAAGTTCTCTCATCGATTACCCTACCTCTTGACACACCTCCTCTTCCTCAAAAATTTCACTATGCCTCGGCCCCATTTGTATTATTTAAGTTAATTAGTAACACTCTTAAGTTTACATTAACTGTATATTAGGTTTAATTTTTTATGATTATGTTGTTTATTCATCTAATTTATATTTTTGTATGCAGTGGAATTTCAAAAATTACATGAAATGTCATTTCCTGGTTACTTTAGCGGAGATAATTTCCGAGCACCTTCAGAAAGGAGGTGCTTGAAAATCTTCCTTTACTCTGGTAACATGATGGGATAAAATCATCAGCCCTTGCTACAAAATACAAACAATGTAAGACTGCGGATTACACCTCTAAACAAAGAATTATTAGAAAAGCAATGTCTGTCAAGCAAGTTGGAGACTTCATTCAAATGTTGACTATTTCAACATAGACATCATGCTCACTGACAACTTCAACATAATATTTTGAAAACAAATTATCACTTATCACAAAAGGGATGCTTTTTAATTTAGATTCTAAAAACATAGGATTTCATATTCTTGCGGGTATGCTGAAAAAAATTACGACCAAAAATCTCTTTTGTCAGTCATTATAATTTCAAAAAATTCCACTTTCCCAGTCGACTTTTTATTTACTTCCAAATGTTACACAAAAGGTTTTAACATTATTCATCTTTTTAACACACTAATCCGATGAGGAACAAATGAATAAGCAATAGGTTTAAAAATGATGACAATACCATTTCTTGAAGTCACTTTCTTCCGTGGCCATTTCCTTTCTGTTGTTGACATTTTGGCTACTGCAACAACCGCTGGACAAAGTTTGTTCGCCTGCCAAAATACAATTCAAGATGGCTGCTAGTGGATGTGCTGGTGTCTCTGACACAATGGAAAGGCACAGGGATTTCAAACTTGACCTTAGGCTTGGCAGTAAAGTTTGGTGTAAAACTGTATTAAATGAGGAGTACGAAGGAGAAGTTATGGCTTTTGATTACGATCTGTCAGTTCTTGTCATTAATATCCTTTTCTTCGAAGCAAAATATCTCAAGTTCTGTGTGATTCCCACAGTTTTGTTAAATGACGAAACTAATTTGGACTAAATAATAGCGACCTATATAAATTTGATGTTTTATTTTTTTATTGTACAACCAAGATCATAAAAACTGATCGTATTGGCATATGTTCGACTTACAATTTTCATTTGATTTAGGGAAACTGTTATCATGGCAATTTTTTTCTATGGGCTAATCATGGAGACTTGGTCGCCAGACCGATGGACTAGTAAAAGAAGTTAAGACTCAACATAAATATGATTGACACATGGAAATATTTGGTGACAATTTTAAATGATACAACCTAAAAGAAAGACATTTTTGTGAAAATTATGAGGTTTCTCCACAACATAGCCCAGACGTTACTGTTTCATTTGGGGTTTTGGCACGATAAAAGTGCTGGATTTTAGTGTATAGGCCTACTCCAATTTATATGTAGCTATTGGTACGTTTCCGTGAAATATTACGGCCTTTGTAAAGTACTAGTTGAAAATAAGGGTACAAAATGAGATTACATTATTTCGGGAAGTACCGGTCTGCAGCGTTATTTAAAAATCAATACCGATAGGCCTACTTACGATATAATAATATATTCACGCGACATTTAGAACTAACTATTTTATTCTCCCATTTTAAAACCCTTTGACAGATCAGTGCTCTACTACAATCAATTTATATCTTAAAATCACGTAAGCAAATTAATAAGGTATATTGGTAAACTAGTCATACATTTTTCTTTTTGTAAAATATGTTATTCTGTAACATTTAACTTAATCTTTTGTGATTGTCAGATTATTTTTTATTTTAAAGCATTTTTTAGGCAGTAAATGTCTTATAAATTTACCATTTTCGTATATTTTAGTTAACATTACACTCCACCTCCACTTATCCACTGCATCTCTCAAATAGCATTGTTTTACCTGTTCCAACTCATCTCCATCTATTTAGATGAAATCTGGTGCTGGCTACCCTTCGCTTCTTTTTAAGCACATTGCACAACAAAAATTTGTTACTTTATTGACACTTCTTAATCTTGAACATCTCTTATATACCCAGTAGGAGTATCCTGTGCGTTGAAAAGAGTCAATGGTAACTCCCCTGCCACATGATTACATACCTGACCACACTACCTCTTCTACTTCTCCTCCTGTAACCACTAGTTTAATCTTTCCTATGCTAATGTTTTTTCAGGCTTTGCCATCCCCTATTTCCATTCATTAAGCAAGTGCTTAACTTCTTTATTGGTCCTGCCCTTTAGCATTACATCATCTGCATATGTTAGTTTCTATGGGTCATATCTCCCACAACTCTTACCTCTTTCATTACCAGTATGAACAATAGCTGATTCGCTGGTGAACCCACATATATGCCTACCAGATGATAACTTTATTTCCTGGGATACTGAAAGGTATGATTCAAAAAAGTGTAATACTTTATGTGTCAGATTGATAAATGGTCGATGAAGCTTAATGAACACATGACTTTCATTAATTGATTTTAGAGTTAAATCCTTTTATTAATTTTGATAGTTAATTGTTGTCATCATTGACTCATTTGACCACATTGCCATCTAATAGTCACTATGTATTCCATGTGCCTTCGTTTTTCCAGGGAACAAACCGTGTACCTTATTGGGAAAGAAATGTTGCTACGTACCAGAAAAGCTCCATCAAATTTTATTTGTCTTGGATTTTTGAAACTGAACTCACAATATATGAAGTGCCTTTAGATATTTTATGCAAAAAAGGTTGGTTTTTCATCTTTGCCAATAACAATCTTGAGAACAGTTAGGTTGTAACCTTTTTTCAGGGACAAGAATAGAAGAGGGCAATAATTCGTCATCATAAGCAGCAGCAGGAGCAGCAACCATCAACAATGGGGAAGCCACTGAATGCCAGTGGGCTCCCCAGTGTTTTCCAACGTAATCTATTTTCAGTTCTCATCAAATTGTGTCTCTGATCCCACCCCTCTATTGTTTTTTTGGTCTTCAACTGTGCCACTTTCTATTGTACTTTGTCCACTCTGTGCATTTCTTTGCCCTTTGGTTATCTGCCATCCTTCCTATCTGACCAACCCAGTCCTACTTTAGTGGTTTCACTTTGACAGATGTCTACAGCTCTTATTTGCTCCTGTATCCATTCTTTTCTCTTCCCAGCATGATATTTACTCTGTTCTTTCCATGTTTTTTTGAGCAACTTGCAATTTTGATGCTAATCGTTTAGTTAGTGACCATGTTTCTGTGGCATGTGTTAATTATCTTTGGAGACAAACTGGTATAGTTGTGTCATATTTGTGTATTTTATCTTCCAAAGCATAACCAACCTTGTCTTATTCAGCTTGCTGTTTCCTTAAACTGGTTATTGTCTGCTGCTATTAGCTACCCTAAATAGACATATACTGTGCTACAGTATTCAATTCCTCACCATCAATAATTATTTCTCAGTGCTGACTGTTAACTTCTCACCTGTGTGTTGTAAAGGACCTTTGTCTTTAATTTTTTAATTTTCATGCTATCCTTCATTAGTTGGGGACACTATCATATATTTTAATTTTGTCATCATTACCAAAGAGTATATGTCATTAGCAAACCTTAAGTTGCTCACATGTTTACCATTTATCCTAATTCCCTTCTCTTGAAGAGCAGCTCTTTTAAATATTTACACTCATGTTACAATCAATAGATTTGGAGAGAGTGTGACTCCCTGCCTTACTCCTTGGTCTATCTTGAATTTCTCACTTACACTGGCAATCCTAATTTGGGATGCCCAGTTATTATAGGCATTCTTCAGTATCTTGATTATTTAGTTTTGATGCCTGCAGGTGGGGATGGGGTTAGCTTGGAAGTCAGCTCTGTGTTCAATTGAAGCAAAGCATTTGTGTAGTTGATTAATGCCATGGAAATTTTGCAGTCCTCAGTGTTTTTTAATATTTGACTTGTGTGCATATGGTTTGTTATAGAAAATCCTTACCTTTAGGCTGTCTGCTTAGGTGGTTTGCTATCATTTAACATTCTCAAAAATCTGTTCTTTATAATTGACATGCACAATTTGATTATTTGAAATAACAACCTGATTGGTCTATACTTTACAATTTCAGCCTCGTCCCCTTTCTTGTAAATTGAAATAATGACTGTGTTCTTCATAATTTATATTATTTCTTCTTTTTCTAGACTTGCATTGAATATCTTATTCAGAATAATTATTGATTCATTTTCTCTGGTGTTGAGTATTTCAATACTGATCTTATCTGACCCAGGTGCTTTATCATTTTTTCTTTTTTGACAGTGGTTTCCTAATCTCACTTTCTAGTATTGGTGCTACTTCTTCATTGATTGGAATGTTGATTCCAACAGCCATAGAGTGCTGGGATATAATATTTTGTAAAATTCAGTGAATCTTTCTATTATCTTTCATCTGTTGTTTCCTAAACTATGTGTTTCAATTGTGTCATCATCGCCATCCTTCTTTCTGTCACTTTTGCATTAAAGTCACCCATAATTATCACCTAATCTTTCTTATGACACCCTCTCAGTGCTAATTCAGCTGATTCATAGAACTCTCATGCTTCTTCATCCTCATGACTTGATGTTGATGCATACAGCTGGACAATGTTGACATTATATTTCCCCCTTGCTGTTTACAGCTTCATAACTTACTTCATAACTTACAATTTTGCTTACAACTTTCATGTTTACCAAAAGCCTACTCCTCCTTCTCCAATTGTGTAAAGCATATTTCTGCTTTCTAATTCATATTTAAAGCTATTAGTTTTGAGGTCATGTTCTAGTTCTATAATTCTGTTATCTTCCCTTTAAGTCTGTCTTCCCACATTGTAAATGTGTTTGTACGGTATATTGCTGGAGATTTCTCACCCTCACATCCCTGCTTAAAAAGCTGTCAGGGGCTGAGGGCCTTTGCCTTTTTTTATGCAGCATTATTTGGGGATTTTGAGGCTTTTCCACCACATTGGCTTGAGGTGCATTTGTGGAGTTACTGTTTTCATAGAGACAACATCTCTCTTCCCAGGAATACATCCACCTGCTACCCCAGCTCTTCAATCTTGTCATTGGGCATACATAAATGCACAAGTTTGCCATTGCTCTATTAAAAATTCATCTATCAAGTATAACTGTTGACCTCATGCACTGAGTTTTTGAGGGGAAACCAGGTACTACATCTTGCCCAAGGGTGACTTGCAAGATGGGGAGGTAGAGGATGATTACACCCTTGCTTGAGGAAAAGAATCTTCCCCTCTCTTCTAATGGAATAATTTACAAGTAAGGAATCATAGAATTTAATAAAAATGGCAGTAGCATGTACCACAATGTATTTTAACAAGAACTTCAAACTTTGGAAAATGTGTGAATTTTTAAGTTGTCAAACTTGGGAAGTGTGGGGGTTTTTTCACAAAATTTATTTTGCTTATAAATGAATCATCAGAAAAATAGCCAAGGCCCATGTTAAGAAGCTCTGAATAAATTATTCATAGTACAGAACTTAAATGTTGCAAAATAAGTCACACTCATTTTGATTGGAAGCTCTTTTGTTTGCACTTTATGAGACCAAGACACAATTCAAACACTATTTTACACATTGTTTGGCAAAACAAAGAGAAGTTTATTCTGACATTTTTGCTGCAATGAAAAGCATTCATTCAAAATGAATGCAGTGTTGATTGTGATATTTCAATTATTGCATTTTTCAAGACATGATACAAAACTTCAGAAAATGTGGTAATCAGACTGTTCTTCAAGAAGTACCTGAATATCATTTTCTTCAAGGTAATGTGCTGAAGTAACAAAGACATTATCAGGTAATGTTTGTTATTTTATTAAAACCCTGTCAAGCATTATGACCATTATTTCAAAGTATTATTAGTTAAATTATGCTTCCACATAAATGTAAGAATTATTCAAATTTTTGATTTGTAGAAAATGTGTGGTTAATAAATGGGAGGAGCTAATAAGCTCCAGGTTAGATTTTTTTATTCAACTACTATGTAGGGTTAATGTATTACCTACTACAGCTGTAAACAATCTTATTTTTATAATTCTGTACCATTTCATTTGTCATTGATTACAATGATCTTTAACAAGTTTTACAGACAGCATCAATTACCACAGCATCCAATCGACCATCAAAGAAACTGAATGATGTGCATGTTATAAACCTGAAGTGTATCCCTGAAGGCAACTTTAAAATTAAAAGCCCAGCTAAATCTGAAAAACCTGTTCCTATTGAAATAGACCATGATAAAATTGACAGGAGATTAAAACAAGCACTTGCAGAAAAAACTAGAGCTGTGGAAAGGATTGGTATTGGTGTAACACCAGAAGCACAGCTACTTTTTGATTATTTGAGCAACTTGTAAGTTATCAGACTTTGATTTACTATTATGTATTACTATGACCATTTTTTTATTAGAAGTAGAAAATACAGTAAAATGAAATAGTTATGTTTTAGTACTCTTAACATAGCCCTCATTGTTTTTTTAAATTGTCATCTGGTAGCAATTTTTAAACGTGGAGTTGGCACTGTACAGAATTATGTTGTATATTTAGAATCAAGAACCCACAAATCAGGTAAAAATATAAACATGAAAGAGATTGGAGATAAAAATTGATTGGATTCCTTTCAGAAATGGATTCAGGATTGTTCAGAATGAAAGTAATCAAGGGTTCACAATTAAGGAAGAGAGTGACTGTTTTCTTTTAAGGCTCCAAAAGCATAACTGTAGAAATGCAAAGTAGGATTGTTATCTTCTTACATCTTTGGAGTCCATAAAATTCATAATTTTAATTGGAAATATCCTGTTATTACAAAGTGACTTATTGTCTTTGGCTCCTGAATGTTGGCAGTTTAGATTAATGCCTGTGGCTATTTAAAAGCAGACCAAGACATATTGTACTCAGCTTTACCAGCTCAAAAATGAAGACGAATAAAGATAAATAGACAGTTTTGATTGGCTAAACTTAGTCATAACATAAGGCTGGAAACTTTAACCCACAGACAGGAAACATATCACAAAAAGGCCATAGTGAACTAGCTCATCTCATACATGAACTGCAAAGCTTATGTCAATCCAGGCAATTCTTATTGTATGAACAGAATGCTAATAAACAACAAGGATGTGCATTTTAGTTTCTTTTGCCCAATATAAAAAATGTGTATGTGATTTGCTTGAAAGGAATTGATGCAAAAAATATTTTCTGAAATTTTTTATGTGGCTTACTCTCAGGAGCCCAATCAGGCAAGTCCCCATTGATTATCAGGTTATTTTATACAACTGTGCATAAGTAATGTCACTGTTGTATTTATGGGTTTTAAAATATTAGAACTATGATTTAGCTAATGGAACTGCATTTTCTATTCTCAGGTTGCATGTTGTTATAGAGATTTGGGGGTATTTTGCTCTTTAGTGATTATGCTGTGATGTTTTGGTAAAAACTGTTTGATGCAAACAGAGATTAGTTGGCTATCCCTTGTTTTGGGTGGACATTACAGTTGGTGTCTTAAACAGATATTACCAGGATGCCCTCAGTTTGTTGACTGTGGTCACATCACCTGCTTGACAATGCATGTCTTTGGCACACAAAGGCTTCCTTTAATGCTGTTCTGGTAAAGGGCAAGCCACTCATTTTGTTTTGCTACAAGGTCCTGTTTTGATGGTCTCATGTGTGTAGTATTTTTGTTTTTATTTTCTTTTTACTTTATCATCTATCTCTTCCTTTATGTTCCTCTTCCTCATAGTTAGATCTTGATCTTCTTTGGTCATCAGCCAGGGTCAATCATAGAATAGCACCCTAGTTTTTTGTGGAACAGTATCTCTTGTGGCAGTAGAGACTTGGAGATGGTGAGGACAGACTGTTGTATAAATCACATCAGTATGTGGTTACTGGTCTGTCAGAATTACTGTGATCTAATGTTTTGGGGTTTTTTTCTTGGTATCACTATCATAACACATATGTCAAACTTCTTGTTGTATCATGATTTCAGTGTATCAGCTTATGCCAAGTCACATTTTAGCATATGAGCATTATATTATATTACTTATATTATATTATATTACATTATATTATATTATATTATATTATATTATATTATATTATATTATATTATATTATATTATATTATTAGCAGAGCAAAAACCGAATATCTGGTCTTGAATGGGAGAGGGGACGAAGAGATAAGAATGCAAGGAACGATAGTCAAGAGGGTGGACGAATTCAAGTATCTTGGGTCAACAGTACAGAGCAATGGAGGCTGTGACAGAGAAGTGAAAAAATGAATACAGGCGGGATAGAATGGATGGAGGAAAGTTATGGGTGTTATTTGCAATAGGAAGTTATCTCCGAAGGTAAAGGGCAAAGTATATAAGACAGTTGTGAGACCTGCATTACTGTTTGGTCTAGAGACAGTGGCGACATCAAGGAAACAGGAGGCTCAGCTAGAGGTGGCAAAACTACGAATGCTCCGATGGTCGTTGGGAGTCACCTGGTTAGACAGGATACAAAACGAGTATATAAGAGGCACTGCGCATGTGAGGAGACTGGGAGACAAGCAAAGGGAGTCAAGACTGAGGTGGT
>RDPX01000028.1:3935291-3970086 GCA_003991215.1 Morbakka virulenta | reverse complement strand
GGTTGGACAGGATACGAAACGAGTATATAAGAGGCACTGCGCATGTGAGGAGACTGGGAGACAAGCAAAGGGAGTCAAGACTGAGGTGGTTTTGCCATGTGCTCAGGAGAGAGAAAGAGTATATAGGAAGGAGAATGCTGGAAATGGATATCCCTGGGAGAAGACGAAGAGGCAGACCAAAGATAAGATATATGGATGTGATTGAAGAGGACATGAGAGCTGCAGGAGTGCAGCAACATGAGGCAGCAGACAGAGCGAAATGGAGGAGACAAATCTGCTGTGGCGACCCCTAAAGGGAAAAGCCAAAAGTCAAAGAAGAAGAAGAAGATATATTATGTTATATTATATTAATTATATTATATTATATTATATTATATTATATTATATTATATTATATTATATTATATTATATTATATTATATTATATTATATTATATCAAATGAGATGCAGTGAAACCTGATCCACTGAATCATTATGTGTGGAATGTTGATGCGCTGAACAGTCAACACACCCTAACTTCCATAGTTACATCAAACCTCCTATAACTGGTGTGTAATTTATGAAAGTTAACTGTTATTTGTAATATTATGTAATCTCAAAATTCTCTCTGTATACTGTAGTTTTGTTGTAGTGAATATTAATGTTTCCATAGTAAATATTGAAGATGCAGAGAGTTAAAGACTCAACTCACTACAAGACTCCAATTGGTAATTTTACTTGTGTTGTCAATCAGTTTGTGAACTCTACCACATTTAGCTTTTCCAATAGATTTTAAGAATAAAACTGTGCTTGCATCTTTGTTGATGTTAGTATAAGTAATAAATATGTCAGCTTTATGCCCAGTGAGATAGCATGTGAGTAAATACTATGGTATGAGTTTTGCTTCATTAGCTTTCAGGTTGATAATGTATGTATATACTAATATGTAATAATATATAGTAGTAATGTTGATAATGTCACTATGTTTGAAAAATATTTATGTCAGTTGAATAAGTCATGAAAGAGCAGGATAGGTTTGAAAAAGGGAAGTAATAAGTTAATAGTCTGTCATGCAATCTGACAATATTAGCAGTGGGTATGTTTGGATATGTTCGAATATGTTTGAATATTTGATATGTTTGTATGACATCGTCAACTGCTTGCATGAACATGATTGGGGAGTTATGTTGTCATAGAGAAAGTTACATTGTTTCATTATTTCATCATGTAATGCCTGTTCATGACTTTTATGAGTATCAGTACCTTGGTACCCTACTTTTCCATCTACACTTCTTTTGTTTATCCTTTAAGAGGTGATTTTCATTCAGATAGTCTTAAATACTGTTCAAGATGTCCCCAGCCAATAGCTTTCACATAAGCTGATGGCATGATGTGGGTCAGAAGTTTCCAGCTTCCCCCCCCCCTGTTTAGGTGTTTATGATGCAAAACCTTACCTCCTCTCACTCCCTTCAGTTAACCAAGCTGGCTTATAGTGTTTTTTCACTGAAGAAATACAAGATAAAAACTGTTCATGCTATTCAGTATCAGACACTATTATAAAATTAATTAATTTTAAATGGATTGAATTTTATACAGGAAATAAAAAATAACTAAAAATTGTATATTGATTTATACCCAAGTATTTTTATTTGTTGAAAGCTGAATAACAATGTATTAAAAAACGTTGACCCAGTAATTAGATCGAATAGTTACATTAATTGTATAAATTTAGATGGAGTGGGGAAAACCTTTTTGTGATTTTCAAACTTTACTCTCACACTTTCAATCTCTTTTAGCACCCTCAAGCACTTTTTTGCATTTGCCTTCCTTTCCCTTTACTTTTCTTTTTGTTACTTTATAAAAAAGTAATGAAACACTTTTTTCTCTTTTCCCACTCCCGTTCCTAATAGATCCATCATTTTGATGAAATTGTTGTGTATTTATTGTTTTCATTAGTAAGTTAATTTTTTTAAATTCTTGTTTGTTATTGTTTCAGATACAGAGATTGTAACTGGAAGGATAGTAGTATAGTAGTTATGGATGATATAACTGTATCGCCACCGTATGGCCCAGATAACTGCTCTGGTGTAGGTCAAGAATCACTTGATAGGATACAAAAAATGGTAAGTTTGGTGTTGGCACCTAATAGTAATAGGTGTGGGATGCTATTTCACTACACCTGCCATTATTTATGTTAGAAGCCGTGGCTTAATGGTTAGTGCAACTGCACAGTAACCAGGAGTTCCGGGTTCGATTCCCCGAGGAGAATTTGGAACTCTGCAAAGAAAAAAAAAGCCATTTGTTGGCGTCAGGAAGGGCATCCGGTCAAGAAATTCCTCACTGCCAAATCAAAGTCCCTCTGAAGAGCACCGTCTGAGCCCCAATTGCTGGGGGAAAATGACGTTAAAACTAAAAAAAAAATGTTTCGTCCATCACATGCTAGCATGTAAAACGGACGTTAAACCGAATATGATGATGATGATGATGATGTCAGACATTAAGCTGTTTTGAGTTGAAAAGAGCATGGTAGTGGTCACTATTTCTGATAAAATTACTTAGAATCAGTCAAAGAAGCTTTGGTTTTCAGTATATCTTGAAAATGTTGCACTTTTATGTTTTTCCCGCTAGGAATGTCATTGAAACATAAAGCCTTAGACACCGTCGGGCTTATATACTAATTAACACCGTTTCCCATGAGACGAAATTGGTTGCTATGGGCACGGCAGATGTTAAGCACTTATTAGATTTTATTCATTTTACAGATTACTGCGAATTTTGTTTTCTTTGATCGTGTTGCATTTTTTTCAAGTTTTCACCGACGAAACATTAATTCTTGGTTTTATGTTTACGTTGCGCAGTTGTACTAATTAACTTTGTTTACCACCATGAGACGGAATGGTTTGCTATGAGTGGCGGAAATTGACGGCAGGCATAAAATTCAAATTTCGATTCATTTTATTGGTGTTCTCTTTTGCTTTAGCAATACTTTCTTTGTTTGCTTAGAAAATATTGCATTTCCTTATTATTAGAAATTAATCAAAATTTAATGATTGCCAAGCTAGTCAAGACTAATTTTGTTAACATATGCAAAATTTGGACCTCGTGTGAATAGTGCGCTTTATATTAGCTTATTGTTATCCGTTTGATATATTTGCTTGAAACAAAACCGGTTTTACATGGTACAAATGTTTTTGTGCGTAACTTTTATGACCATTTCCAAAAAATGTCGCCATTGTCTTTTAAGATCTAAA
The DNA here is from genome assembly GCA_003991215.1 of Morbakka virulenta. Classification (NCBI taxonomy): domain Eukaryota; kingdom Metazoa; phylum Cnidaria; class Cubozoa; order Carybdeida; family Carukiidae; genus Morbakka; species Morbakka virulenta. The sequence continues at coordinate 3,966,855 of RDPX01000028.1, read as the reverse complement.
TCTTCCCATTATTTCTAGTGTCAACACAACTGTAATTTTTATGTTTTGTAGTTTAAGTAGCATTATTAACATTTAATTCGATTGTCAAGCGTGAAAACAGAATATGAAAGAAAGTTTTGTATTTAAATGGTGAAAAATTTTGGTGTGATTTATTGGATGCCCTCAGCTTAGGTAAATTGAAATTTTTAGATTTTTTAAAATAATTATTACAAGTAATCTTTTTATGCTTTAATGGTCTTGTTTTGTTTTTCATATTCTCAGTTTTATTTTATGATATTTAATTTTAATGAGCTCATGTTTGTACAGGTTTTCTTAGTTAAAGTGTTGATTCAGTTTGAATATTCGTTAAATATAGTTTAAAACCTCCTTTGCTGGTATGCTATTCTTTGCAGAACTAATTTTTACTTGCCTTTATGCTTTGTTTAACTAAAGTACTATTATTATTATCTTTGTGGTTTGTTGCAGTTGTATAGAATCCAAATGACCGAATTGGCATTTGTTAGAGGTGGAAGAAGGGAGGTGAATATATCACAAGTTGTAAGGGGATTAACCGGTGGGTTACAGTCTTGAGTATAATACTTGCTTGCAGCAAAACCTGGTAATGGTAAGCCAGATAGGAAAGACTATTTATGAATGTATTTTTTCAATTTTAGGTTGCCAAGTTTCATAAAGACCGCCAAAAATCAAAAGATGCTACATAATGGTAGACCTCGTCCAAGTTAGAGAAATCGAATACCAATCAAAAGTAACTACAATTGTGGCAAATGACTGAATAGGAAACGCTAATATCAAAGCTGTCTGTTAGTATCCACTCTTCTAACTTATCAGTAGTGAAGCCAAATAGATTGAACCAATTGTAAAGGGTTTTACCTCATATATCAGGTCGAGCGGGAAAAAGCTGACTTGTTAATATGGAAGGTTGGAAGCCTATTCAGCAGGCCGTATTGGCATTTTTAAGCAAGGTACATCAGTACAGTTTTTGCCATGTTTTATATTAGTTTAGTGGAATTTAATGTGCCAAAACTTGATCGTCATGTTTTGGAATCCACAAGGTCGTGTTTCAATGTGAATTTACGTGGACAGATTTTACTGAAAATAGACATTTTCAAGGAAATAAAGCGAGCAGTATAATATATTGTTATGTTTTCCAGCTAAGCATTTGTAAGGCCTGTTTATTAAAGCTTAGGAAAAGGGTCAGACACTTCCTTCGTTAGAGCCTGTGAGTTAAAGGTCTTTAATCAGTTCAAAAGATCCTTAAGGAAATATCGAAGAAGTTTGTGATGGACAACTTTGAAATTTTTATACATAAACAATTTAGCACCCATCTCAGTATTCTCGGCTTTTTCTTTCCATCTGTATTTACTGTAAAAAGGAATACTACATACTATTTAATGATTTCCTATTGATTTTAACTTGGTTATTGATGACTCTTCGAGGAACGAGTTCATGTCGAAGAAAAAAGGCTCGTTTCTAAATGATGCCTATCTGATTCGGTTTCCTTTGAAAGAGATACTCAATCTGGTACTTGTACAAATGCCTTTGTTATTAGATATATGTGCTTTTTACATGTATGCCCTGAAATACATGGCATAGTGCTTTTTGCAGCAAGTTTTATTCTTTCTTTCTTGAGATGTTTTGACTCATAAACTGGACCTTCAATTTTGGGATCAACCTTTTTTTTACGGACGAAGAATTATGAAACAGAGCACCTATATATTGAATTCACCCGCAGTTTTATGTATAAGCAACAAGCAAAACTGAAGCCAGCTTAATACGTTCAAAGTAAATAGATAGACCCTATTTAATATTTTATGTCAACACCAAGCAAATTTTCTTATGCCAGTATTGTCCATATTGGTTTTCTTTAAGAATTTCGTGATTACTTTCATTTTCATCTTTCAGCTGCGTAAAAGCCAAAATTAACCCCCAATCTTTTAAAGCTAATTTCTTCCTTATAAAGAATGAATCTAGCAAAACAATTAAAAACTCAATTAAATTTTCTCGTTATAAATTACTAAGTCTCTTGGTTAGACAATTTGGCCTGACATCTGTCTCAGACCCACTGAATTTTTGTCGGAAACTTACCTGTTTCACAAAACGTGGTCGCGTATGGATTTAACCCACCAACATTCAGATCGAGTTTATTTAAGCCTGATTGAAAGGAGATTTTGAATAAGGAACAGCCTATTAGGGATTAATGGTTAGTGTACCAAATTTTGAATAAGGTTAGTTCGTTAAGTAATAATCTTGTGGGAATAGAGGTGAAATAGTTGCTAAATTATACCCATCCAATTTAGCTTGAAATTCTCCATTGGTGGTTAAATCCAGATGTGGAGACGATATGTCAATTTTCAAAAACACTGACGATCCCTATATTCAGCACTGGTAGTTGTTTTGGAATTGCATTGACCAATATATATATATTGATGCCTTGACCAATATATATATATTTACTTCTTCAGTGTATTCTGGCAATTTGCATGTGAAAGTAATGTCTTTCTACTCCTGTGCATTTTGTTGTAAGAGCACTGAAGCCTTAAGTATAGAGAAGCCAGAAAATATTCTTTTTGCAAGATTTAGAAATCCTAAAGAAATTGAGTGTTATTTCAGACAACAAACAGAATTACAAATTATTAAAGAGAGGGAAAGGGAAAGTTAAATACAGTATGATTATGTTAAGTGCAACTCCAGAGATAAGAAAAGAACTTAACGTTGTCGACTCTGACGGAATTAAGGAACGATAGTGATAACCATATTGAGGATTGAGAAGTAAATAAAGTAATAGAAAAACAGTGAGTATATACTTAAGAATATGTAAATCATACTTTATTAATATTTAGCAAATCAGGCTTTCTCCCTTTCTTCCTTGCGCTATGTTCATGTTGTATGAAAATGGCAAAATAGTAGCTAATTTTTATGGGGCCACTAGATTCCTCAAGGCAAATCCGATTCGGTTTTCAACAAGGACAGTATTTCCAACCAACTTACTTAATCACTTGTATAAAGGTAAATTGTATCATGTGTCTCATGTTAAAATCAATAGTTCAGCCATCAGAAAAAAAAGTAATTGACTAAACCTGGTGACAGCTATATTTTGTGTACTGATCAAAGACATTTGGCTGAATTAATGAGGATACTCTGGGAATAAGAGTTAGTAGACGGGATGACTGTTAGTAGTAGGTAGTAGTACTAGGTGTTGAGGATGCCGTTGCATCCAGTCATCACACAGAATTCTGATACAAAAGCTAAGTTGTACGGGTGAACCTTAAACCGAAAAACAGGTCCTTCAGAAAATTCAAAAAGGCATTTAACTTAATTCGGTATATTGCGTTTAGATGAAGAATCTTGCAAAAGATGACAAATAATGACAATAATTATAATATCGCGTTCCAGCAGAAGCAGATGCCTAAACATATTTATTGGTTAGAAACAACCATATCAGTGGATGGCAGCTACGACTTGACTTTATTTCGCTTCATCTTTGTTCATTTTCAGTTGTAAAAGGCAAAAACACCAACACACACATACACTGACACGCACACGTGCAAGAATTTCCCTTATTCTTGAACAAAACACAAAGTCATCGGAACACCTTTAAAGAAGAAAAGGGGGCGACCAATGAGAAGATTAGTTGACAACATCAGAGAGATATGGAGGCAGTTTGAGCGAGTTGTGGGGATACATAAGATGGAAAAAGTGGAGATCATTGCTTCGGGCAGCAGCTACCCTACAGAAAGCAAAAAGCCGGAAGAAGAAGAAGCAGTTATAAAAACACAAATATAAAACAGAATGGAATTCCCCGAGAAATATTGATAAACTAATATGAATTTGATCATTCCTTCTGGCAAGGGGAGAAACACTGCAAGTATTAAGCATTTGACTATTCACACTGACATCCACGCGTGGTTTTCTACGCGCATGTACAGGAAAGAACGCGAGGGCAAACTTTTTTTGTAGCAAGTACACATGAAAAAAAATCTACATTAGCCAGTAACATTGTCAAAACAGCCTTCATGTGATTAGCAAGAAAGGAGAAGTTGAAAGATGCAATGTGTGCAAGACACAATAAAGTAAAATATAAAGAGGATTTTAAAAATAGTAACGCAAAAACTAATATGCTACAAATACTATTTGTCACTCAAGAAGAAATTTTATCAGAATCGTAAGCTATAGCAGAAATGTTAATGTGACAGCAGCTGACGGTCAGTGCTATTGCTGAACGAATTGCTGATTGCGATAAGATAAAAATAACGTATGCAAATGGGTTGTCCATATGACGACTAAAAAATATTTTATGAACTAATAAAAAGTAGTAGAGGGTCTTTCAAATAGTACGAATGGAAAATTAATGATATTAATCCCAATAATCCCCTTCTCACCGTAAGATCCCAGGGTCACACGTAGCTCTCCGAAAGCACACAGGTTGACCTACTGAAGTATCTGATTAAACATGTTTACACAATCAAAATGAAATGTTGGCAGACAAACTATGTAAGAAACAATATTATAATATAACATCACATGGTGTTCAAATTTTCAACCTCTGAAAGACTTAAAATAATTAATTAATCGAGTTCAGATCCTTTTGTCGTTCCTACCCTATTTCTCTTACTTTATCGCCCGTAAACACGGAGGCTATGGAGGGGCTTAGACCCCCAAATATTTGAATGAAAACAAAAAGTCTATTCCAAATCTAGTTTAAGCGTTGAAACATTTACACGTGGAGTGTGTTGTCGAATTTTTTTACTTAAATTTTCTTGAGACCTGGCATTCAGCCTAATGTTGTTTTTTAATCGTTCTAAACTTTTAAAGATCTTGTGCCTCAATGTTTTAGCAATTCTGCTTTTATAACAAGCAAGGAGTTAAAGGGGCCAGGGTGGGCTGGAGCCCCAGGCATATATTATGCCTCGGCTCTTTTAGATATTAAAGTTAAGAGTTTTAGAGGGCACAGGAATACACATTTTTTAAAAAAATTTCGCTTGCAGCACCTGAGTTGGTCATGTCACATGACGTATGGGAGAATTATATAGTCGGCTAACATACCCACTTCGAAAGTGCTGTTCTTCCATGTTTCTGTCTGGTAACAGTTGAGGTTTTTGGGGGTGGGGTGTTGGAAACATTCCTTGTATCACCGCCGTTTTTACTGTTCTAGAACTCTCCTTTGGATTTTTTCTTGTTTATCTTGCAACTTTTCAAAGCTATGATATAATGGTTTTTGTCTTTAAAAACGCGATTGTTGTAAATTGCTTTCAGTGCTTTTCCCTGTTATATGAAATGCGAGTATAAAAACGTGGTATAGGGAAAACGTCAGTGTGGTTTTTGAACTTAACCTTAGAGTATTTTCAAATTGAGTAAAGAGACAGCTTAATCTATGGATTCCCGTTTACTACAAGTTGTTTCGGCCGTCCTTCAAACTGTCTTCTCTACGAATTTGTATGAATATACGGATACATTCGTTGTGAGAAAGTCGAATTCCTTAAATACGCCAGCATCATTTAAAATCGACACAGACCATTGTAAAAAAAACCCGTTCTCTTTGTCTTCAAAGCAATATTCTGATTGAGTGTGCCCGAGAAAGGGAGAGAATCATTCCTCGCATCTTGGTTAGCAAACATCTGCTTCGCCCAGAATAGGAAAACCACCATGAACTGAATTTGGGATGCAAGCCCGTTCATTTCAGAGTAAGTGGTACTTGGACCGAACTTAGCTAGAGTATTCGATTAAATGCATGTTTCTGCTTTCTTCACTGTGTACCTTAACGGAAACAATATAGATAAAGTTTTCACAACTGTTCGATTCGGAAAATGAAAAAGCGCTACCGATAGTGGTAAAGGTTTGGCAAAGCGCAATGGATCAAAGACCCGCTTTCTGGCCGTTGGAAGATGGATAGACCGTAAGAAATTTGAGGTAGATGGTGAGACAATTGAGTCTGGAGATAATGAACGAAATCAGAATCATCTGGCAAGACAATTGGAAATCATAAAGTCCCCAGTAACAAATGAACTGCCTTTTGGAGGGACTGATGAGATGACTGGCAGTTTGCATTTGGGGGTGTTTTTAAGTATGGTAGAGTGTACTTCAGGAACAGACCAAACGGATGAAAACAAAAGAATACCAGAAAATGCAAAGTACATATCACCTCAATTTCAAATTGAAATAATCAAAATTGCCGAAATAATAAAGGAGAAGAATCGTAAGCAAATAAAAGTTCCTAATACTGAACTGTTGAGCACTAAGTGTGACAGAATTAGAGACGTCACTGAAATTGAGCTCTTCTCTGTTTGTATCATATTTGTTAACCTACCTTAGGTTCGATGGTAATCAAAAGAGGTTTGTTTTTGTAGGCCATGCTATACATAAAACGTTTTAGTGCCTTAAAGCCGGCTGAGAAAATGCGCCGTCATGACTGGTTATCAAATTCTGAGTGCGGCCATTCAACTCATAAGTAATTTAGCAACAAATGGCAAACCACTTGAGCTTTTAGGTAAATGTGAGCAAACACTTGTTGACATATGACACAGGATTTACTGTATCGTAAAAGTCAAGGACCATTCGAACAGACCCTAAGTACTTTAATCCTTTCATAACGACAGCCACAACTCAAACATGAAGAGAAGACACGCTCTTCAGCTTACTTCAAAATTCTCGATTCGATAAGCACCCGGTACAAACGGACATTTTCCGAGCGCAACATCCAGTTGGTTTAGTAGGTCAATGCCATAGTGCCATGTTCTGTAAATTTCCTCGATATTGACGAATTAGATGCACTCAGAGCCCTGATTTGTAACACCAGGGCAAATTTTTGACCAATCACTTCTACGCCGTTAAATCGAGCTACTCTGGGGTTTAGTGGAAAAGTACCTTGATTGTCCAAACAGTCTAAACAACATTGGTAGATTCCTTGAATGGTTCCGAGGAATGGAGTTTGAGACGCCTTTTCCCGGCATGCATACATTGGCTTTGTGCAGCGTGATTGGTGCATGATATGCAACATGCAAGGCCACTTCTGTTGACATGCCTACTTACATCACATAAAAGATGCATGACCCACAGCCTGAAAGCTGACGTAGCATTCCTTGCATTTGGGAAAGAACCAACTGCAATATCACTGAGAGAATTCTTTCAAGAATTCAGAAAGATAACTTACGGGTTATTATTTTGAAGCTGCACTTACTAAGGATTGCGGAAAAGAACAAATGTGCTCTAATAATACTATGTATTGAAATAATTTACCTTCAATAACTTCAAGTGTGTAGATTTACTTAGTTACTTACTCTCTTCAGTATTTGGTTGTTTTCGTTAGAAACTTAATGAATTCAATGAAAAGCAGTTATTCTGATCCGGTTTATCACTAATTTTCTTGGTTTTCTTGGTTTTAATTTTCTTTAATAACTGTTTTTAAGGTGATAATTAATATGCCCCAAAAGTATGCAAACAGTCCCCTCCCCCTTATCAATTTTTACTCTGACTATGTCCCTGTTTGTCGGTGCATGGAGTTCTGATAAGCTGAGGCTTCTGCTATCTGATTAACTTTATGTACGTTGCTTAGCTTCTCGTCAAAACGTACACCATCTGGTTTCACATTTGATTGTTGTGGAATAGGAACACGTAATTTGTATCTTTGTCATCATTTGCTCTTTTGATACCTCTAACTGTAGTTTTGCCTGCATTGTACAGGATAGGAAAGGATCTTTGACAGCTCTTAAGTGTTGTGACTGTAATAGTAATTAAAACGCTACATCTGTGCACTTGATTACCTGCAATAATTATTCTAATTTATGACTATAATTTTTATTTCAATACTCTGATTTAACTTTAGTAATAACTCTTGAAATTTGGTCGACAATCTCAGCCACAGCAGGGTGTAATTTTTCTACACAGCTCTGAAGCAATGTGGCCTTCTTACCCCAAATTTGTTATGTCAACCCATACGTCGATTGTTTTCCCATTTTCACAAAGATGGGTCAGAAAGTGTTCGTTTGGAAAAATGCTTCTTCTCAGCTTGTTGCTAAACTTTACCATTCTCCTCGCGACTCTTTCCGGCTTGATTTGTGGCAATAAAGAAACCGTCCTTCTCGTCCAGAACAAATTCTTGAATTATAGGGCTATCTAAAAAGTACGTACGCAGCAAAATCTGTGAATTTAAACCCTTGTCCCTTTTTATGCCTCCTTCTACGCGCATTTACTTATCTTAGATTTGAATATTGTCCTATCCTTAAAAAGTTTTCAAAAATGACGTAGCGAGGTTACATAAATCCTCAAAACAATTATTTCTTGACTTATTATCAATGCTATTAATGCTCGAAAATTATTAAATTGTGAATGAAACAGCTAATATTCAGCAAAAAGATAAGGAAATCTGAGAAACGTTTTTAAAAGTTGACTACAAAATCAAGGAAGAGAGAAAATAAGAATGATTTTAGATACAGGAGATAGGTTGGCCACGCAACCTATCGAAATATAAAGCTAATAATGAGATTAGATACAGGCTCAACGATAATAAACTTACCGACGTCGGTAATTGAAGTCTCCTTGGTTAAACGTTTATAAAAGGATGCATCACATATTGATCGTGTAGATGAGAATGGTGTGGTGTCGTCTTTTTTTTTCTTTAGTGGTGGCGGTAATAAGCTTTTTACCTTTTTTAATTTTAGCATCCCTTCCATTGCTATTCTCCCCTTTCCTCTTTCCCCCCTTTCACTATTTTTCAATATTTTCCAGTCAGCGCGAAACATGTTTGGACTTCGCTATGATACTGTGTCATTGTTCTTCCCCCCACCCCACACACTGCTTGTCCCCTCAGATATTCAATCGAGCTTTCATACCGCGGCCCTTGTAGATGGTAGATTCATTTGAAACCAAGCAAAACAACCACGTTTGGTAAATATTCTTTTCACTCTTAAAAAGTATAATAGCACATAACAGTAGAAAATGAATGAAGTAAATCTTAAGGGTGTATGTTCAATTACATGTATTAGTGACACAGGAAGTATGACTGTTTTAGACAAAGTGCGAAATTAAAGAAGTATGATTTTAATCATCGCTAATCAGAGGTATGTTTCCACTTTTCATAAGTTTAAAACTGTTTTACTGTTTTGTTTAGAAAATATAAAGAAAAGAAAAAACAAGCAAAATACGTACGTAGTTTTAAATCTGAAAAATTACCTCTCCCTGCTGTACGTACCTGTACGCTTTTGACTAACCCCTAGGTGCGTACGTACTTTATGGATAGCCCATCATAGATTGTAACTGTGTACATGTGACTTTCGTCAGGCTTAACATTTAATAACTGCCTTCACTTTTTATTCTTCCATCCGATCGTTTTGTGAACTGATGATGAATTATGATTTAACGTCAGTGTAAAATCATGATTAGGCATGGTAATTTTAAACTCCATGTCCATGATCGGTAGAGCTAGCTCTTCTGGCAACAGTCAGACCTATTTGTACTTTCTCTTTATCATCCTGAAAATGAAATATGACCTAGTCTGAATGTAGGATACTAGAATTTTCCATGCACCCTACAGTCGAAAGGGGAAATTTTGTTCCAATGATTTGAGTTTGAGATTCGAAAAGTTTTTACAAGCGCTATCTTGGCTTAGATTTGCTTGAGTGGTATTAGACAGGGATAGTCTTCAAACCCTACTCCTCTTGATTCAAAACTTCAGCCAATTGATCTGCCTCATCAGCCTTAATAACTTATCGACACTATTCATGTGATCTAGAGCTTGCTAGTCCTAAGGGCAAATACCTGTAATCAACTTAATGGTTCTAACTTTTGCCAACAACTTACATCAAACGTTTCGGTATCGGTTTACGTTTTTCTGTGTGTCTCACTGTGCAACTAACTCCACTTTCTTTCAAGGCTTTCTCCTGTTTAAGCCCAGGTTGCTTTGAGGAGTTGTCATTTCTTTTCTTTCATTGCCAATCATTTGCTCAAGTTCCCTTACGCATTATAATGAAAAAATAAAAACGTTTTCGATATTTAATATTTTCATTCAAGTTCTTCTTGCTTTCGAATGACGTTAGAAGATTTCAGGAGAGGGAGGCGCTATAATTTTAATCATGATTGAGTTTTCAATGCACTTGTGGGAAACAGTCATCAAACTTAAACTTGAAATAACTCAAAACTCAAATCGTTTGGTCTGCAGAAAAATATTCACAGGAGCTAAAATGGTAAAAATTCAAGACTGGAGCCTAGAAAAAACGTTTTGTTTCATTTTTTGTAAGAATTACGTTTGCAGGATAAAAGGATTAATCTACCTTTTTTAATCTTTCAAGAAAGCAGTGAAATTTCCCAAATAGTCTGAAATTTATTAACATTAATTTTTTTAAAATCTTAAGGGTTATGTTACGAGATCAAATTCCTAATAATTTTCTTTTTCCATAAGGAAACTTTTAAATTTTTGCCAAGTTTTGGATAAATTTTTATATTGTTTAATTATATTTTTAACCAAAAATTAAAAATTCATCTTTATTTTCGATGCATTTGTGAAGTCTTTCTTTAATGCACATTTAAGGGCAGAAGATAAGAAGATCCAAAACAAAAGTCATCAAAAGTCAAATGTGAGAGTTAAGTGGTTACCTGTTGAGAATTATTCAGTGTAAGAGATTCAATAACTAAGCTACACAATTTCAAAGAAAGTTAAAAACTTCAAACTTGAAACTACAGTACTTACACCAAAAATTAAACGGGCTTAATAATGTTCTAACAAAGCCAGCCATTCCTTTGCTTACACAAGGAATTCCCCTACCACGATTGTCTAAAAAGGAAAGAGGAACTCAATCAGACACTAGAAAACTGCAGGAAAGAAGAGACCTTTAACATTAAGTCCGATGACAGTATCCTAATACCATTTACACTGATTTAAAGTCAATGTTCAGTCAAATACAGGTTGGACATTCAAAGTTTTAAAAAATTAACAAAGAACCTTTTAAAAATAGATCTCAAATAAAGTACCTATGACCTAAAATATCATCCATTGAAGCGTTACGTAACAGGTAGTGATAGAGCTTAACCCTTAACCCCTGGATCACCTTAATTGTTTGTAACACAATGATCAAATTCACAAAAATGGTCTTGACTACCTTATTACTTTACCGTTTCATACTTTTTGAAACATCCCGATTGTAAACCCATCTAAAGGAGCAAAAATTATCAAGCGTTTCCTACTTAACTTAAAGCTTAGTAAACTTAATGACAATATTCCAATAGCTAGCTAGCTATTTGAGATAAGTAGATAGATAGATAGATGGATAGATAGATAGATAAATAGATAGATAGATGGATAGATAGATAGATAGATAGATAGATAGATAGATAGATAAATAAGTAAGATAGATGGATAGATAGATAGATAGATAGATAGATAGACAGATAGATAGATGGATAGATAGATAGATGGATAGATCGATAGGTAGATAGATAGATAGATAGATAGATAGATAGATAGATAGATAGATAGATAGATAGATAGATAGATAGATAGATCGATAGATAGATATATAGATAGATAGATAGATAGATAGATAGATAGATAGATAGATAGATAGATAGATAGATAGATAGATAGATAGATAGATAGATAGATAGATAGATAGATAGATAGATGGATAGATAGATAGATAGATAGATAGATAAATAGATAGATGGATAGAAAGATAGATAGATGGATAGATAGATAGATAGATAGATAGATAGATAGATAGATAGATAGATAGATAGATAGATAGATAGATAGATAGATAGATAGATAGATAGATAGATAGATAGATAGATAGATAGATCGATCGATAGATAGATATTGAGTTTAGCTTTCCATACATTACACTAACATCGATAAAGCCCATTCCACTTCACGTTGCTTGGTCTTATTATTAATCACGATGAAAACTTGTATTTCTATTAAAGCTGGAAATAACAACCAGGTCCCAAGAAAAAATGGCTCCAGACCAAGCGTCAAATGTTAGAAATCAGCTGAGACCGAAGCATAGAGGAAAAGGTACTCCTTGAGACACCTTGAAGCAGCTGGTCGACCTCAGAAAAAATGGTAAATCAGGTTGACGACCTATGCTCCATCTGGAGAGAAAAGGAGTAACTAAGTTGGTAACAGGAGCTTAAGTCATCAATGAGTGCTGGTTTTCTTCAAATGACAGCAACCTTTCCAAAGCCAGTAAACTAGGCTTAAAATTCTAATCATTAGATTTTGTGCGATTTAGTAAAAATAACCTGGTGTTCTCCAGTTTTTACCTAACTAATACAACGAATAATGTGTTCCGACAAATGTTAGTTACTCAATCGACTGGAATACAATACTTCAGGGTTTTACCAAAATTCTTATCATTACAAGCATTTTCCAACTCTTAGAGTTACCATGGTTCTTTTAAAAGAATTATTATGGAGTAAAGTGGGTCTTTTATTGATGGTGCCCTGCTAAACAGTGATCCTATTTTTGTCTTTCACAGATTCTATCCATAAAAGACCCCCGAAGGGATCCAGCAGATCAAAAAAAGGGGTACAGAAAGCACTCAAGACACCATAAAATACAAGGCATACGAAATCGGCCTTTAGACCATCCCGAAGGGATGCAGCAGATCAAAAAAGGGGGGACAGAAAGAACTCAAGACACCATAAAATGCAAGGCATACGGATCGGCCTCTAGAACTCTCCGTGGTAAGCTCCTTCCTCTTGGGATGGTCTAGAGTCAGCATTCAAGCATTCCAAGACCACCTGTTCTGCATGGTTGAGCCAGACCTGACCAAGGAGTAAACTACACTTAAATCGATTGACTTTTTTTTAGCAATGATATACATAAATCCTTGACTAATTCATTTTTTGAGCTATCTGTATGAAATTCCAAGGATTGCTTGGATGACTGATTTGTAATTGTGTCCGAACAAAAACCTTCTGTATGGCAGTGTAAGCAGGAATTCTGTTTTTAGAGCTATCGCCTTTGCCTTTCATCTAAAGGCCTTTCATTCACAAAAGGTTTCAAAAGATACGTATTGAATGAAGGTATAACCTGGAAAGAAAATAATCACATAAAACTAGTGTTATCATTATGAATGATAATAATTATGATAATTATAATAAATAATAATAGGTTAATAATGCTATACTAATAATAGAGTAATAATGATAATTCATAATCTAAATTTGAAATTAATAAAAGTATAAATAGATATACATATATATATATATTTATGCAAATTTGTAAGCTCCTATCCCATTCAATATTTCAAAAAATTCATAGGTACTCCAAAAAACTACATCTTTTTAAACATATCAACTTTCGCTTTCATCTGTAATGCACAATTCCAGTTACATAAAGTGCAAATAAAATCAACAACACAAACGATTAATATACAATTTGGAAATTACAATGATAATTTCTAAACCGTTACACCCAAATACACTAGGTAACACACTTTTAATTACAAGAAACGGAAAATACAGGGTGTTATGTAGCAAAGGGGCTTTGGAAAAGGTGATACCGTATGAAGAAAATGATGCCCTACGATATTATGTTTCTAATTTTTCATATGTGCATGTGTGTATGTGCATTTAGGTAAGTAGAAAAAGACTATTTGATAACGTCTGTAGTGTACTACATCTAGCCACTTCATCCAGTTTGAAGATGTTAAGCAGACCACCTCAAAATATTTACATTATTTGCAAAACTGTGTAGTTATTATTCGTTCTTGGGTTGTTATTCTCATGACCTTTATCTGTTCATTTTATGTGGATCTTAGCATTTGTATACCCCTGTTGCATAAGTAGAACTTGCAGCTTTTGGTAATACGTTTTGGAAAGGCTTGGTAGACGTCTGTGGGTTTGATATTTCTTAAGTCACTTTTCTTCATCTTTACGCTTCTATCCCATTCTCTAATGAAATAGAATTCATACAGGGTTTTATTGCTTGTGAAAACAAGTTTGTAGAAACTATTTAGTAACTAACCTCTGAGATTTTGTATTTTCTGTATATGTTGTGTGTGAAGTGTTGAATGGACAACGTATTAATACCTTTTTGCTATATGCTTTTTATTCGATATTTTATTAGAGTTTAATTCACTTCTTATTTCAACTCATAGTTTTCTATAACAGAAGAAATGCTTTGTCCCAATATGAAGGAAAAGTATGGTTTACGGTTGATGGTTTGGAGTGAGTTAAATAGCCAATTCTGTCCTTTGATTTGTTATTAATATCTATTCATGGTTCGCGAATAACAATGTTAACAGGAGGATATATCATTAAAAACTTGCATAGATGGTTTATCGCTAGTGAGTGCCAAAAGGACTTCCAAATGATATTACTTTGTATTTCGCAGTCATTAAATAAAGCCTCCACTTATTCTAAATCAACAGTAATTTAGTATTTCTATGTTCCATTTATTTCTGGATCCTGTATACACTTACTTTCAAAATTGCCTGTTTTTATTGTCGCAGAGGTTAGTGCAAATATAGTTCACATTGTAATAGAAGACATTCGATGAACAGAAATGATTGTCAAAGCAACAGTTATTTTTAAGTATAAATAGTTTCAGGGCGAATATTTTCATAACTTATTAGGTGATTCTTGGTGCAAAATCAAATGGGTATCTAACCGAGTCCAAGGGATACCTCTTTGGTAGATTAGTGTAAAAATTTACTGTGACAAATGTTACCAAAACTGTTTCCACTGCGAAACTTAGAGCATTTTTGTATGTAGCCCATTCTGTCTCTTTGAAATTTGTATCATAAATGATTTTGAAGAAATTTCAAGGTATTCGGAAGCAAACAGCTGCTCACGAAGACCATTTAGTTTTTTTGATGATATTTCATTGAAATCATTTATTCTGGAGCAGCTGTTGGCTTAAAAAGACCATTACAGTTGGCATTCTGGCCAGCTATAATCAGTCTCTTATTAATGTCATCTTGTTCCTTTTAACACGTACAGAGTAGACGTTGAATGAACCATGGTGAAAGTTTGTAAACTTTAAAACACTTACTGAAAGGCATTTAGCGTGTAAAATAGTATTCTTAAAATATTTTTTACACAAAAATTCCATTTGTCTGTTTACCTGTTTATCTGTAAAATAGTGATAAGAATGTGTGTGCCAACCTGGTTGTTATGGTTATTTTCATGGTTATTATCCAGACATACTCTACCAGCTAAGCAATGGGTACTATGCTGTCAAGGGGATTATTTTGCAACCATACCTTTCACTTGTAACATGCAATTTAAATAATCTAGAGATAGCGCATACGTCGTGAGGCCTACCCATCAAACTATAGACATGTTCCGTGATTAATATATGTATATGTTAGGTGAATATTTTATATAATTCATTGTCATTTTCAAAAAATATAAACAAAAATATTAGTATCAGTGTACTAAACATGCCAGAGGAACAGAGGTACAGCATCTACTCATTCTTGAGGCTCTGTTCATTGCAGAAAAGAAACCCTCCATCAACGCGAAAGTATGAATATAGGAGCCGCACTCTAACGATCAGGCTGTATTGATTTTATGTTGTAGTCAGGTTACCCTGACCACAAAACAAAGGAATTTGGACTTCTGGTTTGTGCCTCTGGCATGTTTGTTAGACTGATACTAACAGTCTAACAAACATACTCGGCGTAGCACTATTTAGCACCAGAAATTACAACAAGCCTTGGATTTAAGATGACACAGTCATAAGTCAGATCGGTTTGTGAAGAGACATCAGACAAAAAAAACCACCAGTATGGTTTACAGAAGAACTGGTTGGATCAAGTCAACAAGATTTAAAACTGTTATCTTAACCTTTACGGTAAAAACAACATGGTTAGAGAATCCAAAAGGAGACAGATAAAGGTATACAATGTTCAGGATCAGAAATAAAAAAGGCATCGAAAAGGTAAGGTTCTCCTGATTCTGAATCAAGAAATCGTATGGGAAAATGAAGAAGCTATACAGGACAATGAGGTAGAGCAAAGTTGAAAGTGGCTTCTACAAATATGGTACTTCAATTGAAATGAATCACCCAGGTCACATAAATTGTGATAACCGTTGAAGTCATCCATGAAAATGATGTTAGTAATGCGATGTTTGTCTAGAGCTTTATCAATGGAGTCTGATGCTGTCTCAATAGATAAGCAAGAATCAAAAGAGTGCGGTAAATACAAGAAAAATAGGTAAGAAGCGGCCTGAAGAAGAGACAACCTTAACCACAAAAAAGGCTTAGGCCTATCTTTAGTTTCAAATTCTTGAACTCAAATAGATTGAAGAATCTGTCGAGTACAGTCAGCAAAGCATGAAAATAAGCAGAATAGTCTAGTCGAAACGTTGGTGAAAAGCCATCGACAGGAAAATTACTCTAACACTATTATTGAGACTCATATCATAAAGCGCAAGAAAATGAGGAAAGTCAGAATAAAGTGTAGTAAAATATCCATTTAGTGAGACCAGAGGAATTTTCAAAAACTAAATATAGTGAAATATTAACTACGTATCGACCCTTAAGTTAGGCTTTAATCAACAATAAACTGCCCAGTTAATAAACATGGCGGCTACGAATACAAACGACCCCTGATAATAAAAGTAACTGGCTCATATGCCACAGGGAACCCAGAATCCCATAAAATGTCCATTAAGGTAAATATAATTTATTACGACATAAAGGAAAGCTTTCACATAAGGAAAATTGGAACAAAGAGTGCTGATATCACTGAAAGCAAACAATAAAAGATTTCTTTCAAAATAATAAGAATTTTCAGGGTCTGTATAGACCACGTATTGCCACTTCTCGAGTCTACACTCTCGGATGTAGAGTCGGTTGTGGGAACGGAGTTTTTTCTAACCCCATGATCACTAAAGATCCTCCGGGTACTGGAGGTACTATTTTCATTGATATTATCACAATAAAAATTGAAAGTAGGAATTGATGTCGAAAAGCATTACATGAACGCAAATCATCTGCAACCTGACTAACTGGTTCCTGTAGAGATGGTGGTAGTAATAGATGGAGGGATAACAGACACTACCTTTTGCACTTATAAAATGGAAGAGGCTTGCAGAGATTCCACTGTCATCAGTGTTTTTATCGAGGCATCATCACCTAGAAGGTCGTCAACTAAGACTGAAGAGACCCTCCTCTCTATGAAAGGGACTGAACTTCTCACGAACAGAGTGAGGTTTAACACGTTTGAACATACAAGAACTGAACAAGAACGTCTGATGACTACATTAATTCATTGACTTATAAGTCTTGAAAAGACTTGTTTGGGTATTGGTTATAAACGGTGTTAAATAAGATAACCTTATTGCTATAGATAGAACTGAATGTCATGAACGTGAATATTGATATTGTTGTATGACCAAGAATGCAGTGTACTAGCGGGTAGTCGCCATCTTTGAGTTTGTAAATAAATAGTGTTTGCAGTTAAAGAACCACGGTTGGGATTACTTAACCCTTCCCCACGTCCATAACATGAAACAACACTCAGAATGCATAATGGAACTTTTAAGCACTATGACGTGAGCAAAAAGGGACAATACCTATTATATTTAGCTTCAACTGTTATACTCAGAATATTCTTTTGATTTTTGTATACATCGGTGGCTTCTCAGTTTTGATGAGGGTTGTGGTGTACTGTAACCATAGAGTATTTACTTACGAACGAACGGCCATTACAACTGAAAGGAATATACGAGCAAAATTAAACTGAACAAAATTATCTGTATTTTTCATTACCCATCTTACTAGCTATTTATCTATCTAATTGTCTTTTGTTTGAGAGGAATGCTTTATGGTATACTCAATTTGGCTCATCAATAATTTCTACTCTTTGTCAGATCAACTCGATGATGGTGAAAGTTTTAATTGATGAGAATCTTTTAGTTCCTTAGTCAAGAAAAAAAGTTACGCACGAAATCAATATTACAACCAGAGAAAGTCATAATATATTTGTCATATACATATTTGTTTGCGCATGTATATATCGTGTATCGTGGTATGTATATATATATATAATTGAGTGTATGAGTGCATCTAGTAGAGCCCGTACATTGTATACCCATGTGTCTGCATATTATAAACCCTGACTAATGGTTTTTTAATTTTGAAGAAGCAATGGGAGGGAAGAAAAGAGATGTAATTAATAAACAAAACAACTTTCCCAAATTAATATTTTTCTGGAAGAAATCTTAATTTAAGTTTTTTTATACAGATAATATTTTTCAAAATGTTGGTTAAGATAAACAGATTTGGCTAAAATTGCTTGCTTGGTTTAGANTGCGCATGTATATATCGTGTATCGTGGTATTTATATATATATATATATATATATATATATATATATATATAATTGAGTGTATGAGTGCATCTAGTAGAGCCCGTACATTGTATACCCATGTGTCTGCATATTATAAACCCTGACTAATGGTTTTTTAATTTTGAAGAAGCAATGGGAGGGAAGAAAAGAGATGTAATTAATAAACAAAACAACTTTCCCAAATTAATATTTTTCTGGAAGAAATCTTAATTTAAGTTTTTTTATACAGATAATATTTTTCAAAATGTTGGTTAAGATAAACAGATTTGGCTAAAATGGCTTGCTTGGTTTAGATGTAAATTTTCGTAAGTTGTTCTGTTCAAGTCTTGGTTTTATTTTAGTTTCAGTTAAATTTTTAATTGTTAATAGGAATCAACAGTAAGAAGCTACTTTTCATTTGTGAAAAATGGCTTCTTACTGTTCATGGCTTCATAGTTGTTCAGCTATGCATTTTAACATATTTACCGTCGAGTAGTATGAGAAAGAGTAGAGATCTATTTCTACGTTACACTCTGCCAGTGTCTGTGCTTTTTTCCAGATTCAGACTATTGGCTTCCTTTACACTGAAGGAGGCCAAATGAAGCTGGGTTTTTTTAGATTTTTAGCAGGCCGACCTTCTGCTTAAAACAAGATCTGTTTTTCTGAATTCTGTACAACACTGTTTTCCCGAGAGTTTGTAGATGCCCAAATTTATATGCAACAACGAAATTTAATGGATTGTGAAAGTAAAATGTACACAGAGAGATAAAGATGGTGGATAAACTTTTCATGAACTATCCAAGGGCTTCATCACTGTACCTTTTTGTTTGCTTTATCACTCACCAGTGGTGCCGGGGAAGTCTAAATTGCCTTGATATTTATTGCTGATCACAAGTGGTTACTGTATTAGATTTGGAAGCCCCAAACATGTTTCCCACAAAAGATGCAAACTAATAGACTAGTACCTCGAACACTGACAACATATTAGTAACCTAATCGCAAGGTAGTAAGAGCTAGATGCAAGGAGTGAAGTATGGACAAGGATGTGGAACCTTCTTGAAGTTTCTTCTTTCGGTTGCTTCTGATTACCAGGAGTCGCTACAGTAAATTCTGCTTCATCAAACCACACGATTCTGTGTGTCCTTTCTCCATACGGCTTCTTTCTATCATGACGACTAAATACTGTCCTTCTGTCTCAATACTGATAGCCTCCTCTTTCATGTTCCTTGTGGTAACATGTTCACTAATTACTTATTTTCTTAGTCTTCTTTTTCCCTGTCTTTTCTCTGCAAGATTTCATCTTTGTCATATTCACTTTGGGGTTATCCTACTAGATTGGTGATATGTGTACCCATTTTTTGATCCTTGTGGCACGATCTATACCACACACGTACCTACATACTCTTCCTTTCTCCTTTGGGGTACCAAGTTCCTCTCACTCTCTGGTAGGGAGGTTTGAACAGCAGAAACTTTTCCCTAACGATCTTGTTATGTATTATATTTCTTTGAGAATGATCTAACAACTACCGTGACACTGTCCTCTCATCCATGTTTTCTTGGCTTTCTTCGCCTGCAGTCAGGAAAACTGTTTTCTATTTCATACAATACTGACAGTATCACCATTCTTTTGTACATTTTTCCTCTTCCATTTTCTTCTTGTTAAATCCGGCAGAAAACTATTTTTCCCATTTCGATAATCAATATATGGCACAAAATGATTTTTTCAAATCATGCTGTGAAAGGAACACAATAGCTCTATTGTGTTCCTTTGAAAGCAATCATATCAAAACCTGNCAGCAGAAACTTTTCCCTAACGATCTTGTTATGTATTATATTTCTTTGAGAATGATCTAACAACTACCGTGACACTGTCCTCTCATCCATGTTTTCTTGGCTTTCTTCGCCTGCAGTCAGGAAAACTGTTTTCTATTTCATACAATACTGACAGTATCACCATTCTTTTGTACATTTTTCCTCCTCCATTTTGTTCTTGTTAAATCCGGCAGAAAACTATTTTTCCCATTTCGATAATAAATATATGGCACAAAATGATTTTTTCAAATCATGCTGTGGAAGGAACACAATAGCTCTATTGTGTTCCTTCCAAAGCAATCATATCAAAACCTGAATGCGCAGAGTTTTTATCTTAAACCCTTGAGCGATTCGCATTTGACCCGACCCACTGACATGTAAAACAAACAAACGTTTTAACATTTAAAACTTAATTGTTATCAAGTTGCACTCAGTTTTTACTCTTGTCCTTTGCAAGTCTCTTCTTTTTACTTGAAAATTTTAATTTTAACAGGATCCTTAATAATAACAGTAACACATTTACTAAAAAAGATAACCTGTATATATATAAATATATCACACTATCCACTGGTTACACACCATCTAGTGATGGATGGGTGAAAAACCCACATTCAGCTCCCAGCAACAAGCCAGATAAGTCAAATACAGGCCATAAGTACTATAGCCATACTGTACATACATACTGTAGCCATAAGTGCCAGATAAAAAAAATAACAGACTAAAATGTTAACATCACTTCAACCTTGCAAATGACGCCCCACAACCAGTGAGGAAAAGCACACTGCTTAAGCGGTTGTTGTTGTATGACAATAACTCATGACTTCAGCACTCCACACTCCTAGCTTGCTAGCTGACAATACATCGAAAGATATCTTAGTACAAGTACTAAGTCTGGCATTGCAGCATTGATATCAGACTGGATATTTGTTATTGTCCTGTTTGATGACAAAAACAACAATAGGCACAAAAAGCCATCTTGTAATGTATGCTAAAGGGCATATATATATCACTATATAAGTCACAATGTTATTATTATTGTTGTTTCTAATAATATTATTATAATTATTTATTATCTATTATTATTATTATTTGTTCAGTAATACAACACATTAGATGGTTAAATGCTAGAGTTTTTTGCTAAATATCACTTTACGACCTGCAACCATAGATATCAAGCACATTTCAAAATCCTAGCTGTTCCTAACAAAGATGCTTTCTGCACCATTCCAAAATGAACATTGGTGCTTACATTCTCTAACCACTGGAAAATGTTTTCGGAGATTGCACCTAGTGTACCTATAATTAAGGGTAATTTTTATTACTTCATGACAGTTAAATGTTTTTTTAAGGCTCGCACTTTAGACCTTGATAGTTTTCTATTTTATCTTTTTCAAAGATTCGAGTGTCAAATGGGAGATGCAATGTTTATTATTTGGGCCTTTCTCTTAGTCCTATTCATCATTTGTATGTCCGGTTTTATGCGTTTAAATTCCTTGTGTCTGTATTGGCATATCCCATACAGTTTTATCTGCTCATTCTCTACCACAGTTTCTGGTCTGTAGTCATATTACTTGTCAGCGAAGTCTAAACTGTGATCACTGCAGTTGCCAGTGGATAACTCTACAGACAGCATCATGTATCATTGCTTGTACTGCTACTGGGGTAATGTTGTCAACTCTGGTACTATATGTGCTACAGGTTTATCCTGTTCCCAACACATTCGACATAAAGGAGATATGCCCTTTTTATCTATCTTTTTCCTTGTCATACGAGTGCCGATTGTCTGTTCTTGGGCTGCCATAATTGTATTTTCTGCAGTTTTCTTTAGATCACCAGCCCTTAAAATTTCCAAGTACGTGGATCTCTGAAGTCTGTTTTTGTTAGGAAAGACATTTCCTCAACATTCCAGCTGACCATCCAAGCAGAACACCAGATGGTGGAATTTGCACTCAAGTTTATAATATTTGTGGTCTTTCTACTACAAAGGGATAATTTCAATATCAATTCAACTCTTTTCAATCAAATCGATTTTTATCTTAGTCTTTATTCTAGATGATTCGATACCATCAGCATCCAGTATTATTAACAACTATTTGTGACCCTTATCGCTATTAATTTCACATACCTGTTCACCTGCTGGTACGGTGATGTCGTCTATCTCAACCAGTTTATCTCTATCCATTAATAAAGCCCAACAATTTGAAATTCCTAATTCGATTCTTATATCCTGGCTAAAAATGTGTACACTGTTCAAAACTTTCTTTTACCAAGTATCTTTAAATCATCCATTGAAAAGAAGATCATTAGTTACAGGAGATCTACTAAACTGGTATTCAGCTTTCAACTTGCGAATAAAATTGATAGGGGTATCAACTCTTTTAAAAATAAACACGGGTACAGAATGCCTCCTTGAAGTGTTCCTCATTTGATCATAACTCTTCCTTTTTTGCCATTATTTCCCAATTCATTATTCTCAACAACTATTACCGCCAATTTAGATATATCAAGACATTCGAGGATCTTAAAGGGTGGGGCGATGTCAAATGCCTTTTTCTAATCTGTTCGTCCCATTGCTAATCCACTTTCTTCGTTTACAGTTCTTTCGGATTGTTTTATCTATAAGGAGTTGATCCTTTGTTCTCCTATTCCTTTTCTGGAACACTTCTCTTCAGGTAACAATTAATTGGTTTCAAAATGCTCATAAATTTCTTCAGAGAAAATGTCAGAAAGAAGTTTCCATCTTTAAGACAGGCATGTTATGGGTCTATAATTACTAACTCCTTTTCCTTTAGTTATATCTTTCGTAACAAGTTTTCCCCTGATTAACCAAGTTCGGGCATTGCCAAAATTTAGTCAGGCATTAAGCAAAGCTGTTAATCGTTCATGGGACATTGTGAGATATTTAACCCTCTTGGACTCCATCTGGGCAAGGGTACTTCCAGTTCGACAGCTTCTTGGCATTTCTGTTATTATTAAAAGATCACTTTGTTTGCTGCTGATTCTTTCAACTTCAGATTCTACTTCCCTTAATCCATTTAGCTTCATCATGCGTAACGTCTCAACATCAGATGCCCTTCCAGAAAGTAGCTCTAGGCTTAGCTTCTGTTGATTCATCATTTCTCCTATCAACACCTTCCTGTCGCTCAAATTATTTCTTTCATTGTTACCATCATTATTATTACTTTAACCGGATATTACTTGCGACCTGATTTGGTGCAAGTTATTCCTCAAAAACAGGTACACATACTTCCATTGACTGAGAGGTATAAAACAGACCTGGAAAAAAATGCTTCTCGCAAATATAAAAAAACACTTTGATGCGTGATTTGCATTCCAGCATTTCGAAAGTCAATTTAAAAAATCTTCCTTTAGCTATTATGTTTGATCAATCTTGTATTACTTTTAGCAAAATGTGCAAGTTTTTCAACATCGACAACAAATATGAACGCTTTCTTTCCATCAACTTTCAATACAACCATTCGAACCATATACTACATATTCTGCCGTAGAAACTAACCACAATGAACCATAAACTGCTATCGTTTTAATAATTTTAAAATCAAAATATTTTTTGTAAAATACGCATGCCATTGTAAACTACCATGCTTACTGAGTTTAGTAATTGTTCGTATTCGAATACAAAAAAGATTTTGAAAATTCTGAACTTTATGGACTCAGAAGAAGCCATAGATGTAAGAGCTTTATCATGTCTTGAGTCGTAAGATTTTCTGAGCTACAGTTCGAGAGATACTTCTCCCATCGTCAGGTTACTGAAACGACTAGCTACGACGACTGTTTTTATACCTTGGTAGTGCCGACTTACGTGTGTACAGGGATCGAGTTGTTTCGAGGAGTGACGCCAAACCTATGTTGTGTTTGTTTTGTTTCTTTCTTTAGTGCTGGAAGCCATATTTCTGGAAGGGTGCAGGATAGTGTTGATGTGATTGCTGTGCTAAAAGAAGTGGATTTCTTCTTCTACTTTTCTTGTTGTTCTGTTGATTTCCTTGTCTAAAATCCTTTTATTTTCGCAGTCAAAGGTGTGATCAAAGCTCTCGTGTGTCCTTTTCCCCTTTGACCCAAGGAATGCTTTGATTCGCCAATTTTGGAGGCAGGGGAGTCCTTACATTTAAGTCTGTAAACTACGTTATTCCTCTCTTCAAGTGGGACTGGGCCCTTTGGTTTTGAGAGCATCTTCCTGAAGGTGGATGTAGTGAAGGAGCATTGAATGTTCTGTTGTCGGAAAGTTCGTCTTATGTGGTCACTGGTGTTCTTCATGTAAGGCAGACATACATTTCAGAGGTTCTTTACCTTCAGGATTAGGTCCAGTGGTTCTGTGTGAGGCTCTCTGGACATTCTTAGCATGGTATCTATTGGATACAAGATCATTCAAAAGGTCTTTCTTCTATTCTAAGGTCATATGGGTTAGAAAAAATGCTTCTTGTTCCTCCAAACTGAGTGGCGATGACACTGTGGAGATCTGAGTCTGGATGGTGCGATTCATTATCAAGGTACTGGTCAGTGTGAGTTCGTTTCCTGCAGATGGTAACGGAAATGCTGCAATCTACTTACCTCTTTACTAGAACATCCAGGAAATGGTATTTCTCTTTCTTCTTCTTTCTCCATGGTGAATGTGATGTTTGGGTGTAGGTTGTTGATGTGCTCAAATAAACATTGTTGGTGATCCTTTTTGACGACTGCAAAGACATCGTCGACGTACCTTTCCCAGACAGTTGGCCCTTGGTCTGGTGTTCATAATGCTGTTGCTTCAAATAATTGCATGAATATTTCAGCAATCACCAAGGATGTAAGAGCTCCCATGTCTACACCGTCAGGTTGAGTGTAGAACTAACTACTTTTATCTGCTGGTCAATTATACTTGAACTACATGCTACCACTGGGATTGCCAAAGTGTTAATGGCAGTGATTTTATTGTATGAATTCAATTCATTTTTCAGGATAATCTTAATTCTTTGATAGTATTCTTTTCTGACAATATGACAATGGCTAATCTCATTCGTCTACTTCGAAACTCCACAACCGGATGCAATTTATCGTCATAGCCGGGGCATTTGATATAATCATCATCATCATTATTATTAATACGATGATGATGACGATTGTTATTGCTACTAATGGATAGTGTGCTAGAAAAGAGGTACAGTATGGATGGTTCCGGAAATTTTTCACTCGATTCATCCTGGAAATAGTTTGAATCATAATCAACGACTGTGTGAAAAAATTTGAAGATCGACATCAGGAATAAAATATAAATCGGTAGAGCAAGCATTATTATAGCAAGTATGATTAGTTCAAACGGGGTTCCAGGATGATTACCAGGTTACATTTTTTTTACGTTGGGTCATTAAGAGAGGGCATTCACGGCTATTAAGATTCAGATTTCAAAATATGTTTTGAGCCATTTTTTAATAGCGTGTGGTTTAAAGGGTAGGAGGCACGACTATTACCAAAATCTCTAGTGTGTCATGCTAACAAAGCTTTTGGATAACTAAGTTAAAGTTATTTTTTGTGTAATGTGAAGATCCAAGCAACCCAACGGAATCCGGTGTGCCATATGGTGAAGTGGCTTTCAAAGGAAATGGGGGACAGAAACTTTATTAATGAACTAGAATGTAGTAGTTGAGATCATGACACAGTAAAAGACGGTCGAGTTATATGGTTAATGGGTGAATGCCAAGGGGAAAGGTTATCGATTGCTGAGAGTGAAATGGGGTCGTGGTTCAAAGCACGTAGACTAAGCACAACATGTGTCGATACACGTAGGAGTGAGAGTGAAACACTGAAAGGTTTCAAGTTGAAAAAAAACCTGGGCGAGGGGCGAGTTATTTGGAGTGTTTGAAACGCACTAGCCAAGGCCGATTTCGACTGGAGCCTTGTTGACGTCAAGTTAAACCTCTCGTGAAAAGGAGAGTAAAAGATCAGAAGAAAAGACTCCGGAAGCAGTGCAGAAACATGAGGCTTGGTCGACAGGCTAGATGTAAGTTCGTACAAAAGTAATAGTACAAAAGAATGGGAAAGTGTTGAGAAAACCTAAGATACAGGATCAGCCACTGAAAACATAACCAAATGCGAGGAAAGCTGCGCTTCTAGAATCTTCAGAAAAAAACACAAAGAACTCTTCTGACGATAAAAATAAATGGTGGTACAGAGAAAGTACAAGGAAGAAACGAAGATTAAACATAAATTGGTGAAGGCAGAAAGCACAGAAAAAGAGAAAAAGGAAAATTAAACCCAACCTCGCCTTTTTGTGCCGATATAAACCTGTTTTCAACTGATTACTACCTGAGGTAAGGCCTACAATAATAAAATCACCACGTACGCGAATCAATGTGTATTGTACACGACCATGTGGAGGGGGGGTTGCCAGGTATTCTCACCGTTTCTCACCCTAGCCGTTTTAGTCCTTTCGGGTGACGGTTTCCTGCCTGGCCTCTGACTCAATCATTCTCATATCTACCTGCAAAGTATCCTTCCAGTTATGCTTTGGCCGCCCTCTCTTCCTCTTGCCCCCTACTCTGATGCAGGTGACTCTCTTGATATCCTTCTGTTCCTCTCTTCGGTACACATGGCCATACCACTCGAGTCTCCTTCTACGCAACACTGTGGTTATTGGTTCCACACCCGCAAGCTCCCTGATCTCATAATTTCTTCGATGCTCTTCTGGATCGATGTTATGCATGTAGCGAAGCATTCTCATCTCAGTGATGATTGCAGGGTATACAACGTACAAAAAAATATATATATCCAGACCAAATAGGTATAAATTAATCATAAGATATTCTTCTGTTCGGATTTCCGTTGAAAAATCTAACATGAATACAAAATTACTTTAGGTCATACGTTAACATAACGCTATCTACCGCATCAAGTACATTTGTTGACTGATTTTGTCATATTTTTATTTTAAAGTGAAATATAGAGAATGATTTAACCCAGTGTGTGTCTTGATAGTAAGGAAACAAAATATGTTAGTCTCAAAATGGTAGTCTCATCATCGTACACTTCTAGTAAATATACCTATCTGATTGATCGGGGTTGAATAACCTCGGCAATTCGTATCCTGACCTAAAAAATTCGTTTAAGTGAACTTATTTGCTCATCTCGAAAAATAAGTTTTCTTTCTTTTCAGTAGAAAAATCCTTAGGGCTCTTAACTCTTTAAACTCCTAATAAGTAAAACTCGCGTGTTTTCTATACAACTGATATCAACGGATTGAAAATCAAACACTAGGATCCGGATCTATTAGTCTCCATATACAGAAAAAAATAAGCTATCGAACTTCTCATGCAAAAATTTACACAACCTTTTAATCATAATTTCTTTTTCGACCCAGAACAGTTCAGATCACAAAGGGTAAGCTACTTTGATTATTAATTACATTATTTTGACCTCGAGCTTATTGCAACAAATTTAGAAGCTCATTCACACAAATCCGATTTCTGGCGTGGTGAGGGATTTATCTTGTCTTTAAAAAGTAGCTTTAAAAATATTAATATTTAATCTATAATTATATGTATATACATACATATGATTTAGTCTATAATTGTTTACTGCTACAAACGACCTTTATAACTTCATGAATTACTAATTACTACAACAAAATAAAATTATTTTTGCGAACATGAAATATAATTTCCATTAAACATACAAAAAGTACTTTTGAAATCTCTCTTAGCAAATGGAAACCAGTTGGAAAAAATGTAATGGTGTGTGTCCATAGTAAAAATCTTATTTGTTCAAAAACATACAATGTACGCATTCATAAGCAACAGCCACGTGTACATATTTCATACCAAATGAAGCTACTTTCCATTGCTACAAAATTCTATTTTAAATGAACAAAACAACTTTTCCTGTGAAAAAGATTAACTTTATATTCGTTGTTTCAAAATCGTAAATCCTTGCATTCTTCATCAAATGCCTAGGATATACTATGACATTTGCTAATCAATCTAGTAGTAACTCGATAGATTTTAAAAAAATGCACCACAACATATAAGAGAAACAAGTGTTCACTTTTCAAAAGCATGTAAAAAATCTTAAAAAACAATATCCTCGTTTTCCAAGGCATCTACTTTAATTAGTGATACTGCAAATGGTGGGATGGGCAACCTTGGGATTGGAATTTTCACAAAGAAAACTCTGAGGTATTTGCTCATGACACTTAATCATATCTCGGTCTTGCTAATTTAGGGCTTCTTTACGGCTTATTTTGTTACTGGGGCTATCTGTAAGGTATCAAGTCTAGCGTTACCTTTTCTACAGGTACATTAAGCGCGCCTGGCCTAACCGTAATAGTAACCCTAACCCCACCTCGTTCAGAGAGGTAAGTGCGCAGAGAGAACAGGTACTACGATCAAATGAAATCAAGAATCTAGCCATAGAAACTAGAATCCGAAAATCATAAAAACCATGGCGCTTTTGCCTGCTTGGCTATTCTGGACGTAGTCTGCCACTGGTCCGAGTGAATGTATTGTTATCTAGCTACGTTTCAGTAAAAATAAACTGGTTTGTCTATTTTCTACTATTGGCTTAACTAAGTTCACTTCAAAAAGATATAAACTTTTTTGAACCACTTCTTTCGAAATTTACCATGGTGAGCATATCCGTTACACAGGTTAAGAGCGTTTTTAACAGTCAAGTTAAATCTTCGATTTATGGTCAAATACAGTACTTCAATGACACAAAATTATGCATTAAATATTGTAAGAATATTTACAGACGTATAAAATCACATTACTCTACGAATATATGCAGTGTTTGCATCTGATGGATTTAAATTTTAATTGCTTATGTCAAGAATACAGCCATTTCTTTGTCAGTCTATTTGCTGATACTGAGTTTTGGAACATGGCCCATTTTTCAGGTAAGTAAAAACAAATGAAATTCCATCCTGAAAAATTAATGAAAATTTATTAAAGAATTTTATAAATTTCTGAAAATGAAACGTTCAGATAAAATCAAAGGTGGGATATGGGGCAGAGCAAAGAGCACGGATCCCACAAGGTCAAAAACCTCTATCAACCATAAGGAAATACAACAAAAAAATGGAAATCATAACGACGTTTACAGCTATAAGGTGACTCTTCGGACATAGTCGTAACATGGCCCTATTTTTGTGTCGACAATAAGGTGCTGTGCTGCCTCTCTTTGTCTGTAATCCTGCAACTCATTTCTCTGTGTGTGTGTGTGTGTGTGTGTGTGTGTGTGTGTGTGTGTGTGTGTGTGTGTGTGTGTGTCTGTCTCTCTCTCTCTCTCTCTCTCTCTCTCTCTCTCTCTCTCTCCCTCACGCTCACTCTGTTCAAACACGATACTTTCTTTATTCGGAGTCACAAAAAGGACAAGTCTCTTCAAATACATCAACAAATACCATGAAACTGCCAAGTGCACATTCTAAATTCTGAAGTGAAAGTATTTCTCGAACATCGTTATTACCACGGAAATGAATTTCCTGTGAATAGACCTCCGAAACAAAAACGACTGATACGAATCAGTCTCTCCACGAGTCATGTGATCTGGAACAGAAAAACGTGTAGTCTTACTCTAGTCTTACTCTGTGTAGTCCAGAGGCGATCAGTAGTATTTGCTCCTTTAATGATAAACTTGAAACCTACATATACAAGCACTTACGAAATAACACACTTACTTCTCCGTATATAGACGGAGAAATTTACGGTTTTGTTTTCCCAAAGACTCATTGTCCAACTGAGGCAGTATAACAGCCTTAATGCTTTTGTTCAAAATTTCAAAAATTTACTATTGCAATGAAAATTGAGCTTGCTCCCGGGCCTTTATTTTTTGTGAGTTTTGTAAATGCAAACAAATGCAATGATTACTGACAGAACGTTCAAAGTTTAAAACAAAGAAAACACAGCCTCTCCTGTTGAGATATTGTCAAAGAATACCTCCACTCACGAAAAGAAATAAAGGCAATTTTAAGTAACTCACCTTTACTAAAGCTGGAAAATCTTTCCAAAAACTCCAATTAGGAATGGTCTCTAAACCAGTTTTGTTCATCCCATATTTGTTAAGCAAGATGCCCACCATCAAATACAAGATGACTACTACTAGCAGCCTAAAATGAAGAATAACGGAAATACAACACATCCCATCTTCCAAAGGTTTTGGGAGCACAAAGTTAGTTCCCAAATTATACGTCACTTAAAATAAGCAAATCACAATATCCCTCGCAATGACCAATGTCATGAGTACCCAACGACCAAAAAAGTTTAATATAATTAACAATTTACCAGTTATTCCGATACCCTTCCTGTTATACAAAGTAATAGTATTCACTTATTACAAATTTGGTCTTGACTTTCCCTGAATCTCATAACCTGCTTACTCTCAGTATTACATCTGTAGAGTTCACTTAATGCCTGATGGTATTCCTCGAGTCCTGAATATGAATCAATTCGTGAGCACTTACTCACCCAAGTAATAGAATATGCAGATTTTGAATCGGCCTTATTCAAAAATATTGACATCATCCACCAATTAGATTAGTAGCTTTGGTAATGGTTATCATAGTTAAAGAAGATGTCTGCTCCATGCAATAAAAGCAATTACGGCACAACTGTTCTTAAATATCCAGAGTGGCATTTAGGGCAAAAAATTCACTGTTACATACAATTAAGATCAACGGCAACAATACAAATGAAATTGGCGATACGCCAAGATTCAAGTATTCGAAGTTAACGGGAAAATATAAGAATAAATTCAACGATGTTTCCATCAAATTTCTCCTCGAATAAGATTCCACGTGGAATCTGATGTGTTGATTTCAAATCTGCAATTTGTTTTGTTCTTTAACGTATGGGTTTTCAATTAAAAAGGCTTGCATGTTGAAGTAGGCCTAAACATCCATCTCAGTTATATCAGTTTCATACATTTTTCTAGTTACAGTACTATTTATATTCTCATGTACTTCGTTTTAAGTTCATAAACCACAAAGCACTTGGTTGCCGCAGTGTCTAACTTTTAATTCAGTAGAGCCACCGAGTCAGATTCTGCCTTGTCAAGTCACTAACCGTTCGTATTGCGTATCAGTGGTGTCATATGGACTGTTGATTAAAACTGATAATTGTATTTATAAACAAGTCAGCCTGAAAAGTGAACATTACAGAAAATCCAGGTGGTGAAACATCCGGTTATTATTTTTGAAATCAAAATGTGTACCAGTAACAAACTATTTGGACAACTCTTTTGCACTCTGAAGGAAATGGTCAGTCGAGGTTGTGTAACCTATCCAGACAATTTCGACTATATATACTCAATCTACAGACAGTACTGTTTCGCCCTTTGTGGGTTCATCAGTGCAGCACAGCGTTTCTGAGATCTAACTACCAGGCCATGTTGCAGGAGGACACACAGCTTACGAAGTTATTGTGGGATCCTGTCAGAGTGCTCAAACTACGCATGCGCAGTATGCTCCGCCTTCCGCTACAGCAAGGTCACCGCCT
>RDPX01000028.1:3880005-3921565 GCA_003991215.1 Morbakka virulenta | reverse complement strand
AAATATGCTAATAATGATAATAGCAATAATAAAAATATTTAAAATATTTAACATTTTTGCTTTCATAATATAATAGCTATGGTTCGGTCCTACAGGCAAGCTTTAAAATTTGTTATTGCCAAACTAGAATTGTCATAATGTTGAAATTTTGTTTGCTGCGTGCGAGAAACTGGCTGAAGGGCACCTACAAGATACAACGGCTTGAAGTTAGCTAACTCTTGTCCATTTTGTCTCGAGTCCCTTTACTATGTGCAAGACTCCGTCAGTTCAGGTTGGTGAGGAAACGAGTCTATTCCGTATTTTGGCCACAAACCGGAAAAAGCTAGCCAAGTATACTCCAAGAAGTCCTTCGCTGAAGCTATTTCTGACAACAGGAGATGTTTAGGCTGGAGGGAATCAATCCAATGGTCTGTCAAGCCTGGTGGCGTCGTGTCTTTGCCACTATAACCTTTCTAACCCACAATGAAAGTGGCAAAACAACAGGCCAAAAGAATAAAGTAAGCTGGCGTCATCCTTTTTCAGGTATTAACGTTAACACAACAAAATACATTTGTTTAAACTTTTCAGATCCTTCAGTGGCAATCCTAGATTCAATTTTTCTCCTTGTTATCCGCCAGGCAAGGTCAGTACCGAAAACAACCTATTCGTAACATACTGAATAGGAATTAAATGTATTTTTAAAAGGGACTAAGACCAACTACGAAGATTAATAGTAAAAATATATACGTTTTTTCCTTGATCACGTTTACAAAAAGAATAACAAAAAAGTTGTACCAAACTGGTATCGCGCCACTGCCCACGGCTTTTAAGGTCAATGTGCTCAACCAACTGAAATATTGGGCTGCGTTCTTTACATATTCGTTATACATCCAGGTTTAGGCGCAATCTGTTGTAACTTCCATTTTCACTTGTTTTCCAGGGGGTTTCCAAATCGTATCCCTCAATAATACTTTCAAAAATACATTCAATCATAAACATTTATATAGTATTTTTCACTGTATACCAATTACACTTCCTTGACTATTTATACATATATATACATATATATACATATATATATATATTACTTACACAATGCAGAGAATCGAGCCAACACTCAAACCATGATTATCCTTGGAATTTATTTTCGGTTTGTAATAATCGGGATCATATCTGCAATTTCCTGGACATGCACACCTTGTTGTGAGGAAAAAATTCTAGAGAAAAAAAAGTTGTTGAAATTAATGTAATATCAAATAATTTCTCTGTCTGTTTCAAATTACATTGGTAAAAGAACAAAAGGTAGAGAAAAGTAGGTATAAGATTGTATAAAAGCAAGTTAGAAAAATGAAGAAGAAAAGAAGTAGAAAGGTGTCGGTAAAGAACTACTAAAGAAAACTAGTTTGATAAGGGTAGCCATAGCAGGCTTCGGATGTAGATAAATAAATAAATAAATAAATAGATAAATAAATAAATACATAGATAAATAAATAAATAAATACTTAAGCTGCTCTGTATCTGGTACTATTGCGGTTGATAACATCATAAAACACCTTTTCTCGGATTTACACGTATATGGTTCTCTTACCTGTAGTGAATTGTGCAGATGTAATAAACAAGTATTAATGCAATCTTTAATGTTCTCGAGATAACTCTCACTACACTGTGTACTTGTTAATGATGTCAGTGTATCTGCGCATGGCCATAAATAGATGTATTTTGGGGCCTCAATTTGGGCAGTCGTGTTTTCATTCACTGGTGGTTAAATCCAGTTAACATTAGTGAGAAAGATAACGCACTATCATAGCAAAACAACACCCACCTATATAGGTGCTATTCTCAGTCGTGTCACTTTCATCAATAAACATATCAGAAAGACTAGACGTATACCTGGTACTACAATTAATAATATATACGTACTTTCTAAATGAGTCACCTACTGTTTCTAGGTGTAAAATGTAATACTAGGGGAAACACATTCAAAAATATTGAATGAATAAGTAGTAAAAAGTAGTTACTTGGTAGAAAATGGGTGCAAAACTACATGAAGGTTAAGTTCAGTCAGAGACTGGTAACTTGCAAAAAGTAACTAATAACTTGTAGAAAGATTGGATTAAATTTATTGTATTTGAATACTTACATATGTAAACTGTGGGCCTTCTTCAGCACTGCTTAAAACTGCTGTTGTACTTGTCTTAGAACATTTCAGATTGACCACAGTTTGTCTATAGTTGCAAAAGTATATGTATGCATAATGTATGAAAGAGATATGAAACTACAACGTTAAACGAAAAAAAGGAAAGATTCCAGTCCAATAAGTTAGCATTTTGACATTCCGAATTCAATGAAATGTTTTAAAGGGTGAAGTGATGATGATTATTATCGTGACATTGATATTTTTGTTATCTTCTTTAAATTTCCTTTTAAAAACTTAGTTAATTTCCTATCATTGCGTTGGGGCGTTTTCAGTAAGTTCTGGTGCCTCATAATCAAGTAACTAGTGGCATCCAAGGAACATCAGCACAGACTATTTTGTCAGACAAAAGTCAGTGGATGGAATTATTTAAAACAGGAAGGATATCAATGTTTGGGTTACTAGCGTTGGAAGTCCAATTTCTCATTCTGCGCACCAATTCTACCAAATTAACTATTTTCGGAGGGGATTGTTTTGAAGGTGGGTTTGGTATTAAGTACCCAAAATCAGTAGTTGTGCGGCAGTTCCTTGCTTACAAGCAGGTATTTAATGGCTCGCCTTTATGTGTGAATCGTGGTAGAGTCTCCTACAAGGGTCAATGTTTCCTGAATCCTTTGCTTTGGCTTGTGTTCCGTGTAACTTCCGCCTAGTGGTAAAAGTAATTCATTTCAAAGCACCAATTTCAAGAAAAAATAGGAACAAGGCAGTTGTGGAAGCACGTGCGAAGACTTAAAAATTAGAGTTCAGACCAGTTCATAATGATTTTAAATCTCGCATTTGTAGTTGTTTTCATATTCAATAAAATTTAATGCTCCACCAGCTAGTCTGTTCTGATCACCCACAAGCAAATACCAACCCAAGGGCAAATACACGTTACAATGTGTGTATGGGTTTCTCATAAAGACACATACCTATCTTGGTTATCTTTATGTTATGGTTCTACATCTCCCATTTGCACTTGTGTCGTTTTAAATATAGGAAACACACAACAAATAGTAGTTCGTTAGCTTGTTTCATATTCAATCAAATTTAATGCTCCACCAGCTAGTCTGTTCTGATCACCCACAAGCATATACCAACCTAAGGGCAAATACACGTTACAATGTGTATATGGGTGGCTCATATAGACACATACCTATCTTGGTTATCTTTATTTTTACCGACGTAAGTAAATTGGTAAACATTATTTAATACGTCTACTTTGACATCCAATGTAGGTTTTCCAAGATTGAATGATACACCTGTGTCTGCTACTTGATAAATCTACAAAAACATAAGAAAGCGTTGTATTACAGCTAGGCAAATCACTACTGGGATACATGCAAAGTGATATGGGTAAAATTGAGCTTATTGAAAATATCGCTACAATACAAAAACAGGTTACATATATCTTAACCAACAAAATACAAAATACGTATTATATGCGACGTTGCCATAGCAATATGTGACGTCATGTATATATATATATATATATATAAGGGGTGTCCAGCTTAGAGCGAGGTGGATTGAGCTAATAGATCAATCCACTGCTCTTTGCTTTACCCAGATTCACAGACAAGTCCTACAATGTCCTTCCACCTATTTCTATCCTGAGCTAACATTTTCAGACATTTGAGGTCATATACACAGTTCAAGGTTTTAACATTCATAAGCTCAGGATTCAATTCATTAGCAATTTTAATATCCTTCTCTATCACCACAGGGAGAGTAGTTCTAGGCCTACCTCTAAACTTCTTTCTGTTGTCAACATTTTCAAAATAAAATTTCATACTTTGTTGAGCTGGTGTATTTTCATTCAACCGTAAAACATGTCCAAGTATTTTCCATCTGGCTTTCTTGATTTCATTACTTATTGGTATTGCATCACTCATTTCATATAACGCAGCATTCGACACTCTGTGTCTCCAATTATGTCTCCAAATTTTTCTTAATTGCTTTCTATGGAATGCATTCATTGAATCCTCCTCCTTCTTTGTCATTCCCCAGGTACCAGAGTTATACGTTAATACAGGTTTGACTAGCACATTATATAATTTTAAACGCTTCTTGATATGTAATTTACCATTTCTAATCCAAATTTTGTTCATTTTATTAAAAGCTGCAGTAGCCAAAGATTTCCTTCTTGTCATGTCCTCAGAGTCACCTAACAAACTACCAAGCTTCTTGACTCCTCTCCACTTTTCTGATAATTTATCCCCTCTTTCTATGATAGTTTGCTCAGTTTTATCTGGGTTTACTTTCAGATTACCTTGCCCTAGTATATTTTCAACATTATCAGTGACTAATTTGCATTTATATTCACTTTCAGTCATGAAATCAGTGTCATCAGCGTAAACAAGTTCACTAGGTAGAGATGAATATTTAATGTAATAATGATCATAGTTTAGTGTGTTAGTGTTTACAAAATACCTAACTTTCCTTAATTCTTTCTCCAAATAAACATTGAAAAATGTTCCACTTATACCATCCCCTTGAGGAGAACCAATATTACTTTCAAAAACATCATCCTTATCATTTATTTCATCCTTAATAGCAATCGTTGTTTCACTAAGAAGTGCTCTGCACAATCTGATTTCATCGTCATCTAAAAATTTCTCTAGTTCTTTCAAAAGTTCACATCTATTAATAGTGTCAAAAGCTGACGACATGTCTATTCCAGTAACTAGAATCTGTGTACCTACATATTTCTGAGCAGCTGCACATATCCATCTATATGCCCACACAATATCAGTAGTACTCCTGCCTTGGCGGTATGCACTTTGTGAGTCAGACAAATAAACATCTACTTTTCCTTTAATCCTCTGGAGTGTTACATTGGATAAAATCTTCCTTAACGTTGGTAATAAATTTATCGGCCTGAGATTTTCAACAGGTCCTCTCTCCTTCCCAGGTTTTGGAATGTATTTCAGGAGAGACTTACTAATGTTAAAATTTTCGCTACCCTCAACTACTTTGTTTAATACCATTGCCACTTCTTCATCTAAATCTGCATATTTAACCATTTCTACTGTGATATTGTCATGTCCTGCTGCTTTATTGTTTTTCATCTTTTGAATACATAACCTTACTTCTTTGCTGCTTATTGGATTATTTAGTGGTTTATTCATATCACCTTCTTTTATCTTAACAATACTCTGTTGATTTGGATCATAGAACTTTGAATGATAATAGTTTTTGACAGTTTCATGAATTTCTCTACTATTTGTTATTTTTCTCTTATTTTTGTCATATATAAATAAATTCTCGCTCTTATCTTGATGCAGTGTACGTACAGCCTCGAACATTCTACAATCATCTTTTGTTTCAGAAATAACATCTACTATTTTATCAATTTGCTTTTCGCGTGTTTTCTTTACCTCTCTTTGAATTAACTTTGTAATTTTATTTCTTTCTTTTTTCATTTTTAGGTAATGTTCAGTGTTACCACAATTTTGTATTTGTATGCGTAAGTTCTTGCTCATTTCCGATAGATAATCAATGTTAGCATTGTAGTGTTTAACATTCTTCTCATTTTTGAATTTTCCTAAAACCTCATCAGCAGTTTCAATAATTGCATTTTTCATTTCATCCCATTTTACTTCCTTTTCTATCATCTTTTCTTTTAACACACTCTTATAAGCTTCCCTTGTATCCTCATCATTCACTAAACGCCTTGTGTCATATCTAATATCTGTTCTCTTCTTTACCTTCTTGTAAAATCTGTACAATTGAATATCTGAACGGCATACTACTATTCTGTGGTCACTGTCCACTTTTGTTCCAGAATACGATCTTGCATCAGTTAGTAAGTGTTTTTTATTTCGAGGTATTATTACATAGTCAATTTGGTTATAAATTGTTACTAATGCATTTGTTTCCTTATCCTTTCTTATATTCTGCCACGTAGTTTGATGCCTTGCTGGATGCTGGAAGCAACTATTACCAATTATCAGATCATGTGAGTCACAAAAGTCAAGAAGTGCCTGACCACTTGCATTCCTTCGCCCTCTCGAATACTGTCCAATACTTCTTTCGCCTGGTAGTTGTCTTCCAATTTTTGCATTGAAATCCCCGGCTATAACAGTGTAACTCCCTGTCATGTTCTTAAAAGTCAAAAATAAATCATTTAGTACATCATAGAGTTCATCAATTTCTGTCGAATCGTCTTTTACTCTCTGCGTATGCGGAGCATATACGTTAATAATGTTTATCAAAATTGCTTTTCTGTTTTCATCATTCATTTTTAGCTGTAAAACAGAAATCCTGTCATTTACCATCAAGTACTTATGTATGTGGTCTTTCCAATTATCCGATATATTAAATCCGTTTCCATAGTGTTTGCTGTCAGATTTTAAACAAATCAGCCTGCACCCTTTTACATTTCTATTCAAACCATTTTTGATTTTTGTCTCTTGTAAACAACATACATCGACTCGATATTTAGATATATCTGCTGCTAAATGTTCTTGTTTAAGTTCTTTGGTCAGCCCACGAACATTAAACGTTGCTAAATTTAGCGTCTTCATCATATTGTAGGGCTGTTCTGTGAATCTTTAGACTAATTATTTACTTCAATTTTTTAGATTTCAGTAAACAGGAGCTTCGTCACTCGCTCCGCCATCTTGACGTCATAGCAATGCAAAAAGCTCCTACGACAAAGGCTAACGTGGAATACCAAAATAACTACAACGCGAATGGTACAGCCACTAAAGCCAATTGCTAAAAGACTACATTTGAGATGACACCAAACGTGCTGCTACTCGGACTTCATAGGGGCACCAAGGCAAGGAAGCTTAAAAAAAATGTTGAAACCACAACATTAAACGTAACGCTATTTGCTTGATAAATGTAAGAGCTAATCGCAGACTCACAATAAAGTACCAAGGAAGGGATGTCATGATGTTACCACTGACAATCTGGGTGTAGCTCTTACCACTAACAGAACTGAGAACACGCTAGTATCTATCTTGACAAGCAGTGACAGGCTTGTGCTCTCCACGACGGCCATATCAAGAAATCACTGACCTGTGAACAAATACATACAGCCACAGCACACTGCCCTAACCTCAATCTATTTTCTATTTTGTTTAAACTCCCGCTAGCTTTGGGCTAAGGGCAGTGTAGTCGATGTGTTTATAATTTATATGGAATATGAAATCGCCTGCTACCATTAAAATATAATTTCCCATGACACTTCACATGGTAATTATATCATCATCATCATCATCATCATCATCATCATCATCATATTCGGTTTAACGTCCGTTTTACATGCTAGCATGTGTTGGACGCTTTCTTGAAATTGACTTCCAAGTTATCCTATCCTTCACCAGGTCTCTGCTGACACCATTTTGTTTGAGATCCATCCTTATCACTTCCTCGCATGTTTTCTTCGGTCTTCCTCTGTCAGTGGTTCCTGTCACCTTGATTGTTGTTCACACGGTAATTATATGTTAATGGTAAACGTGCGACTTTTATATTCGTCTTTGGTACTAAGATTTGGTTTCACGGAATCAATAAACAAGGCTTCTGGTGTCATTAAATGGTAAACATATTTTTATCTTCATCAAGCAAATCCCAATACCTTTATCATATGGGATGGCCAAAAGGTTGTTTTCTTTCAGGTAACGTCTTGTCATTTGTATGTTTCTCGGAACCATTTGTCTGCTAATCTCTTAATGTTGATTTCTTCGCTATATCCATTGTCTCTGCAAAATCTCAGCACACCGTCTAATTCAGCCAAAACGTCGTTCGCTTCAAACTTCTCTAACACTGCGTTCTTTGGCCCCATTGAGAGAGTCTCTATCACGTAACTAGGTGACATTTTCTCCAAGTTATAGCAATTCACGGTGTTGCTTACATTGAACAAAGGTCTATATTGTTCTTCTGATAACCAATGTAGCTTATCATTCAATTTATTTGAATGTTGGTAAGTATATTCTTTCAAGTCAAGTCTCGTGTGTAAAATGAGAGATGGTAGTAAAACGTCTGTAATATGTAACTTTATTTGATTTCTGGTATCGGTAATCTTGTCTTTTGGTGTTTGTAACTCTTTCTTAGCAACGATTATTTATTTTCGTAATAGCTTCATCTGGAAATCTTTGACAGCTTGCTCCTCGAAACATCCATTATTTGGTATTCGAAATTTTAGAAAGCGTGGAACAATGTCAGATCGTTTGCATGTTTCCAAAAAATATATTCGCAGACTGTGGTTTTTCAACTTCCGTAACGATGTATGATATTCAAGAAAATATTTCCAACAGCCTTTTCTTCGTAACTCCAAAACAAATAACTTATTTGCAAGAAACATAATGGTAGTTGTAATTTGATTCAAAGCAGGTCCAACAATAAAGCATGTTTTTTATTTACAATATATTTAGAATATTTATTTATTCATCATCAGGTCCAAAATAAAACAGTACAAACAGTTAAAACCATTACAAAATTACGTTAGAAAGAAAAATTCATATATGAAATCGCGTGCTACCATTAAAATATAATTTCTTATGACACTACACACGGTAATTATATTTTAGTGGTAAGCGTGAGACTTTTTTCCATGTCTTTGGTATTAAGATTTGGTTTCACAAAGTCAATAAACAAGGCTTCTGGTTTCGTTAAATGGTAAACAGATTTTGATGGGACTGTAAGTATTTTTACATCGTCCATAGATAGACAATTACATGCATCAAAACGACTTCCCACTGGTGTTGTTATACGTTTATGCTCCTTAATACGGGTCACTAGATGTCTAGTCGTCTGGCCGACATAACATGATGCGCATTGCGAACAGTTAATTTGATGAACGGGGTCTCTTTTTAGAGCTTTTTCCACAGTAGGTTGA
Source organism: Morbakka virulenta (assembly GCA_003991215.1). NCBI lineage: Eukaryota > Metazoa > Cnidaria > Cubozoa > Carybdeida > Carukiidae > Morbakka > Morbakka virulenta. The sequence goes on along the minus strand of RDPX01000028.1, from coordinate 3,912,569 downwards.
AGAGATGGTAAAGTTGCTTTGCTCTTTCTCAGTGTACTAACTACTTTTACTGAAGCGTTAATTCGTTTAAGCGCTAGTTCAAAGTCCTCCGTTATCTTGCCCTTGTATTGCACGCATATCATTTTCTTTTTCTGTTTTATTTTAGACCTGATGATGAATAAATAATTATTGTCGAAATATATTGTCAATAAAGAACATGCTACATTGGTGTGTTGTTATGTTCACATACTCAAAAACAAGTTCAGCCAGAACCCAGGGAAATGCCACAAGACAATAGCTCAAAACGCAAAGTCATTGTAGATACCCAATTTGGGAGCCTCTTCAGTGGTAAAAATTACTTAGATTTTTATCCCCAAATGTTAGATTAAATACTGGATAGGTATGAGTCATTTGAAAACTTATTGGTCGTTTGATAGCTTTACTGATAATTCATTGGCTTTATCGTTCATTCAATAGATTTATTGTTCATTCAATAGATTTGTTCATTCAATAGCTTTATTGTTCATTCAATAGCTCTATCGTTCATTCAATAGCTTTATTGTTCATTCAATAACTTTATTGTTCAATCAATAGCTTTATTGTTCATTCAATAGCTTTATTGTTCATTCAATAGCTTTATTGTTCATTCAATCGCTTTATTGTTCATTCAATAGCTCTATCGTTCATTCAATAGCTTTATTGTTCATTCAATAACTTTATTGTTCAATCAATAGCTTTATTGTTCATTCAATAGCTTTATTGTTCATTCAATAGCTCTATCGTTCATTCAATAGCTTTATTGTTCATTCAATAGCTTTATTGGTCATTCAATAGCTTTATTGGTCATTTGATTGCTTTGTTGGTCACTCCGTAGCTTTATTGAACATTTGGGTCAGGTCAATATCAATTATTATGTATTACGACATATTAATTAAACTGGTCAACAAAATGAAACTTAAAAATTCAAAAAGTGCTGTTTGACATAGTCATGTGATATTATTGAATGTTGCCAATGAGTCCATATATGAGTGTTGCATGTTGCCAAGGAGTCCATCCAAAACTTACATTTACTAACAGTAGCTTCCTGGTTCAAGCCTCAGCCATGTCTCTAAAAGTACTGCACCCAATTCAAAAGTACAAACAAACAAAAAGCTCAGATAAGAAAAGTGACTGTCTGATGCATCTTTTAACTAACTTTATTTCAATGCATTTCTTCTTTTGATTTAGAAATGTGATGGAAAAGGTAATCAATGTAACCCAAGTCTGACAGATAAAAAAGGTATCAAAGAAAATGCTATTAAAACAACATTCATTTAAGTTGACAGCTATTTTGCTGACATGCGACTCAACCAAAGGCACCAGGATAAGAAAGCTGAAAGTAAGTGTGTTTTTCATTCAATACTGAGAACAAAGAGATGATACAGGAAGCATGCAATTTTTGTGTGATAGGCTGAGGAAAGCCCATCACGTTTAGTGAATGGCTGTCTGAAATAATTGTAAACTATAAAAAAACTATTTTTGTCTGCAAAGAGGTGATGAAAATTGAATATTAATTGCCTATAATGTTCCCAAACGAAAGGCAAACTTAAATCACCCAAGTATTATTTTGAAGTGATTTATCTCACTGTGCTACAACAGAAACAGAATTGAGAATTTTGCTTGTACCTATGCACTGTCTCTTTGGTTGAACTCAACAAACACGGGATTTTTCTCTACAAACACTGAGTGTGTGCTGATAAAATCTACCTACCCTTAAGGATGTACAGCCTATGTACCTGGCATCATACCTGCACTTAAACTTATACACAACCATACTTTAAATTTTTGGCAAACAAAACACTCTTTGTAGATGATGAAAGAATTTTTTGCAAGGCAAAAATAACATTAGGTGCAGTACCACAATAACACTCAGACACTGCCCTGATAATTTTACTTTCAAATTGGGTAGAAAACAGTCCTATCCAGGGTAGTTTGAGGTATATATGAGACTTTTGGGGGCCCTATTCAAATTAATTTTGAAGCTAGATAATTTGTATTGCGTTACTTTCTCCAAAACATTGTTAGGATAAGCATTACTCAACAAAATTTGCTTAAATTTACCTATTTCTCCTAACAATTTCTCAGGAGAGTAAGTTTTTATTAGGGAGATTTTAAACTACATGAAAGTGAAAGAGTTCTGTGGTACATACTCTTCAGCAAAGGTCAGTTTTTAAACACTAGCTTCAAAAGACATTAGAGTTTTTTCTACTAAAACAACTACAAATAGTAAATAAGTATCCTGTTCTTTTTCAGCAGTAAAAAGCAAGAATGAATGAAGATTCTTTTGGCTAATCATGAGCTTATTACTGTTTTTTTTATTTTTAAATATGGCAAAGGTATTATCAGTAAATCTATAGTATATAAGAATCATCATCATCATCTGGTGCCCTGCTGTTCAGCGTTGGCGGTCACAACTTTCCACACATCTTGGTCTCGAGTGACTCTCAGCAAATCTGTTGTTGACTTCACATCCATCCAGGTGGCCAGACTATCGGTGATCTTCTCTCTCTGTCTACCGCGGCTTCTTTTCCCATCAATTTTAGCTGTTGTTACTCGGTGTTCAAGACTTTCTTTTCTCATAAAATGTCCAAAAAAATTTGGTTGTCTTTTTCGAATTTTGTTAATTAGCATTCGCTTTGTGTCGGCTTCTTTTAAAACATCTACGTTTGTTTTTCTTTCCGTCCAAGGTATGCGCAACATTCTTCTGTAAAACCACATTTCTGCCGCCTCTACTCTCTTCTTCATCTGGTTGTTCAACGTCCATGCTTCGCATCCATACATAAGAATAGGTTCAATGTAACATTGCAACACTTTTTTCCTGGTGTCAATAGATAGATGTTTGTTTGTTAGAACAGACTTCATTTTTTGAAAGTTTGATTTCGCTTGTGCTATTCTTGATTTTATTTCGGTGTCACTTCTTCCGTCCGATGTGATGTGAGTGCCTAAATATTTGAAGGATTTCGTTTGCTTCAGTTTTGTTCTGTTTGTATAAATTTCACATACAGGTATCTCCTTTTGACGGCTGACAACCATTACTTCAGTCTTTTTGCTGTTTAGCTCTAATCCCTTCTGTCTACTCTCCTTTTCTACAATATTCAGCAGTTCTTGTAGGTCAGCTTCGTTTTCTGCGATCAACACAGTGTCGTCTGCATAACGTAAGTTGTTGAATACATAACCTCCGACTTTGATACCTGGCTTCTCTTCTAGATTCCTCATTATTTCCTCACTGTACAACGAAAATAAATCCGGTGACAGCACGCAGCCCTGTCTCACTCCTCGTTTGATATTTTGAAAAGAACTCGTTTCACTGTCCACTCGCATCGCCGCTTTTTGTTCCCAATATAAATTTTGAATGATTCTGATGTCTTTTCCATCCATTTCTAGATTTTCCAGTTGTTTGAAGAGATCGCCGTGCTTCACTCGATCAAATGCCTTCGTGTAGTCAACGAAACACAAATAAACATCCTTCTGCACCTCCAATGATCTCTCAATCAAAGTTCGCAAAGTGTAAATGGCGTTTGTTGTGCCCTTGCCTTCCACAAAACCACACTGCTCCTCTGCTATTTCAGGCTTTGTTTTCCTTCTCGCTCTCATCATGATGATTTTCAGTAGAATTTTTGTGACGTGGCTCATAAGACTGATCGTTCTGTGCAGTTCACACTCAATAGCGCCAGGTTTCTTGGGTAGAGCTATAAAAACTGACTTGTAAAGATCTTCTGGAAGCCTGCCAGAGTTGTAAATATCGTTTAGGAGATCAGTCAGAGTAGCTAACCCAAAGCTGTCCAATGCTTCAAGAAGTTCCACTGAGACGCCATCCGGGCCTGTTGCCTTTCCTCTTTTCATTTTCTTCATGGCATCTTCTACTTCGTCTTGCAAGATTGGGGGGCCTTCAAAGTTGTTCTTGACCCTGTGGTTGTCGTCCCTAGTTTCGTCCTCAAATAGTTCTTTAATATATTCTGCCCAGCGGTCAAGTATTTGATCTTTTTCCACAATTATTGTTCCGTCCTTCGCCTTCAAGCATCCTGTTGCTGAGCAAGTCTTTTTCCTTCCCGTGATTTCTTCAACGTTTTGGTAAAGTATTTTGGTGTCCCATCTTTTGTAAATGTCAATTTCTCTGCATTTGTCTTCCAGCCATTCCTCTTTCGCTTTATTGCATTTGGTTTTGATCTCATCGTTCAGTTTTTCATATTTCAGTTTATTGCCCTTCGCTAATCTGCGCTCATCCATTAGTGTCAATATTTCGTTGGTCATCCACTTTTGCTTTGCTTTTGATTTTTGTTTCGGAATTTCCTTTTCAGCTGTTTCTGTGATGCACAATTTCAAATTTTCCCAATTTTGTTCAATGTCTTGTGACCATTCGAGTGCTTTAAATCTGTTTTCGACTGCCACTCGATACCTTTCCCGAAGTTTCGAATCCGTTTTTAGCTGTGCTAAATCAAGCCTGACTTTCCGTTGTCCTCGTTTAATGATTTTCAGTTTGAGCTTCAGTCCTGCCATGACTAGTCTGTGGTCAGTGTAGCAATGTGCTCCTGGGTACGTTTATCGCAAATAAAATGGAGTTTCTAAATCTTTTGTTTATAAGAAGTACATAAGAATACATGAGAATAAAATACTAATGAAAAATGTGTCAATACTAATAGAAAAAAATAGTAAGGGATAGATGACTCTCTTACTGACATTTTTACTTTTGCACTTGTCTGCTATTACACATTCTCCAATATGTCTGATATTAGCAGTTAAGTACTGTTTTGCTGGATATCCAACAGCACCTCCTTCCCTGGCACAACCTAGATTTATACAATATAGCATCCTTTGGGTTTTGATGCCTCTAACGTCCAATAACATCTGTTGGAATTGTGATATTGCCAATAAAACAGATACTTTGACAACTGCTGTTGCAAGTCATGAACTTTTATGTAATTGCCAAACAACAATTAATTAATTACTCTTTAATCTATTGACATTTTTTATAACTTACCTTGATAAATGTACAAATCAAAAAAATACTGTGTGTCAGCTTTTGTGATTCACCTATTTTAGAATCCTGCTCTTGGATTAGATTCTCCCTTTCTGATGTAATATTGTTTGTGTTGTAATGCTCACGCCGCCATATTTTATATTACTGTTTTGACTTCTGTAGTGGTTTTGAGTCATAATAAAAACCTCACTCAGGTGTTGATTCTTGTTATTGACTTTATTCAGTTTAGTTGTTATATTCTTACAACATCAGCCAAGAATTGAACCCAGACTGGCTGCATGGAAGGTAACAATGCTACACTTTAAACCATCAATGGAATACCTTTAATATTTAATTAAAAAGGTAACAGTTGATCTAATTAAATGATTAAATTAATCTATGATTTACTGATAACTTCTTCTTTACTCTTTAATTAATCGTACTGTCTTTTAAGACCAATAATACATAAAGAATGTGTATTCAAGGCACATCAAGGTAAAAGACAATATTAGGAATCAAATTGTAAAGTCAATGAGTAATTAGTAGTAAAAAAGATCAGTTGAAGAGAAAAGTCGTGAGAAGAGAAAAAAATTAGGTATCTTCAAGAGTGACCTCTGTCACCCATTTTGTTCATTGTTATTGTGGTAATAGTGTCCATTTCCCTAACTAGCATCCAACTGAATATGAAAGGCTGTATTGCCATTGTCTACCTTCATGCCAGGTTTCATCAAATTAGCTTAAAAATTTGGGGTTCTGCCAACTTCTAAGTATGAATGAACACCTGCTGTCTGTATGTAATAAAACAAAAAGCATGGATTTTAGAATGAAAATTGTCCTGCACACCAGACCTGCTAACAAGGAAAGTGTTCTACCAGGGCAATAATTGGCATCTGAAATAGGGTCATGGTCCAAATTTAGTGGTATTCAAGGATGTGGATGTTTGATGTTGCTAACACTCTAGATAAAAGAATCCAGGGGTCTGTTAGAGCTTTGATCCTAAAACTTCTCATTCAATGACTGTATATGACTGCACTAAAAAGTGTCCATACAAAGTAGAATTCCTTAAATACATTAAAGCAATAACTTTACAAAGATGGCTAAGGAAGAGGAAATGACAATAAATGATTACTGCTGACGAAATAGTACTTTTTAGCAAAATTCCATGTCAAGTAGTGGGTCTCACAATCATTTTATTTGGGAAATCAAAAACACATCATTAATAATGAGTTGGCAGTAAAATAGGCACTTTTTATTAGAAACAAAGTAGTTAAAATGTATTTCAATTTGCCCAATGGTGACAAACACCTTACAGTTTGAGGGGCAACCTTATAATATAAGAAAAGCAGGTGCATTGTTTAATATATGACATTTGCCTATTACTACTAATATACTATATTAATTATAGTAACTATACTAATGAAAGCACTTATACTTAATCAATCATTTTTCTGCAAAGGCTGGAGTACACAGGATCAAAATATAGCAAATATAACAGATGTAAAAGGGCAAATATTGTGAAGCTTCTTGTTTTCTTTTTTGTATTTGTAAAATTCAAAATATCAAGCTTGCATATAGATGTACAATAGAACATTACATGCAAAGTCATAACTAGCATAAAAATATTAAAACAAGACTTACTAGTATATTTTTGAAATCTTTGTAAATAATCGGAGTACACGGACTATAAAAGTAATGGTACTGAGCATGCTCTGCATCTGGGACATTGGAAAATCTAGCAAAAAATGGCACAAAATTCTCATTCAGTTGGCTTAGAAGTTTGTCTTTGACATTTACATTAACTGAAGTTAAACACATTGTGACTTGATTGCTAAATGTACTTAATGAACATTGAATGAACATTAATGTAGCAAAAACAACAACAAAGAAATAAACCCCAGAAGGAGATCATATAAAAAGACTGCAAATCATAAAACAAAAATCAAAACAAATGTCTTCTACATTGGAGGGTTCAGTACAAATGAATCAAAAATCTGGCATTGTCACTTCTTCATTCTCGTCTTCCGTATCTTCTTCAATGAGTTCATATTCACTGAATTGCATTCACAAGTGTAGTTCATTTTTGGGAAGATTGATGCCACTGATCAATTATAGGACATCAGAAAGCAGGTGACTCTATGTCATTTGTGGGTGCAAAGTCAGAATCACTATCATTGGAGGGCAGCAGATAACTAATTGGATCATCAGCTGTTACAACCACTGGAATAATTTCAGTCAGCTTTAGTTTATAATGTTTTGATTGCAGCTCTGATTTCTAAAGTTTTTGTAGCATGCATGAGTCACCTTGAACAGAAACAACAAAAAAGTGTTCATGTGGTTTGGTGTTGTCTTGTACAGACTTAATGTACACAAAGGAACCAAGATTTACTAAAGCATTCAAAGCCAAGGGACCACCTTGGAGTTTGTATTTCATTCTTGACTTGCTTGATTCTCAAGATTTTACCTTCCTCTCATGGATGAGTTCACCAGGCATATGAATTGATCAACCTAAGAACTGATTGGACTAATGACAATTTCCCATGCTGATAAACCACACATACATAATCTGGAGTTGAGTTTCAAAATGACACTGGCTAGTGAAACTTTTGACATAGCCAAGAGTTATGTGATGTCATAAAACAGCATTATCACAGAGAGCATAAAGGCCAGGAGCATTGTCAAATTGTACAGTGGTTGTAGATTGAGTAGCAGGGCATAGTTGTTATACAGATGTGATGACTTCAAGCATATTATCTTGATTTTTATCATGATGAAGTGAAGCAGCTGTACACAAAAAAGTGTATCTTGCAGAATGAAAATGATTTGTTTAGTTTGGCAGACGATGTCAGCAGCAAACTCAGTACCTGGGGTCAAAGGAAGATGTGAAGATTGTTTGTGGGATTTCTTAGTGCTTTACATTCAGTGTAAGTGCTTGTGATGTGTGAAATCAAATTGTCTGCTTTCAATGAGTAGAAGAAGTAGTGGAAAAGACAGTTCATTTGATGATTGGTGGGCTGGCTCAATCAAAGGTGAGTGGCTGTAATGATGCCAGGAAGAACATGTTCCAGAACTCTCTTTCTGGGTACAAGGGTTTTGCATGCTGGATGACAGAATGACCATCACAATTTATGGTGGCCTTTTCCAGGTACAATTTGATGGTGGTCAGTTTTTTCTTTCTTTTAGGTCACGGGTAGAGTGGCTTGAGTAAGGAGAGCATGGATGCATCAAGGATAAAGGCATTCCATTTGTAGTTGTTTGATAGAAGAGTGATTCAAGAATGGCATTAGTTGACTGCCAGATAAGATTTTCTCTGTAGATACTTGCTTTACAGAAATATTGTTACTTTCAGAGATGAACTTACAGATCTGACAGGAGGGTGAGTGTAGCTCACCCTCCTGTGTGATTGAAAGTCACTAGGGAGATTGTTGGATCCTCTAAGATGGGCAAGAAACTTGCAACTTGAGCACTTGTTGAAAGTTCACCTTGAATAATCTTGGACCATGGTTGCACATATAGTTTTTGTCAGTTAAGATTTGAGACATTTGTATTGATTGCCTTATATATGTTCCAAAATGTTTAACTGATAAATTTGAATCACACTAGAAATTTGAATCATGCACCACAAATTGAAGTCAATATATTCCATAACGTAGAATCAAATGTGTTGTGAAAAAAAAGAAATATGACTCATGCACGACCTGCAAATTGGAAGAAAATGTTCAAACTGACTTTTTTATCTGTGATTCATGGACATCATGTATACAACAAAAAATGAAAGCCTATTCTTGGGGAAATTTTGTACTGTAGAGAAGATCATCATGATGAAGCTAAACAACATGACAAATATTCATGGGAGTATTTTGTAAACAAACAGGACAGAAATTGCTAGTTGGACATGTTTCCATTGAACTGTCATTTCTGGTGTTCACTTTTCTCATATCTGATTGTGGAAACGTTGTTTTGTGTGAGGTATCTGGTGCAAGAAAACTGGAAAATGACTGAGTTGTGTCTGCTACTTTCACTGTCCGAACTGCCAGGAAAAATATTTTTGAAAAGTTTAAAAGTGAAATTGACAAATACAAAGAATCTGTAAACATATGAACATTGTGATTTATACACATGATGTTAAAAACATAACAGAATATACTCACTAAAATATATGTTTTTAGTGCTTTTATTGTTGACCTTCAATTTTCTACTTTAGAAAAGGGTGCAGTTGTTGAAAAGGAAATCTGCCAAAGAGGGTGTGCTTAATTGGGGGAGTGCATTTATCAACTATTTGGGGTTCTGAAGAGTGTGCTTTCTTGAGAGGTGTGCTTATTTGAGTATGGTGTGATAAATCGAATAATTATGGTATATGTTGTAACTGGTATTAATGGTAAAATTGTACTTTAGGCAGTTGCTATTTAGCAGTCAGATGGCTGGACATGTCGAACCTTATTCTACATTGACTGGAAACTCTATTGTTCCTATTGTTCCTAACCCTAATCTTAATGTTGTGGCTTGAACAGATTGACCAGTGAAATTTTACTTTGGGTAAAAGACAGCAGAATAGGTCTAGCCCTCAGACGGCTAAATAGACAGTTTGTTACTTTATTAGTCAAATTTTGTACTTTTGCTACATTAGAGGAACATAATTACATAATTACTCATTAATTAAACCTTAAATCACAAAATACCATAATACAATATTAATCATTTTGTAATTCATAATAGTAAAGCCTGTGCCAAATTTCTTCAAAATATCTTAAGAAATGAGGCCAAATGGCAAAGTGTCGCTGAGTTTGCATGTACCCACCTGTGGGAATCTGGTATGGGGCAGAACAGAGATTTTTGTGCGTGGGAAGATCGCCTGTTGACAAACTGCGCCAAAATGTAGGCTTGCTGGCTCGCTTTGCCAGCCAACAGGGCATTTATTCTCTTCCCCCAAGCCATGGGTTAAATGGCCGGAGGATGAGCTGCCCGTTAGGTGCAGTAAGCAGGGTCCATCGGCGTGTGGACACGTCCCAATGCTCACCAAAGCTCACCCAGGAATCGGTTAAAAATCCTTCGCTGCCTTGCGAGTAGGTAGTGTCTACCAAAGGCTAGGTGAACCGGTTACAACAGTACTGCCGTCAGGCTTTGCCAGCTGGGTTAAAGAACTGCCAAATTTTTCTAAAATGAATCTCGGCACTAATCAGAATTCGAACAGAGCTGGGGTGTACCCCACAAGCGACGCGCAGAGTTTGCCCCCGAATGATGTGTGAAGAGGACAAGGGGTATCGCAAAAGTTCCGATTGCGACTAAAGAAGCTAGGAAACAATGGAAGATCAGAAATGTTGAGATGGCTTTGCGGTATCTCCTTGCGGGAACATCGGACTAATGATGATGTGAGGTTTACAAAAGTAGTCAACATCAATGAAAAAGCAAGAGAAGCTAGACTAAGATGGATGGGGCATGTGATGCGCAGTGAAGATGACAACGTCATGAAGCGATCTTAAAAATTCTGAACTTTATGTACTCAGAGGAAGCCATAGATGTAAGAGCTTTATCATGTCATGAGTTGCAAGCTGAGCTCGAAAAAAAAGCTTACGACTCATGACATGATAAAGCTCTTGCATCTATGTCATGAAGCGAGTTGGAATGTGGGAAGACCGCGGGAGTGGAGAAGGAGGTGCCGAGCGGGTTGACCCGACGTGAAGTTGGACTTGGCCGGAAGGAGAGGAAGGAGAAGAAGAAGAAGAAAAAGAAGGACAATCATTCTCTTAGCTCCAGATCTCACATCAACTTTCCCCCCACAGCTCATAGGCGGTCCTTCTCAAAAGCTACTTACAGTTATTACTGGTATGCAGTTTCTTAGCTGTAATGTTGAAGGCTGGTTTGACGAAAGCAAACAAAGAGCTTAGGTGCTCTGTCATTACTAAAACAATTCAGACAAAGACGATGGCTGTATCTATTATAGAATTGCGTTAAATAGTTACCTCGGGCTGCTCTTGCTGTCCAGCTCTTGAAGACTGATAATTTCTCCACTGTTCTCGATTTTACATGAGCATTGATCAAGAGGGGTACACTTGGCCAAGGAAGCAAAGCTGAGTGTATTTTCTAGGCTCATGGCTGTGATAAGGGTCAAGGCCCAAATTTTCCAAACTATATTCGCCATAAATGGCCAAATTTCTGCACTCCCAAATATTTCGGAAGAGTACAAGATGCCTTCAACGACTTGGTTCTTCTCCTGATATGATTTCTTCTTCTGTTGTTGATCATGTCACGAGGTGTTTATTCTTGACATCCTTTGATGGGACGCTTCATTTGCGATATTTAGATGGAGGTGTACTCCCTCCCCGCGTAATGGGGTAATATTTTTCTGTACTGCTTGAGGAGAAGTAAGACGACTTCTCCCCACCACAGTCTGGGAAAAACACCATGGGAGGCTGGTGTTGAGCACTCCCTGAGACTCCAGGCTGCATCTGTTTCCGGCATTCGGCGATATCCTAGTGGCAGTACCTCTACGCCTGCCAATATTTGACGGCAAGTACTGTCTTACCTGGGGAAAGAAACGTGGGTCAGTCTACCCCAGTATTTGGCCCAGTCAACTTCTATGAATAATGTCACAACGAAGAGATCAGCGCCGGGGTCGCCCCCCTTGCCCTCTAACGACCGATCGATGGAGCTGCATGGTCGGCTGTATCGACACCCAGTGACTGTGGCTCCAATCAAAAAAGTAAGTGCCAAGAATGTCAGAGCAAAGCTTTCGAGGATTGCTACTTGGAACGTATGCACATTGTACCAAGCAGGAAAACAAGATAACGTTCGAAAGAACGTAGAATCTCATGCCTGGGGCTGTGTGAAGTGCACTGGTCTGGTGCTGGAGATTTTTGGAAAGGCAAGAAACCTGAGAAGAGGATTCTCTGGTGGAGAAGAACATCACTGCGGGCTCGCCCTTGTATTCCATCGTCGCTTTTCCAACTAAGTACTCTCCTTCTGGCCAAAGAACGATCACATTATGCAAGTCAAGATAAAATCTAGTCCGTTTAATGTAAACATTCTAATCACTTATGCTCCTACTGCTGAAGCCAGTAACCAGGAGATCGAAAACTTCTGCAAATCCCTAGACGAGATGATGATAACATGCAAATCGAAAGACATTACAATTGTTATGGGGGACTTCAACGCTAAGGTTGGGGATGAAAAGGATGGACGAATAGTCGGACTTCATGGCCTTGGGGAACGAAACGAACGAGGAGACATACCTGCAGATTGGTGTAGGACAAATGATATAGTCATCACGAACACATTTATTTCCGCCCACCCCCGACGACGCTATACTTGGATAAGTCCAGGCAACAAAGCTAGATTCAAGTTCAGATTCAGAAACGCAATTAAGAATTCTCATGCGTACCCAGGAGCAAACATAGATTCCGATCATTACCAAATCGTTGCGAAGTTCCAGCTATCTCTTAAACGAACCGCAAGACATAAACGAGTAACCAGGTTCGACTTCTCTGCCCTACAAAAAAATAAATTTAAGGACGAGGTTATTACTAAACTAACAGAACTGCCGCCCATCACGGATATCGATGAACACTGGGATGGCCTGACTTCAACTATACAAGAGGCGGCCACTAACAACATCCCAACCATTGAAAGGAAAAAGCAATCTTCTCACTGGTTCAGCCCCGAACTTAGGGGTCTACTCAGAAAGAGAAGAATCTCAAAACCGAACTAAGCACAATACAGAATACACAACTACGAATTTAAGAAAAAATGCAGAGAAGCGAAAGAATATTGGCTAGAGAAAAAGTGCCATGAATTGGAAAATCTCAGCCTAAACGCAAAGGAGATGTTTAATAAGATCAGAGAGATTGCTGAGTGGTAATCTGTTCCATCTTCAAAATGCATTAAAGCTGCCGATGGTCGCTTTCTTCAAGAAGCAACTGGAGTTACAAAGCGATGGGAAGAATATATTCAGGACCTATTTAACGATGATGACGATAGCTCTGATGAAGTTATGCCAGACTTTGAAGACACAGGCCCGACAATTTTAATATCAGAAGTACGATATGCTCTTAGCAAAATGAAATCTGGTAAATCCAGCGGACCAGATGGCGTTTACACTGAGATGCTGAGAGCATTAGAAGAGGAAGGAGTTGAGATGATCTGGAAACTGGTTTCAAGAATTTACGAGACTGGCAAGTTTCCAAGAGACATGCTCAAGATCATTTTCGTTGCACTTCCCAAGATCCCTGGAACTCTAGAATGCTCAAGCCACCGTACCATCAGCCTCATGTAGCACACGCTTAAACTGCTGTTGAAGATAGTTCTACAGAGAATCAGAAAGAATATACTCCCTGAAATTCCAAACAACCAATTCGGATTTGTGAAGGATAGAGGAAACAGCAATGCCATTTTTGTGTTGCGGATGTTAGGAGAGGGTGGCATCCAGCACCAGCAAAGACTTGTATCTATGTTTTATGTATTACCAAAAGGCTTTTAAAGAACTATTTAAAATGCTGGCAACAATTCAGGTAGATGACAAAGACATGCGAATAGTAAGATCCGTCTACTACAATCAACTTGCTGCAGTTCGCCTACCTGAAAGAATAACTAACTGGCTCCCAATAAGAAGAGCGGTTCGGCAAGGGTGTGTAATGTCACTGGACCTTTTCACCTTATACTCTGAAATGATCCTAAGAGAACTTGAAGACTCGCCTAAGGGAATCAGTATCTAGGTGTCAAGATAAATAATCTGCGATGTGCGGATGATACAGTACTTCTGACTACGTCTGAAAGCCATCTCCAAAGACTTTTCGATACGGTCGTCATTAAAAGTGAGTAGCTCGGACTTCACGTGAGCAGCAAGAACACGAAAGTCATGGTCATTTCTAAGTCGGAAGTTCCATCAACTTGCCACTTTAATCATGGTTCTGCGACCATCGACCAGGTTCTTTCTTTTAACTATCTTGTTGCGATTGCAACATCAGACTCGCAGTGTCGTAAGGAGATTCATCGTCTAATCGGCCTAGCTAAAGATGCCCACTCCAAGATGAAGTCTATTTTCAATTATCGTAAGCTTTCCCTCTCCATCAAGGTCCTACTGTTGAAATCCTATGTCAAGACAACCTTCGCCTACGGCTGTGAGTCTTGGACTTTTACTGCTGAGACCCGCAGCAATGTTTCCTCGGCTGAGATGTGATTTTATCGCCGCACATTTCGTGTCTCGTACATGGACAGGGTCAGAAACGAGGAGTTTTAGAACGGGTTGGGATGAAACACCAGCTTTTATGTATGATTGAACAGCGACAACTCAGGTTTCCTGGTCACGAGATAAGCAAAGGAGCACTCGAAGATCTGAGCCTAAGTGGGAAGATCCTAGGAAGACGGGCTCGTGGAGGACAGAGAAAGCAATTTCTCAATAACTTCAACCTTGGACCAGTGCTAAAAATTTGGGATCTGGCCAGAAATAGATCGAATTCCAGGCGCTTGTGGTATTAGCGTAGTGGCGCGTCCCCTGGGTCGCGGATGGGAGAAGTCCTTAGATTACTGGGGATTGCACCGAATAAGACCGGAATAAGGTGCCGTGGACCAAATACCACCGGAAGGAGTAGAGCCCCCGAATATCGAGTGTTACCTTCCTCGTCAAGGTGCAGTGTGCTGAGCCCACCAACGCGTGGACACGTCCCGACACTCACTAACTCTACCCCTACCGCGGACTGAAAGGGGAAGATGCTGTAGCAGGAGCATTGGATTTGAGCACGGCGGAGGAAAACAACAGTTTCAACGGTGTGCCCAAACTAAGTCAAAAGCTAGTACTGAGGTCTAACCTGGGAATGGTCTTGCATTGCCCCAGCCATGGCTTAAATGACATTTCACTGTCTTGTGAGTGGGTCTTTCGACCAAAGACTAGGCGCACCGCCGAAAGCTGTGCTGCGGTCAAGCCCTGCCAGCTGGGTTAGAAAATTGGCAAATATTAATGAAATGAATCTCGACCAGTCTAGCAATATGGTTAAGGTGTCATTCATAAGCGACGCACAGTGTCATCCCCCGGATACTGTGAACAGTAGACAAGATGTACCGCAAAGGCCCCGCTTGCGGCTAAAGAAGCTAGGGGAGACGAAGCCTATACGAGTAGGAACATGGAACGTTGGTAGCATAACTGGAAAGGGGCTGGAATTGGCTGACGTCATGATAAGAAGGAAGATTGACATCCTGTGTGTACAAGAGACTAAATGGAAAGGTGACAGATCAAGGGAGATAGGTGAAGGGTTCAAGCTGATTTATTATGATGTTGAAAAGCGGAGGAATGGGGTTGGGGTAATTGTAAGTGAGGACATCAAAGTCAACGCAGTAGAGGTAAAGAGGATAAGTGACAGAATTATAAGTGTAAAAATTGCCACAGAAGAAGGAATGGTCAATGTTGTGAGTGCATATGCTCCACAAGTGGGATGCGCGGAAAACGAAAAGGAGGCTATTTTAATGAAGCTGGCAGACGTTGTGAGAGGCATACCTACTACAGGTAGGATCATAATTGGAGCAGACCTAAATGGGCATGTGGGCAGAGATGGAACAGGATTCAAAAGATACCACGGTGGACAGGGATATGGGGTGCAGAACATAGAAGGAAGGAAGATATTGGAAAGTGCTGAATCGCTTGACCTGTTCATTGCCAACACAGGGTTCCAGAAAAGAGAGGAACATAAGATAACATACAGCAGTGGAGGAAACAGCAGTCAGATTGACTACCTTATGGTTAGATGTAGAGATCGGAAGGAGGTCAGCGATTGTAAAGTGATACCTGGAGAACCTGTAGTGGGCCAACACCGCTTAGTAGTCACGGACCTGAGGGTTAGACGAAAGAAGAAAAAGCAAGAACGAAGGCCTGGCAAACTAAAGGTATGGATACTTCAGAATGCAATGTCGGCAGAGGCGTTCAAGAATGCGGTATTTCAGAGAAGGGAGCAAAAAGAGACGAGCAGCGGAGACGAAGAATGGAGGAGGATGGAATCTATTCTCATCCGCGAAGCCACCAGAATTTGTGGAAGGAAAAAGAGAACTAAACCAACAGACCGAGATACATGGTGGTGGACAGAAATGGTACAAGCTGCCATTAAAAAGAAGAAAGAGACGTATAGATTATGAGGAGAACTCAGACAGCTCATTCTGTGGAAGCCTATAAGGCTTGCAGAAGAGATGCTAAGAGGGCAGTCGCACATGCAAAAGAGGAGAGCTGTAGAAACTGGTACAGGGAGTTGGAATCTGCTGAGGGACAGAAGAAAGTATTTAGGATTGCGAAAGCACGTGATAGAGCAAAGGGAGACACAGTGGATGTTAGTCTAATTAAGGACAGGGATGGCAAGACACTATCCGATTGTGCCGATGTCAGAGGAAGATGGAAAGAGTATTTCCAGAATCCACTCAACACCGAAAACGACAGAGAGGAGTTAGAAGAAGTACAAGCAGTAGAAGGTCCAGAACCCCAGGTCACCACAGAGAAGGTCAGAAATGCCTTGAGGAATATGAAAGGAGGAAAAGCTGTAGGCCCAAGCGAAGTCTCTGCTGAGATGTTCAAGACACGGAGCTCTTCAACGTGCTCCAGAAGGAGGACACCATCCCTGAGGACTGGCGGCAGAGTTGGCTCATACCAATTTACAAGCAGAAAGGCGATATCCTGGATTGTAGTAACTACAGAGGTATAAAGCTACTATACCACGCAAGGAAAATATATGAGCGAGTGATAAACAAAAGGCTGAGAAGTAAAATTAACATAGATGAGATGCAGTTTGCGTTCATGCTAGGAAAGGGTACAACAGATGCCATATACATTATAAGACGGAAGTTAGAGAAAGCGATGGAAGAAAATGAAAAAACATACCTCTGCTTTGTGGACTTGGAGAAAGCCTACGACAGAGGTCCAAGGGAGGTGGTATACTGGAGCCTGAGGAAGAGAGGTGTGACTGAGAAAATGGTTAGGACGGTCCAAAGCCTCTACCAAGATTGCACTACATCGGTACAGTACGCGGGCGAGAGTACACCACCTTTTGAAGTTAGAGTGGGGCTCCACCAAGATTCTGCCTTGATCCCTTTTCTGTTTTTAGTGGTCATTGACACGGTCAGTGCAACGGCCAGAAGCGGCATCCCGGAAGAAATACTGTATGCGGATGATCTCGTTGTCACAGCAAAGAGCAAGGAAGAGTTAGAGCGAAGGGTCCATCTGTGGCAGGGAGAATTGGAAAAGAAGGGACTAAAAGTCAACAGCAAAAAGACAGAGGTCATGGTGGCAAGCAAAGTAAGACAAGACGTAAACTTTAGAGACACAAAGAATGCCGAAATCAGTCGAGCTGTTTGTCTCACTGAAGAGACAAACAGCAATCTGATAACATAGCAGCATACTTGCCTGCATAGAAGAACCTACAAATCAGTGCGCATTTATGGTCGAAGTTCTGAAACCTAATGAACAAATTTGAATCTGCGTTGATTTAACAAAACTAAATGAGAGAGCGTTGAGCACGAAAAACACCCTCTTCCAACAATAGATCACACACTAGGACAATTAGCAGATGCAAAATTCATAAAACTAGATGCTAATTCATGTTTCTGGCAGATTGAACTATCGGACGAATCCGCACTTTTGACAACGTTTATAACACCGCTTGGGAGGTATCACTTCCGTAGATTACCGTTTGCAGTTTCGTCCGCGCCAGAGCACTTCCAAAAAAGAATTTCGAAAATTCTAGAGGGTGAAGCCGGAGTTGTTTGTTACACTGATGACGTTCTTGTGTACGGTTAAGACAAGACTGAATATGTTCAACGCGTAAATACCGTGCTACAGAAACTTCATAACGCGGGAGTTACATTCTATGAAGAAAAATGTGACTTCGCGAAGACAGAGATGCAATATGTCGGACATGTTATAATTGGAAACGAGATTCGACCCAATCCAAATAGGGTAAAAGCAATGCAGGAAATGGAAGCACCCACAGATACATCCGGTGACCGTCATTTTCTCGGAATGGTGAACCAGTTGGAAAAGTTCTTGCCAAATCTCGCGGAAATGACAAAGCCGATACGTGACGTACTAGGCAGTAAAAACGCGTGGATGTGGGGTGCAACTTAGGAAAAAGAATTTGTTGACGTCAAAAATAAATGAATTCAAAATCCAGTACTAGCGCTGCATGACCCAAACAGAGTGGCAATAGTGTCCGCAGAGGAGTCTTCATACGGAATTGAAGCAGTGATTACACAAAACAAGAAGATGGGATGAGAAGACCAGTGACTTATTGTTTGCGTGCATTAACTTCGACGGAACAAAGAAACATTCAGATCGAGAAAGGGGGATTGGGCCTTACATGGGCATGCAATCGTTTCAGTGACTATTTAGTCGGACTTATATGTCGTTTGGAAACCGACCACAAACTGTTGATTGCGCTTCTCGGTTCAAAAGTTTAAGTGAATTGCCGCCACATATCCAATGTTTTCGTTTGCGGTTAATGCGTTTTGCATATGAAATATTTCACATTCCAGGAGAAAAAATTGTGCACCTGATGCTCTATCACGAGATCGTTTGCTGCCATCAAATCATGCGAATACCGACAACGAAAAGAAAAGAAGACAGCTTGCTTTGTTGAAGCTATCGTGGAAAGTCTACCCGCAACAACTGTGCATCCAGAGCAGATTTGAATCGAACTGAAAAATGACCCAGTATGTTTAAAACTCATGTCACTAGGTCTTGGAGGCTGGCCCTAAGTGAATTCGCAATTGGAAGAAGTTGTTAAACCTTGTTGGGGTTTACGCGGAGAAATAACTGCTGTTAATAGATTTCTATTGAACGGCTAGAGATTAGTCATCCCGCCGACTTTGCGCGCTGAAATATTAGAGAAAATACATGAAGGATATATTGGCATTATGAAGTGTCGCGAACGTGCAAAATCTTCAGTCTTGTGGTTTGGACTTCATGCTCAGATTGAGGACATTGTTAACTCTTGTCACATTTGCTGCGAAGCTGAAAATGATTCTGCTGAGCCGCGTATAGCCACTGACATCCCCGTACGACCTTGAAAAACCGATTCATTTCATTTCAAACGGAATAATTATGTTCTCTTATTGGACTAATTTTCATGTTTTGTACAAACTACGAAACTCAGAAATACAACATCACAGGAAATCATTACTTAGCTGAAGTCAATGTTTACTCGCCATGGTATCGTAGAAATTCTTATTTCGAACAACGGATCGCAATACGGGTCCGACATTTTTAAGCAGTTTGCGAAGGAATATGGGTTTGAACATGTGACCACTAGCCCAATATATACCCAAAGTAATGGAGAACCAGAACGTGCTGTGCAAACAACTGAAAAAGTGTTACCTAAAAATCCCGATTCTTACGTCGCACTGATGTCTTACCTATCAACACCTTTGCAGAATGGATAAAGCTTTGTGTGGGCTTTGCATGGATCACCGCATTAAAACAAAACTACCAGTTAAACCCGATCTTTTCGTACCGAAATGGCCGTACATGAAGGAAAACCATTCAAAAGAAACTGTTGCGTCAGGCAGACAAAAATTGAACTACGATAAGCGTCTTCAAGAAAAAATCTACAGAAACTGAAATCAGGAGATCGCGTATGGTTCAAAGACTTTCAGAATCACGACGAAGTTGTGGAAACCGGTAATATACCACATTCGTGTCGCGTGGAAACATCAAATCATTCGATCATTCCTAATACTCCAGAATTAGAAGATGACGTTGTCATGAACCCAAATGTATCTGGAACTGACAATTCTAATAATACTTGTTCTCGTGACAACGCAGTTTCTTCAACCGATTACTCTAATGGAATTCGAACAAGATCGGGAAGAAGAGGAAGGACTTGTACATTTCTATTATAGGACTCTGATCAATTAAATGTTCTTGAAATTTTGAGACTTTTGAGTTTTTAATATCATAAAGTAATGGTAAAGACGATTCTTTGACATAATTGTTACTTTCACAGTTTAAATTTAAGAAATAGTTTTCAAACTGTTCGAAAAAAGGAGATGTAGTGTTATCAAGATCTCATATTGTGAAACTGACTATATTTTATTGTAACCTTCCGAACTTAACTGACGAAGACTATACTTATAACATGTGCTCTGTTAGGCATGCGCCACCTTGAATACAGTCATGAAAACTAGTATGAGTTGTGTTATGTCAAATCAAAATATAACAAGAGGGATATGGAAACCATATGTAGGACAAAAGATACGCTTTGTACAAGAAATAAATAATAGCTACGACAACTTCGCTATCTCTTGCTCCGTAAAATTTATCGGCAAAGTAAAACATGAAGGTTTCTTTTGGACCCATTGCTAGGGAATTGAACAGGTACGCCTGGCATATCATTGAACTAGGAGTAAGCATATCCGGAACAGTAACATTAGAGAAGTATAAGCAATCGCGTGTGTCCAAGAAAGCAACCTCCACGTAGTGACGCCTGAATGCTGACTAACCAGGCTTTCCTCACTGGTCAGTAACAAATAGCCTTCGTTTCACGCTGTTCTTCTGTACCATAAAAGAAATCGATCTCATCGTTCATGTGATTCAGATCTGGTTCGTCGTCGTTTTGGAGAATCTTTTTGGAAGTGTGCCGCCCCGGTGGCAAGTGAAGGCTTATTGTTTCTGGTTTCTTTCCAAACCGATCGGCCTTGCTTGTGGGTTGCTGATGCTTTTCAGTGTCGTCCTTGCTGGTATGTATAGGTGGCACACAGGAGTAATCCAGGGAAACCTCGTGTGATAGGATAACAACTGTTGGCTCTATTCTCACCAATGAAAAACCAACCAGGAAATGTGCGTCTTCGACACCCCTGTAGTTGGGAGAGATATTCCCGGTGCAATCTACCCACTTGGTTACAGATACATGCTTGGGAGCGTTGCAGTGGACTTTGGATATTCACTTGTTCGTCGCTGAGGGGAGATTGGTTTCCTTTTTCATGAGGCCAGGTCGAGCTCACCGGGGTGGTCTTCCAATCTGCCTCCAGTAGCTCACACAACAACAACAACAACAAACAAACAAACAAACAAACCAACCATCGCGCCTCCTCAAAGAAGACAGCCTTCACATTGGAGAGGAGCGAACCGGACAACTACCGTTCGGACGAATGTCTTCAAAATCATGAGCTCCACAATCAATGTGAGTCTTTGAATCCGAGTGTGGCACCCGAGGAATTTTAGATGGATATACATTCCTGGGTATCTCCGGCCTAGGCACAACAACTTACAAAATTTCTCTCGGTCAGTGTGTACGTTACAGATGCATTTTTCAGAGGAAGCAGCACTGAGCACTGGCTGGTTGGATACCACGCATGAAATGGGTACCATATATAGATCTAGGAAGATGGCCTGGCTTGTTTCCAGCCCTCAGAATGTAGTTGCGTTCGAGGGACGTTCTTTGGATCTCGACGCGGGCTCCTGAAGACACCCATATCTACAATACAATTCAATACAAACGACCGCTATTGTATCAGGGTGGTCTAGAAATTCCCATCAAACTTGATGAGCTCTGGTTAAAAATCGGTAAAGTTTAAAAAGAGAAAAAGTAAGAAGTGTTGGATGTGTCTTGGAAGGAGCAAACTTTAAAGATGAATTCAAAAATCCTTAATAGATTTATTAGGGAATATCGGGGAAAACGTGGAAGGTGGTCAAGACGACAACGAAGCTATCAATTTTATAGTTAATCTACAAGCACCACTTTAAAGAATGGTAAGAAGAAAGAACAAACAGTAGTAATCTTCAACACATTCGAGTCAACTTTCGAAGCTGAAGACGAAGTGACAGTTATAACGCCTGAAACGCAATTGGTATAGTGTAAATAGAAGATGCAATGATTTTTTTTTTTGAAAAATAAGGTATACAAAATTAACATCTCATAAAATTAGGGCACATAAAATTAATGTTTTTAAAATAAGTATGATTTTCTTTAATTTGCGTTAATTTTCTAGGACGTTAATTTCCTATAATAGAGTGAAAGACTCAAAATAGATGGTATCCAGTAAATGGAAGATGCGGTAGCTATGAAATGATGCAACATGGGTTCCTCACACTGATACTATAAATACCATGTAATTTTCTGTGCATAATGAATGAACAGATATTTTATTTAAGATACGTATGAAAAAAGAACTGTGCATCCCACTTTCTTATGTGTTGTATTCAGTAATTGACAGTGTCTCAGTTGGGTTTTTCACAAAAAGCAAGGGTTGGAATTTTCTGCATAGATCCTGATTTGTAAGGTACGAAATTTGAAATGGGTATAATATTCTTTACAAACTGAAATTTGGTACCGACAGTAATCTAATGGAATATAGCCTCTCCAATAACTACTACATGACGTGTTTTGATTTTAAATTTATTTTTTGTTTGTTTTAACGTCTTTTCCCCAATAGGGCTCATACGGTGCCCTTCTCAGGGACTTGGATTTGGCAGTGAGGAATTTCTTGGCCGAATCCCCTTCCTGACGCAAACCAATTCCTTTTTCTTTTGTAAGTTTCCAAACTCGCCCTCTCGAGGAATCGATCCCGGAATTCTTGGGTACGATGCAGTTGCGCTAACCATTAAGCCACGGCTCCTCAAGTGTCTTAATTCGAAATGACAACCCTAAATTATATCAATAAGGAAAAAACGTTGGTCTTGATATGACCTTCATATCTGACCACAGAAAAAAGAAGCTATTTGGCGTAGTTCCAAGACAATATCTTAATGCTATCCGATTTATACTAATTTTGGATGAAGATCCAGCAGTAAGAGGATAGATTGAGATTGAGGAGTTCAGATGGGCGTCTTGCGCTGTTTGCATCAGGACTACGTCCCTGATTCATAAATGCCTGTGACAAAATACAATCAGGATGTTTGTAAACTCTCGCTCAAAGTTGTGCACTTCCAATCATAATAAGATAGGTATGTGATATCCAAAACAAATGCAAACGTGAAGAAAGCACAATTGAAATGAAATATGGATTTGTGTGAAAGAAAATAAAACCAAATCTTCCCCTTTACCATGAAGGGGGGAAAGTTTGACAAAAATATTATTTTGCTGAAGTCTTTTGCAATGTTTGCTTGCTATGAAGTGGGGACATTCGTCAGGCACGGCCACAGAGGGGACTGCAGGCCCCCCTCCCTGTGGAGTTATCCGATCTCAGTTCATGATTTATGTTAGGAGATAAGCTCAGAGCAATAGTATGGGGATTAAAAAACTCCTTTGTTTCGAAACTTGAAATCACTGGCCTGAGGCTAACAGAATAGGTATTGTGGGACTCAGGTCTTTTGTAATATTCTTGTTTTTTTACACCTGGAAGTGGAGAACATAGTTCTACGAAGGAACTCTGTATTCCGTTTCTGATATGCTATGGAGGCGTTTCGCCAATATGGGTTTAGCTGTGTTGTTGTGATATCTCTCTTTGCACCTGGATTATCACAAGTGCCATTGAAGTGCATACCATTAGACCAGTGCTCCTGTGAAGTACAAGGTGGCTTTGGAACTGGCTCGAAAATAATCAGTTTGCAAGAGATAGACAATGCTGATAACCCCCCACGGTAAGGTCATGCTGAATTTGTGTTTTTGTAATGATTTACCGTAACCATATACGTAGCTTTAGCTAATGAAAGAGCGGCCAATGAAATTATTAATGAGTGACTACTACCTGTATTACCAGTTGTTTTTTTTAATTTTTCATCCAAATCACATTGGTAACGCTAGAATGGTTGGTCGCATTCAAGACCTTTAACGGTGTGACCCTCAAACAAACTGCTAAACATTTAGGAACAGCCAACAGAATGCAATAATTATTACTTGATTATATGTCTGATTCTTTCATTCGGTGTATTTTTTACTAATGGTTAAGTTGAATGAAAAAGTTGGGATCGTTGCTCCACTTTCGATGTATTTCTTTTGCATATTTTGCATTGGACTTTTCAACAAGAGACATTTACTGTTGTACCTATGCCACAAACTGACTTGCACTTGGTTAGAAAATCTCACTTGGGTCAATTTTATCCAAAAAATACTTTTCTTTGCAATTATAGAGGAATTTGATATTTGAAACAATCAATTAGTTGAACCAATGAGTCCTATTCCAGGGGGAAGTTGGACCAGTGCAGTTAATTTAAGGGAAAAACAGATCTTAGCCCTGAAAACTCTTTCACATATCTATTCTTTACAATTACTATTAGAAGGAATTAAATAAAAATAAGATTTTTCTTTAGCAAGTTACAGGTTAATCCATCAGCTGGTTTACAAAGAGTCGGATATCCAAACCATTTAGGAGAGTTGAATGTAAAATAGACATATGGATTTTCTTTTTTTTGAGTGGGAATTATATGGGCGGTGCTCGAAATTTGTCAATTGTTTTGTAGCTAGGAAATAAGGCAGAATATATAAAACCTATATGTATAAAAATAGAATTTTCTCGCAACTCGCAACCCTTCTGTTTTAACTCACCTCATTAACCTTACTTAGCACTTAGTCCTTCCTGCACAAATTTGCGCATCTTGCATAAACCTACCGACAATTAAATGCTGTTAAATCAAAAGGACAACGTAATATTGATTCTGTAGGTTTCATCCATCCAACTATGACTAGTAAAGGTCAGTATATGACAACATTGCCCATATCAACTGTTATATCATTATGTCAGCATACCAATTATNAGTAAAGTTTGATTAAAAAGTCATCAGCTTCACTTAGTACACATGGGGCTTCATCAGTTTCAGATTACATCATCATTTGGAGGGTTTACAAATGTGCCCAGTATTTTTCTGGATTGCCCTAAATAACTGAATACTGCTACTTTAGGTATACAGTAAAATTATTTTGCAGTGTTATTGGCTACCAATTGTACAATAACATAATTTTGAATATAAGGATTCCTGGTTTTTTTTATCCAATTGTGGCTAGTTTTTGGTGACACCATCTGCACTCATACCATCATCCTCATTTTTCATTTGATGGCAGGAATAATCATTCCTTTTCTGGTGTGCTGGTCTGTATCTGGTCATTAATTTTGCTGATCACAATTTGTGTCTTTTGTCAGACCTGCCCACTACTGGTTGTGACACTGGTCTAACCTCTTGAGGCAGAGCACATGTGCACATTCGTTTCACATGTCAGCTTACATGTGAAAAGAAAAGGCTAGGCTGTAAATATTATCAATGGCATATCTGCCCCCATAAAAACATTTAAAAGTGAAAATACCAGTATTCCTGAAATATGACTAATGCTGTATGTAATGGGCTCCTAAAAGGTTCTGGTGAATCAAGCTGGGCTTGTTGAAATAAGTAGACTCACCAGTTCTCCATGCCTCACTACTAGGATTCACCACAATCATAACCACCCTATCAATTAGTTATCTTAAGAGAAGCAGGAGCCAACTTTAACAGGGATGCAATGTATTGTAATTCTGCATCTAGAATGATGGAAGCACCATTTTTTTCACAACACCATTGTAATGTTACAGGACCATATGTTGACATAACCAGTGAGTCTATGTAAGCAGTGAAGTGGAAATGTTATTATTGAGTATTGTGGAAATTAACCATGGGAAAAACCATCACTGGAGGAAGTGTGATTGCTACATGGCATCAAGACAATAGTATGTTATAAATTTTCCACAAAATTGTGATGCTATTGTCATATAATTCAGTTTGTTTGTGTATGTTACACATGAGCCTTTAATATGTTTGATATTCTATTGTAAGTTGTATAACTTGATGTAGCATGCTTGAATAATTTAGTTAGATCTCAGGTAGCCATTATGATTTGTCATATTGATTCATAACATGGTCATCAAAAGTAAAGTTTGAACAATATTGGGACTTCAACTCTATATTTGATCTTGGTACAATCAACATAGGTATTCAAGGAATGATATGGCTTCATTTAAGCTTGAACCACCAGAGAACTTGGGCATTGCAATGCAAAATTATAGGGATTTTGGGAAAAACTGTTACTGGTTTTTGCACCATATCCAATTTGGATGGTGAACAGGACAACTCACAGATAAATGCATTGTTATACATCATTTTACATTTGAAACACTACCATTGTCAGTGCTGATAGTTCTAGTTATGGAATTGGTGCTTGTCTTCTCCATAAAAATGGTGGAATATGTAGACCAGTTGTTATTGGATTGCAAACTCTTACTCTTAGAAGAGAAATATTCACATATCAGAAAGGAATGCATTGCTTCAGTTTTAGGATGAACATTTTTCAAAACAGTTGATTGGTTTGCCTGAATTTGAAATTTTCATTGATTACAAACCACTTGTACCATTGATCAACTCCTAAGACATTGACAAAGTTCCAGTCAGGTGCCAGAGATACTTATGCAATTGATGAATTTCAACATACTTGCCAAATATGTAGGTCCTACCTGGAAAGGACATGGCTATTGCAGATACATTATCTCATGTTCCTGATTATGAGATAATGTACCTGCAATGAGCTTTGTGGTTGCATATAGGGCAGCTTTTGGAAGTTGACTTTGAAGCATATTTGTACTCTTTGGACAGAAATCATCCAATTTTAGATCAGTTGTTAGAGAAAATTTGTAATGCTACTGGTACTGATGAGGACTTACCACAGGCAAGTAGATACATTGCACATAGTCTATCAAGGAGTGCTGGGTGCTAAGTGTTAAAATATATTTTCCAAAACAAGGTGTGTTGAGTCTTCAAAATGGGGTAGTTGCACTTGGTTCTTGCATTGTCATACCAAAGACTTTACAGACTAATGTACTTGAACATATTCATCAAGGTCATCTTGGCATTACAAAATGCAGATTGTACACTGATCAGTCTGTATGGTGGCCAGGAATGAATGCACAGATCAAGTCTGGTAAGTAAGTGTTCCCATTGTTTAATCTCAAGATCTACTAGAAGACATAAACTACTGATATGGTTTCTTTCCATCATCCTTCTAAATGGTTTCTTTCCATCTGGTATCACAAATGGCATGGATGATGATTCAATCATGGTTACCTGGCCAAGTCGAGTAAGAAAAAGACAAGCATATCTTAGTGACTATGAATGTTAAAGGGACTATGGATACTACTGTGACTTAATGTTTAAAAGAAAAAGGACTTGCTTTTATCTTAGAGGGAATGATTGTTGTATTTTTATGCTGAAATGCTCAGCATAAAAATAGCGGTTGTTTTGGTTATTGTTTTGTTGTTTAGGCTCATGTCTTTTAGAAAAGAGCCTATTAAAATTCAAGATGGGTTCCTAAGAAAACATGTCTTTTTCTTCTGTGTACTTCTGTTATAATTTACTTCAAAAGTTGTATTTAGCAAATACTTGATGGAGAATGGTAAAGTAAAAGTGAGGTAATATTATTAAGGCATTAGTACTAAAGTGCCTTTCACTCACTCATTGTTTGTTTGGTGTTGTTCTTTTCAAAAAGTTATTTAAATCCAAAGGCAAGTCTGATGACAACTGCAACATCCTTTCACAGCAAAGACAGAGATGTAAAAAAACCATATGAAATAGGAAAATAGAAAAAATGATTACTTTTCCTTTCTTTCAAGAAACCAACTTTTTAAAAAAGCATAAAATAGAGTGAGAACCTCTCTCAGACATGAGAAATTAAGAAAGTTAAGATAAAAAGAAGCCAGGCAAACTCCAAAGACACTAAAACTTTACAGTTTCATATCATGTAAGTTTTTGCTCTAAAACTGGAATGTGTTTGGCAACAAAATAATTTAACTTTCAGTGTATATAAAAAAATCATCAATTGCGTATTGAGATTGCAGAAGTTAACCCATAGCATTTTAGATATTAATTTTTTATCTCTTTGAAATAATACAAAGTCAGCAAGAAGTAATTTAAAGAACCACCTTAAATGGTGCTAGTAGATAAATATTACTCTATATACACACCTTGCCTATCATTCACTTCCATAGTCCTGTTTTGGTGGTGGGTTTTTTTGCCTGATTTTTGTCTCATAACTACTTCAACATTTTGCTCTATTGTCTGTATCATCACTGTTTGGGCTTTCCATTTCTTCTCACTCATTATATTTCTATCTCAAGCACTCTCTTTAAGTCCTTTCCTTCCTTCCAATGACAGATGTGATGAAGCCAATCTAGTTTCATCCTCTTCTTTCTGACTTGATCAGGTTCCACCAACTTATCCTACCATCTCCTTTCTTTGAATTAACTTTCTTTTTCTCTTCACAATGATGAGATCCATTACTAACACTCCCAATAATCATATTACAGTTGTTAACTTCACTGTTTTCTTTTGCATACTGTGATGTAGTCAATCAGTGTTTGTTATGGACTGCATTGGAAGATGTATTTCTAGATGTTGCCTTAAGCAAATCATGTGTTCAGGAAAACCAAATAACTAATTCTTGCAAAGTCCACGATTCTATATGTTTTTTATTACTCATTTCAAGTTAGTACAGTACTACTAAAATAGATGTATGCCCATGTAAGTCAGCATTGATACTGGTGAAACAGATGTATTTGTTAATTTCTATTAACTGTTCAACCGTGTATCATTTTACGTAATTAGCGACATGATTTGTATTGGAGGCACTTGTTATTAGGAATTAAATGTAAAGGTTACATTGTAGCTAGAATAGCAATCGTGTCATCTCTATTAGCAGGATTTCTTTGATGCTTCATATATTTTCTGAACAGTATACAACATTCTCAATTTTACTGAAAGTAATACAAGACTGATCGAATATACCTAAAGAGCTGATGGAAAATTTACGAAACTAATTTTCGAAAAGGTGTGATATAAATCACGAATCAAAAGACCATATTTTTCATATTTCTGAGAAGCATTTTTATCCCGGTTTCTTTCTTACCCCACCAGCAATTCAAGTATGTATGACTGCTTTTGTGAAGTAATTAAGAAAAAATCATGTCACAAGGCATCGCCAGTTATAACACATGACGATAATAAACCACAGGTATTAGCATATATTGGACAGACTGCAGGAGATGTGAGAACTCCCTCTAAAAAGTGTAGTGCTGAGTTGTGTCGCCAAGTATAACGACCATCTTAAAGCTTCGTTTTGCAGCTTACAACAACATGAAGAAAGGTTTCTGGTTCAAAGCAGAAAGAGCAAGAAGAAGATAGACTGAGGTTCCATTTGGGTAGGTTTTTACGAGCTGAAAGAGTCTGATTCAAATAATGAATGGTAAAGTTGAAGATATTTTTTGGCACCTTACTTCGAACTTCAGACCAAAACTTATTGTATTGTGAAGTTGCATTGTCAAACAGAAGTGAGAGAATGGTACCTTGAGTAGTAAGATAACCACACCTTGTGTTTTGTCTACTCAGCTTTCAAAACCTCTTTTGTATTTTTATATATATCATATTATGTGTACTATTTCTTGTCTTTTTATACAGTGGTCAGATATTATTATTTGGTCAAAACATAAAAGCGTTACAGGTGACAGTTTGACACTGCAGATGTTTTGTGGTACTGACCTGCAGGTTGACTCCAAATTGATTTTTGGAAACAATAATAGAGCTAAGAGCGACACTTATAGGAAGATCAAGTTACTGGCATATGTATTTAAAGACCAGGTTGTCAAGATTTTCTGCCACCGAAGTCTTAGAAAGATTGGAAACTGTGAAGTGCCAGGAAACCTTTTAGAGGCTAAGTTCATAATAGAGGCGCAGTTTATGTTTATGTGGATAGGCAAAGAATCAATTTATATAAGAAGATCTTGTAAAACAGACGGAAGCTTGGGTTTGTAAGATTCATTAGTCATTTGAAAGTCACAGAAATATCCAAGATACTTAAAGGCATCTCTCATGGCTACACGGGTTACTGTTTGGTTATTAACAAAAAGCTTGGGTTGAAATTGAAGAGATCATGTTGTGAACTTTTTGATACCGTGTGGCACATTTATCATGTGTGGCACTTGTGTGGCACATAAGTGGCACATTTATCAACCCTTACGATAATGTTGGCCCATTTCCACCATAGGGTAAGACAGTTTAAAAGAAGCTGGCTCTCTCTTTCCCCATTTGTAATGACCGCAGCGTCATCTGCGAACTGAAGCCAGTGTACAGGGCTGAAAATGCGGTTGTTCTTATCGTGAGGTGAAGAACTAAGTTAGTTGTATTTTTCAACCATAATATACTGGACGAATGTGTTAAAGCACATATTAAAGAGTAATGGACTAAGGCAATCACCTTGTGGAACTCCACGACGACTGTTAAGGCTTCAGTTGTGAAGTGATCAGTAATAAATGCTGTTGAAAATCTAGTGTAAAGACTGGTGATTAAAGACTTCATTTGTCAGAAATGCAGAAAAGTAATGAGTAGGGAGTGTTGATTAGTGCGAGCCATGTTTATTACCTGAGCCAGCATTGCAGTGTGTTCTTATTATTAAGAATACCTGAAGAATGGTAACTTCATTGAGCATCAGATTCAGAAAGGCATCACTTCCAAGATCTCGGGTACTTTAGAGCGAATGAGGTTACCCTGTGCCACAACTACCTCCAGGTCACCCTTGGGCAAGGTGTAGCACCTGTTAGCCTACTCCGAGGCCTTGAAATACTGGGTTAACGTCCGGCGGAGTTAACTCAGTCCACGATCCGCGATGTGTTCAAAATTCCAGATGGTAAATGGCGCGGAATACTCAGCCCCTTGGCAGTAAGGTTAAAATGCACCCCGAAATGATATGAGAACAAGAAGTAAAACATACCGCATCGTCCGTCGCGCGGGTCAACAAGGGACGCGTCCCTCAGGGCAAGACCAGCCTGAGGTCGAAAAGTCCGCAGCTGAGTCTAATTCGTCTCAAAATCTCAACCCACGTGGTCACCAGGACGGGATTGTTCCCAACTCCGGCCCAGTGTGCTCACGACCAAAAAGTTATCAAAAGGAAAAAAGGAAAAGATGGACCAGAGAAGAATATAAGGAAGTTTTATATTGCTTTTATCACGCTTTGGAAAACCTCAAAGCAACAATACCGAAGATACTTATATCACTTGGTGTAGACGCAACAATGAGAGTGACAAATTTGATATGTTAGATGCAAATAAACTAGCGAATATAAGAAGATACATCATGCGAAGTAAGAAATTGACAGATTTGGAAATAACACAGATTAAAGGGTAAAAATAGACAAGAGGGAATTGATTGGTGATAGTTTTATTGAAGGTAGAGATATGAATATTGAAAACGTGGATGGTGATGAAGGTTTGGCAGAAAATCAAGGTATTGAAACAGAGGAAGTTGGCGGAATTGGAAATAATAGTGAAGAAGAGAATGATATTGCTGAAGCTGTAACGCTGGTGAACAATATCAATCAAGAAGAGTTAGCTTAAATAAAAGTGGATATCATAGAGGAATTTTTTATTGTTAAACACACAGAAATAACGGATAGGGAACCTTTAATGAAAATAAGGCATGCCCACATATATAAAAACTTACTGATCTTAGGAAATGAAGCATTAAAACAACTTTGCCAGGAGATAGACCCTGACATGACAGAATTAAACCAACTAATATATACAACACCCAAAGTCCTTCAACATAAATGTGGCATAAATAATAAAACAAAAAGAAACAACAAAAATAAACGGAAACCTACGAAGTCCAAGTGGCAAGTTAAGATCGAAAAAGAAATTGAAATGTTTGGAATGGAAATCTCTATACTAGACGAATTGCAGAGGGATAAAGAAGTAAAGTCTGGAAAAGCAAAGAAATTAATAAGAAAATACCGCGTAGAAAATAAAGAGCAAATACCAACTATTAAGGAAGAGCTGAAACAAAAACTTCAAGTAAAAGTACAAAGACTCCTTCGTTTCACCAAAAGGAATAATTTCTATAGGCAAAATAAGATATTTGAAACAGATGCCAAAAAGTTCTATCGAGAAATTGAAAAAACACCTATTCTTGTAGAGGAAATACCATCGGAGGAACGGATCACCGAATTTTGGAATACCATTTGGGGTAATGAGAAAGTAATGAGAAAGAAAAGTCAGTTGAATAAACTTAATGATAAATTGTACAGGTTGTCAAAAGACCAGGAAAGACAGTTGTTCAATGTTAAAAACACGGTTATATATTATGGCTTGGAGAAACAACCCCCAAAATACGTCATGGAAACTTTGGCTTTGGGTCCGAAAAATGCAGTGATGGGGAGTTTTGACAAAAATGAAGTGCTTTCAGAGTTAGACGAATTGTTGAGGTTTTGCAGACAACACGAGGTTAGTGGAGAAATAATGACGGACATCAATGTAAAAACGTTGACATATATTAAAAAACTGCAAAAAACAAAAAACACCAAGGAACGTCAAAATGACTCGCAAGTACCTTAAAGAGAATGATTTACTAGCTGTTCCCTTTGATAAAGGTACAGGTATTTATTTAATGAAAACTGATAGTTATAACCATAAACTGGATGATATTATTAACCTTCCACAGTTTGAAAAACATACGAAAACGCGAAAAAACGAAAAGGATCCATTGTTGAAGGAGGAGGAGAGGATAGTAAATTTGCTAACTGAACTGAAGGATCAGAACAAAATAACGGAAAGACTTTTCGACAAGATAAAACCAACCGAAAGTCAACCACCCAGGGTTTACGGCTTGGCAAAGGTGCACAAACCATCAACA
>RDPX01000028.1:3827610-3866296 GCA_003991215.1 Morbakka virulenta | reverse complement strand
GAACCATGGTGGAAACGTAGGATCCAAGACTCAATCAATGAAATAAGAAGACACATTAGTATTCTTGACACTGCTAGGAAAAATGAATTGAAAAGGACAAGAAAATTAAAAGAATTATAAAGAAAATATCTTATTAAGAAGAAAGGATTGGGTACTGTAATAGAGGAACTAAAGCAACGCCTCCAGGTCAAGTTTCTGAAAAT
Source organism: Morbakka virulenta (assembly GCA_003991215.1). Lineage (NCBI taxonomy): Eukaryota > Metazoa > Cnidaria > Cubozoa > Carybdeida > Carukiidae > Morbakka > Morbakka virulenta. Next base: position 3,866,093 of record RDPX01000028.1, on the reverse strand, counting down.
AAAACGTTACGAACAGCGAATTGAACAATTCAGAATAAACAAATTGTTTCAAAGTGACCAAAAGAAAGTGTATTCAGGGCTTAATGGGAAAAAAATTAGTAATGAAAAACCGGACGCTGGTGAAAGTACGGCATTTTGGAGTGGGATTTGGGACAAAGAAGTTACTCACAATGGAAATGCAGAATGGCTTAAAGAATTAAGGGAAGAAGGGAGAAATGAAGTAAAACAAAATGACTTACAAATCACGGTTGAAATGATTACTAAACAATGACAAAAGATGCCAAACTGGAAAAGCCCTGGTCCAGATGGTGTCCAAGGGTATTGGCTTGAGAACTTTACGTTACTTCACGAGAGATTAGCAGAGCAAATGAATGATTTGATAATTAACGGAAAAGAAGTCCCGAAGTGGATGACCACTGGAAAAACTGTTTTGTCCCAGAAAGATTGTACGAAAGGCATAGAAGTGGACAACTATCGGCCAATTACGTGTCTACCACTAATGTGGAAACTCCTCACAGGCATAGTCTCAAATTCTTTGTACGATTTCCTAGAGATGAATAATAAATTACCCACAGAGCAAAACGGATGTAGACGAAAAAGCAGGGGGACGAAAGACTATTTGCTTATTAATAAAATGATAATACGTGATTGCAAAAGGAGACATACCAATTTAGGAATTGCCTGGATAGATTACAAGAAAGCTTACGATATGATTCCACACTCGTGGATATTGGAAACATTAAAATTGGTAAAAGTAGCAGATAACATTATTGAGTTTCTAGAGAAATCGTTGAAGAACTGGAATGTTAATTTGATTTATGCTAGTGAGTTTCTCGGCAATGTAAACATTAAAAGAGGAATTTTCCAAGGGGACAGTTTGTCCCCCTACTTTTTGTCACATGCATGATACCTTTAAGTCATACATTGCGAAAGGTTAAGGCAAAATACACCCTTAAATCCGGTGAATCCATGTGAATCACCTCCTTTTCATGGACAATCTGAAATTGTTCGGGAAGAATGAGAGGGAAATAAACAGTTTAATCTCTGCAGTCCAAATATTTAGTAATGATATCAAAATGGAATTTGGTATTAAAAAGTTTGGAGTGTTGACCATGCATAGAGGATCAGTTAACAGAAGTAGAAGTAATGGAATATCAGATGAGTGTTTGATGAGTGTTTACGACACCGTGAAATATGAAGAAGAAAGCTTAAGCCAATACGCCAATAAGAGCTCTGACATCATGGGAGCAGTCAAAACGAATGTGAAAAGACCATCTAAAAGTGAAAGAAGAACATTCAGGAAGGAGCAGAAACAACAGAGGAAAGTAAAGGGTGGCAGGACAAGGCGTTGCACGGGCAACATGTGAGGTCAGACAAAAGAATTTGCATCCCCATTAAGCTGGCAATGGTTGAAGAGAGGTAGCTTGAAGCGTCAAACTGAGAGTCCCCTAGTGGCAGCTCAAGACCAAGCACTCCGCACCAACTACAGGAAAGGCAAAATTGAACGCACCAGAGAATCAGCGCTGTACAGAATGTGTGTCGCATATCATCAGCGAAAGCAGCACATTGGTACAGTCTAAATACAAAGGGAGACACGACCGCGTTGCAGGAGCTGTACACTGGAGTATCATGAAAGTGCATGGGCTACCACACTCAGACAGTTGGTATGAACACAGAGCAGAAAATATGGTGGAAAATGAAAATGTTAAAATCTTTTGGAACTTCAATGTCCATGTTGATAAATTTGTTGAATCGAGGAGACCAGATATAATAATTATAAAAAAGAAAGAAAAGGAGTGTATCCTCGTAGATATTGCTGTCCCAGGTGATGCCCGAACTGCAGCCAAGGAAGAGGAGAAAATTGATAAACATTCGGAATTGGCTCAAGAGGTATCGCGTCTCTGGGACGTGAAAACATTGGTGATACCAGTTGTCGTGGGTGCTCTCGTCCATAACAAGAGGCTCGCCCCTCATCTTGCCATGGTAGGCGTCGGGTTGTCGTTTGAAACGATACAGAAGGCAGCTCTTCTAGGGAGTGCACATATTTTGAGAAAGGTGCTTGAAAAGTCAGATTAGATGATCTGGTGCCAGACAAAGACCGGTGGTAAATCCGAGAAAATCCTTTCCACATAATAATAATATAAATATATTTTAGCAGGATTATTTTAGCCATGAAAATTTGACGGATGCAATTTGAAAACTTGAGATGGCATGTACAATTTTTTTTATTGCTTAAATTTTAAGGTTCCGTATGGACGACGCTAGTGAAAAGGCATTTCAATATTTATATAGCCCATGTACACCAATGCATAATGATGGACTCACAAATGTGTTGGTAAGCCATTATATTCAGATACTATAATTTTAACTACATTCTGATATTGTTTTTTTAGGCGATACTTAAGGTCTACTTTTCCTATTTATAGTACTTATTATTGTATTAATATAGTGCTTATATTGGATGATAAATTAACATTATACATAATGCTGTATGCTGTATGAGGCCTATATCATCATCATCATTATTATTATCATCATCATCATCATATTGGGTAATAATTATTAAATACTTTAGAAACATAATTATGTTAAAAAGTGTACATAAAAAAGTAATGAGCAGTGTACTTATAATATAAAAGGGAAAACGTAAGGGGTATTAATCAAGGTTAAGGTAGAAACTGAGTAGCTCTTGGGACTAAAGAGCGAATAAAAGTAAATAAAAATCAAAACAGAACAAAAAAATATAATTAACGTTGTGCCAGTACTGGAGAGTGCTCAATATTTATAAAAGCAGAGCTTAAATAGAAGCAAACATAAAAAATAATTACATTTTTTCTCTAATAAAAGTTTTTTTATATATATATAGAAAGTGATAGCTGCTGGTATGGAGAGTTTTTTCGCTACCATTAGGATCGTCGATTGTTAGGCTACTGTTATGAAGGTAAAAGCAATACAGTTTGAGGACCAGGCACCTCAAGCAAGAGTATTTAGCTATATTTGCCATTTTATTAGGTTTATTTGAAGGTGGTTTGCATTTACCCAAATAATCCTATTTCTCGATGTAAAACCGGATTTTTAAAAATCAAATATGGAGAAGCTCCCTTTTTTTATTTGAACAAGCATTTATGAGAATAGTCCTCCCCCTCCCCTCCCTTCTTCCTTGGTTCTTCTTTCCAGAAAGTACTGTTGTTGTTTCTGAGAAGAAGAGATGTTTGAGTTATTTAAAATATCTCGGAAGGAATGGTTGCGTTGTAAAACAAATTTCAAATTCAAAAATGAAATCTTACCATTGATGTTCACACTTCAATTAGAGGTCAGGAGAATTAATAATTTTTGTAGGATCGTTACAACTTTCAGAGGTTGTCGAGGATCTGGAACGTTTGATACAAATCTTTTTGTTTATTAGTAATGAACACAGTAGGAATAATTCACGACCAGTTATGAAGTGCTTGACAAGGCCGAACAATCAATCGTGATTAGCGAACATTCCAGTAGATACCCTCCAATGGACCTGTGACTACCAGCCAGGGTTGCTGAGTACGAATTATGGGGTGCTGATAATACTAGAGAAAGGTGATGTATAACTAAGTAGATCCTTATAATGATGTTTGCAAGAAATATTCAAGAGACCATGCAGTAACTTAGTGTGGCTCAGCACAACTAGTTGAACATACGGTTTTTACATTCACTGTACTTACTTTGCAGTTTTGTGACAAACTCGTATGTACGCCGTACACAAGTTTGTAAATTCCTTGATAGAAACGTACGTCCTGTATTTATACTTGTACTGTTACTCGGAATACGGATTCCTGGCAACATTTAGTGAGCAAAAGTTTGTGCTTGGTATGTTTATGTAAATTATATATCTAGTCAAAACTATAAAACAGCAAGTTTGGACATTTGATACTGATCCTTATATGAGTATAAAATATACTTATATAAGAATCAGTATATAATATATACTTGTAGAATTGTTACTGATACTGATGCGCGGGTATCAGAACATTTCAAACTTAAATTTTGCTATTTCATTGTTTTATTTTATTGTTTATATATGACATTTATATATTTTTTCCTACCGTTAAGATGTTTAAGAAAATGGGCTCTTTCATTGCAAACACAGCAAGTGCGAAGCTATTAGATGATTCAACAGATAGTACCTTTTCATATAGAGGGATCAGTAGGGATGGCACTATACGGTATGATTTTAACTGTGGTGTTTTTCGTATGATAATAGCTCCAATCATGTGCTCTTGGAAGCCTTTCTTAAACAATTATGTATATGCAGATGTTTGATATAGTTAAACGATAAACTTGAATGGACAGCTTGTTTTGTGCGATAGTACTTCTTTGGATGGATCTCTTGATAGATATGTTTTTCACCGTAATTTCTTATAATTTTTCAGAGCACTGTCATTGTTTAAGGCATCTTTAATGACAATAGGGAACTGAGCTATTGCCCATGTATACCTTCTAATACACTCAGTAGCTGTCACGAGATGGAAAATATCTCGATGTGCTGCCAGAGCATTCTCTGTATTTGAAACAGAATAATAAGATAAATGGCGATGGCAATAAGTATATAGCGTACTATCACCATTTTGCATTTTTCGCTAGAGATGGGTCATTTATGTACCATTGCTGTGAAGAATAATTTTAATAGCCCTGTGTTTATGTTCAACCCAGCGGTTTTCATGAACTTTCTTAGGCATCTAAACTTTTCTTTTGTTATCAAAGTATCTGTTACCTCTACGAGGAAATTCTTAAAAGATACACTGAACGTAAAGAATAATATTTTTTTTATTCCATACTTTCGAATAACCCTATTTCCTTGCTGTCGAGTAGAATCTTACACGCCTTTTGACACTGCCATTCTCTACTGGCTCCGGAGCTCAAATCTAGTTTAGATGCATTTTTGCAGCTTCGGGGGTTTTTTTCTTGCAGGGAGTACTTGCCTCACAGTCTATGCGAGCTAATTTGCCATTTAAAAAGTAGCAGAAAAAAATGACTAGATTTCTTTTCCCATTTTCCACTCATATTGCTTGGCATTTTTAATTGAAGAGAGAATGTTGAAATCAAGCTACGAGGATTGCTGTAAAGAAGAAACTAGTAATATGCAATATTCTTTTATTAAACAGTTTTCCTTTATTTATTTATTTATTTATTTATTTATTTATTCTTACAGCAGGAGTGTTTTTAATAAAATACCTGTTGTTTATTTAACAAACCTTTATCTTGCTTAAAACTTTCGATGCCAAAAGTATTATTTTAAAAACATGATACAGGAAATTTGTTCTAATCGCACTATATACTTTATCTCCAGGTGTGCACACTGGCCCATTATTTATTTTCCCCTCTTTTTACACCGTCATCTAAGTTTCTTGTTACCGTCTAATTGCTGTATATACCCTGTCATAATTGGTATAGTTTTTATTCTTCAAGTTACAGGAATAACACGTTTATCATTGAAAACCCCTGGGGTAAATTCCATGCTAGGATTCCCTGAGGCTGGTGATAATTCTAAAAGAAAGCAAGATCATGTGTCATCTTTTTTTCTGCCTAACTAGATGGTGGATTTCTGATTTTTTATTGTGACATGTTATTTTGGCATGGACTTTGGCCTCAGTCGCCCTCTATCACGTTCTAGAAGAGTTTTCTTCAGTGACGGGTTCTGGAAACGGTCACCCATTTTTTTTTAGCCCCGCTTCAACGCATGGTTACTAAAATTAATATAATGCAACGTTAAAGAGCACTGAAACGAAGCAAAGGAATTACAAAGCCATACAATGTCAGCTCGTTTTTTGAGAAGACTATTCTTGCTGCCAGTACTGTTTAATAATATGTGGACGCCAAGTTGTTTTGACGGAAAGAAGGCAAAATACTGCAAAAAGGAAATCTCCCATTCTTTTAGAACCAATCTTCTAGAATGAGATTAACTGCCCATTAATAACCGCGTACGTTTGTACCAGGTTGACTTAGTACTCCTACTGATATCGCACGCAGCTAGTTCTGCACAACGGATTTTATAACGCCACACCAATTTTTTCAATCTTTTATCAGTTCCAATTATCTATTCAATGCCTTGGTTGGTTTAGGAAGATCTAGTTTGATTCCTATGGGGTTCATATATTGCCGTATGAATTGCTTTCAGGTCGTCTTTTGTCTTCCTTGTGGCCTTTTTATTTTTCTGAGATAATCTTCGATGGTTTTTTCTTGCTGGTGTTTTGGGTTGTAGTCGCATCAGATGCCCTACTTATCGTAGACTCATTCCTCTTAGTTGTTCACTCCTTGGTTTGCATTTCGTTCTGATGTGGAGCTCGTTTTTGGTAATACTGTATTTCTTTGCCAGTCCATTTCAAGACTCTTTCCTAGATGTCTACATTGGAAAGTGGGTGTTTATGTTCAACAATCTAACTCAGTTCGAATTTGCATGTTTGACTTAAGAAAACCAAAATTGCGCGAGTTGGTTAATTTACAAAAAACGAGATTAGTACATGAAACGGCATTGTTCGCAGTGTTGTACGTTGTATGCACAGTGCATCATTACGTACAACATACAACAGTACTTATTTATTTCATCCTAAAAGGCATGGTAACGCGCATTAGCCCATTGTGCTCAGCTGTTTGTTTGCAGCCTCATTCCTTGATTATTTTTATTCCATCCCCGTACTTTAGTTGATACCAGGTGATTCTGCTTGCTTTATATTACCGGGTTTTATTTTTAATTTTTAGTATTCAATCCTATTTCTGGATTAATTAAATAGGGATAAAGAAAATACAAGAAATGACATTAGTAAATAAAACCATCAATAATACATTGCTTGCCTTTAGTAAAAGTATTTTTTTATTTTGTTTTGTTTATGTGCCCTCCTAAATAATACTTTTCTATAGGCGTTGCTTGGTTTTAGTTTGTAGCGAAATTGATTTGTTTTATTTGAGGCAAAGTGTGTTTTCCCCATAGAGGCACAGAGACAGACGGAAAAAGATAACTCGAGTGGCGGACATTGTTATACAGTGGGACTAAGGTACCATAAAGAAGAACCAGATATCCTTATATCAGCAAACAAATGTACTCTCCTACAGAAGCTATGTTTCTGAAAATAGAAAAACGATTTCTTTTCCTACTGAAAATTCTTTAAACAGCTGTGGATAATACTCTAATGATTTCAAGTATTTGTAAAGAATAATAAATTGTTATTAAAATTCGTGTTAACTTACTCTTATTGTATTTTTTAATATACAGAAAAACGAAGATTACTTTGATTTGTGATGAAAAGGTTGTCTCGCCAATGGTCACAAAGGTCATTGAATATCCCCGGAATACTTTCGTAGGTATTATTAAAGCATGTTATCACACATATTCTTGGGTGGCTAATTACCCCACGCCGTCCAATTTTTGAAAATATTTTCAACCTCTCTCTCTTATTAGGACCCCCCGCCAATTTACTTTACCCATGTTATTTTGTCAGTTCATTGTGGGTCCTTGATAACGGAAAAACCACAGAGAATTTGCAATTTTGATGAAAAAAGCAAGACACCAGGACAGAGCTTTCTGGCTAACGCAGTACGCAGTTTTTACCCAGATTTTGTACATACTAAACATAACGATTCTAGTTCAATGAAGGCCCTTACGTGTTGTAAAATATGTCATGAAAAGTATTTGGCAAGAGATTTCTCTGGGGCAGATGATTTTACTCTAAAACATGTCGAGAAATTAGAGCTCTAAAGAAACCCCGAGCATTCGAAGTGCGCCGAGCCTTATTTGAATGGTCCTGAAGAGCCGCTGCGTAAAATGTTGCTAAATATATAAGCTGAGTCTTTGTACAACAGATGGTTAGACCAACAGGCAATACCGTTACCTGAATCTGACCAATTAAATTTAGCAACAAGTGGGTGGGTGGACGAATATAATGTGTCCTGAAGTGTAATAAGAGATTTCCTGTTAAAAAAGTTGGTTAGAACAACTCCAAGATTATTTGAAAAATATTTCATGAGCACGTGTGAGGTAGATCCTCCCACTGTCGGTGGTGACCAAATGCCATTCCATCGTAATGAAAGTGCCAGCCAGAAAATTCTTCCATTTAAATCCGAAAGCACTTACGTCGAAGAAAGCTACATGCTTTCGAAAAAGCAGATAGCACGTTTCACTCAGATTAACAGTGATGCTGAAGTTAATATACTTACACCATTTATGTTTAAAGGTAAAGGAACGTCTCTTTAGATGAAAGCTTCAGTGGAAATAAACTTTCAGTGCGCACATAAGAGCTGATATCATCTGGAACAAATGCTGCAAATGATCACTGGATTATCAAATCGGAAAAGGGGTTTATACTTTACTTCCATGATGACCATTCTTTACATCTTGTACCTAAAATGTTGGAGGTACAGTTAAAGAAGGGGTGGTATCACTGGCGGCTTTCAAATTAACGAAACTCATTGTCATTCCCTTCTGAAAGCTTAATATCGGAAAGAAGATATGAAACTAATACTTGACCAATTGCCAGAAGATTCGAATTATATTCCTTTTTCATCTGGAAATGAAATAATCCCAGTGCTTGTAAGTTACTGGAAAATGTTGGAAGTTAATGTGGAAAAGTCGTTCAAAACTTTTTTTGTAACGACTCCTTTAGATGGGAGTGAAGATTATCTTGTGTCAGACAAGTTTGGGGGAGGGTTATTGGGCCTGAAATGATACAATTTTAAGATCGTCTTATAATGGAAAGGTCCATCAAAATATTGTGGGATGTTGTGCATAGATTGATTTCTCCAAGAGGTGTTCGCAGTTGCAGAAATGTTGAAGGCAATACTTGCTAGATTGCGAAGAGAAGGAGCTTGATACTGCAGAATATACTACCCTTCTTGATAACGACAATGATAATGCAGTGGATTTGGAACCACGTAATAGCAAAATTGGGATTATAGAATCAACGTCAGGGATTTGTCAACAATATGTACTGATTTCCAATACTTCATTCAAAATGTTACATCTTTCCATGGATCCTGGAATTGTTGCTGTTAGTGACTTTTTGGACAAACTGCATACAATTATGTAGGGAAACAAACCGACAAAGTTAGATATTCTGTTTATTATTTAACTGAAAACCACCCAGAAGAAGTCCTAAACGTCGACTAATAGCAAATATTTGAAAAAGAGACGACGTAGTAAGTGTCACAAAGAAGACACGAGAAAACAATAATGAGTAACTGATTCTTTTTGCGATTGCACCAATGGAAGAAGCACAAATTGACAAGCCTTAGAGAGTGGCACAGTTGTTGTAGCCACTCTCTGCAGAAGTTGGCACAATTGCTGTAGCTAACAATATTACGCCACACATTGGAGGATATTAGGGAGTAAAAATATGGTTTGCATTCGATGCTTTTAACAGTTATTAATACTGATAAAATATCACTGTGTTATTTTGAGTCTTGTGGCAGAAATTATTCTTAACGTTTAATGAAACAAAATTTGTAATATGTTAAAAAGGCTTAGTGCGTAGGCAAGTTAAAACAAAACAATTTCTGTTAGCATTTGTTTTCTCAGTTTGCTTAACTAACTTCTCGTGTTGAAGAGTTAAGGTGAAAAGATTGCTGCTTTATGCATTACATTCATAAAAGATTGTTCTGCTGCTTTTATCCAAACTTATTTTAACGTCCTTGTTGCGCTAAAATATTGTTAAAACATAACTGCAAAGGATTTTTAGCTTTATGGATTTTTTATTTTGTTATTTACATCACCACAAAGTGGTCGATTAAGCGCCAAAAACCAAATTGTACATAACGCACATTTACCATATCCTTGAAACTCTCAGAAACTTTAACGAAATACTGCTTAAATAAAACATCTTCAGGATACTTGTATTGATTGTGTGTTCGGGTGTAAAGTAGATGATGGCCCTCCGAAATGCTTTTCACCCAGTCATTATCTGCAGTGAAGTAATGCCTGAGGAAGCTACTGTTGTCCCAGCAGTTACTTATTTCGAAGTAAAAATAACCTGTAACATAACAGCAAGTATGGCTACTGCATAATGATTGGAGGCATTGTGCTTTAATAGTTGCGATAGCTTGTGTAGCAAATTAGTGATGTTTAAAAGCTCTCAGTAATTTCAAAAGAAAGGGATGTGAAACATTCTTTCCATCCGATTCATCTTTTACTGTGAAGTAATGACTGGGGATTCATAACTTTTGGGGAGTCAAAATGTACCGCCCACTATATATTACTTCATGAAAACAGGAGGAATTTTACAGGAGATCCCTCCTGAGACAACACAAAGCAATAATCACCAGACAATATAGTAAGGCAATAACAAAATTATACCAAAGATCTTGGTATACCTGACAAATTTGTTTACAAGACCAGGCAGCTCAACATTACAAAAGGTGTATTTTTCGCCCTACTCACCACAGAATCATAGAGGTGATCTTCATTCATAGCAGTATTATCTGTATTAGTGCAGTAGTAGCCGAGTGTTTGAATCAACAGATTACCATGCGGAGAGGTTCGTGGTTCGTGGTTCGAACCCCTGCCACATCTTTGGAAGTACTGCGCTCAAATGGGTTCTTCGTTGTAAGTGGCATAATACAGAGTGTGTACATGTTTTCGGAAATAGAATTGAAAGGGGGAATAAATCAATAAATTAAAAGATTAAACAGTACAAAGAAAGAAATCAAACAAGACAGATAGCTGTAGCCACTGTTATGGCTTCAAGCCTTGTTTGAGATGAAAGACCTAAAGGATAACAACAACAACAACAACAACAAAGCTCAATTCGATTACTAAAATTCTAAGTGCTGTTTTTACGCGTATATATCGTGTGTTTGTTTGACTTTCGAATAAAAGATGACGTCAGCTCAACAGATCTGTACAAATGAAATTACCATCTTCATCCACATTCTTTCTGACGCTTCTGTCCAAAGCAGCTTATACTGCAAAAGCAATACCTGTTTATATGAAATATTTACCTTAATACATTGCACCTTAACGTTAATACGAATTAACATAAGAATTAACTATATACCATTATTTTCTCTTTCATTTGCAGAAATTTTCTTTAACTTCGAAATGTGCCTGCCGGGGTGTTTGTTCTTATGACCCCAACTATTACAAAAAAACGCAAACAATTAGAAAAGAGGTTCTTAGTACAGGATCCGTTTTGTGCATTGTGTGAGTATGTTATCTTATGTTTGTTTTGATTGTAATTGTTAGTCGTTAGGTTTATTTTGAATTAGACCAGAGACGGAGGTTTAAGTAGACTGAGCAATGTATTCCTGACGCAGTCATTTTCTTCAGAAATTATTTTATGTTTTTGCTTACGGTAGATAGATAAAGATGAATGGATTGATAGATAAATAGATAGAGAGACGGATAGAGAGATGAATAGAGAGATGGATAGAGGGATGGATAGATAGATAGATAGATAGATAGATAGATAGATAGATAGATAGATAGATAGATAGGTAGGTAGGTAGGTAGGTAGGTAGGTAGGTAGGTAGGATAGATAGATAGATAGATAGCTGGATAGATAGATAGATAGATAGATAGATAGATAGATAGATAGATAGATAGTAGGTAGATAGATAGATAGATAGATAGATAGATAGATAGATAGATAGATGGATAGATAGATAGATAGATAGATATGTAGGTAGGTGGATAGATGGATAGATAGATAGATAGATAGATAGATAGATAGATAGGTGGATAGATAGATAGATGGATAGATGGATAGATAGATAGATAGATAGATAGATAGATAGATAGATAGATTGATAGATAAATAGATAGATGGATAGATCGATCGATGAATAGATAGATAAATAGCGATTGGTTGGTTGATTGATTGATTGATTGAATTTGAAGACAACATTTTTAAGCATGAATTATATTATATATTCATTTTTTGAATTTGTGGTATATTTTTAAATTTTGGACCGTTTTCTGATGGATAGGATATTCCAAGGTATGCATTTAATGGATTTTAATTTTGGTTGTACCCGGGTAATGACCTGAATCCACATTTTATTTTCAAAAGCCTTTTTCACGAGAAAATGAATAAAGAAAAGTGAAGCATAAAAAATAATTAGAATGTGCTGTTTAATACAATTATTCTTAGCTTAATATTCTCTCCTTTAATTCCTTTTATTCCTCTCCCAGCATTGTGTTTCAACGGATTTCCTTTTCGGTTTTGTTTCCCTTTTCTATTTTTATTCTTTCAAAATTTCTACAGCTAGAAACACATCGACAATATATACTGTAAAATCACATATCTTTCTATTAAAAAGTTTACCGGTGAAAATTGCGATGTAAAATATTTTTAAGGAGAATAAGTGGGAAATATGATTTGAGCAGAACTGGGTTTGAACCAGTGCCTTTGGCTGTCATAACCGCATGGCTACGAACGGAGCTATCGCCCCTACGTTTCTAACCAAATCAATTTTACAGCTACTTCGATGCAACTTCTATTTTTCTCATAATTGTCCCTGTCTTTAGAAATCCTCTCCGTCAATATTGTTTTTTGTTGTAGGTATAATATGAAATGACAGAGTATGTATATACTACTACTACGCCTTTACCCGAAACGGGTAAACATGTTCGTGAAGTAAATTAAAAAGAAATAAAAAATAGACAACATAGATTATTATGCAGCAACAATTCTCCTTCTCTGATCTCTTCGTTTCTCGTATCGTTTGACTCTTCTTTCGATAGCCTTTCCACAGACAACTTTTACCGATCTTTTCCATTCCAATCCGTTGGTCACCAAATTTTGCCAGACACCGAGTAATCCACCACACCTTAGCGCATTTTTACAAGTGTCTTTATATCGTAATTTGGGACGGCCGACTGGACGTGATCCTTCTGCAAGCTCAACGTAGAGAAGCGCTTTCCTTGGCCTGTCATTTTCCATTCGTGATACGTGACCAAGCCATCACATCCGGCGTCTTTTCAACATGGCTTCAATGTCCTCAAGAGTAGAACGGGTTATAACTTCTTACTGACTTCGTACTGACATAGTTGTCCCATCTGATTCTTAATATCCTACGCAAATGTCGTTGTTAGATTGTTCGCAACTGTTTGATTTCAGTGCTGTACATAGTCCAAGTTTCACATCCATACATGAGCAATGGCATTAAACATTGATTGTATACTTGGGTTTTTGTAGAGGGAGTGAGATCATGTGAATCGAAAACTCGGGATCACCAGCGGCCATACGCGGACGATACTGCTTGGATTCGGGCTGTTATTTCTTCCCTTACTGAACATTCACTACTAACAAAGTTATCGAGGTACTTGAAACGTTTGGCGTTTTTAGGATTACACCGTCAATAAAGAAATTATGCTCTGGACCGATGCACATCGTTTCAGTTTTAGCGATATTGATTGAAAAGCACATCTTTTTGGCTAGTTCGTTTTACGCCCTTTGAAGGATCTGCAGACCAATTGGAGTAAAAATTTAAAATTTATAGCAATATCATCAGCTTATTGTGCTTCTCTAATATAGCCAATCAACGCTTTAGTTGTACTTTTCATTCTCCTTAAATCAAACAGATCTCCATCATATCTAAATCTAATCTTGATACTGTAGTTGTCACTAATGGAAATATATGCAAGCAGTAAAAGCACAGCTGCCTTTTTACCGCTAGTTTACATCCCTGGTTTACTCCATTTGTTGTACTTAATCGGTTCGGTTAGCTCTCCGTCAACGATCAGTCGGGCATGTATATTTGAATACAATTTCTTAATCACTCTTATTAACTTATTATTACTCTTATTAACTTCGGGGGGCAACCCAGTTTTTCGAAGATTTGAAAGACAAGATTACAATTCACCGTGACAAAAACTATGTACATATTTCTCCGCTGCTCTCTGGCTTTTTCCATCAGTTGATGAAGGGTGAATATGCCATCAATGGTACTTCTGCCGTCACGATAAACGGATTGAGATTGCGGATACACTTTCTCAGCAATACGTTTAAGTCCCTGCAAAAGGATGTCTGAAAACAGCTTCCCGACTACACTTAGCAGCGATATTCCCCTGCAGTTGCCACAATGACTACGATCTCCCTTTCTAAACAATATTGAAATATTTGGGTTGGTGAGATCGGATGGTATATCTTCTGTCATCCAAAGCATCGAGATGATTGCGAAAAGAAATGTGGGATCCACTATGGACTAACACCTCAGGTAATACACCGTCTGGACCAGCACTTTTTCCGGTTTTAGTGTTTTTAATCGCCTTCTCTATCTCGGATTCGGTAATGGGTAATATATATAGTTAGTTAGTATTTATTTGATTTATTAGTATTTTCCAACAATACTGCCTTTCATGGCTGAGACCCAATCATCAGATAAATTTTATTAATCTAAATAAAGAATGGTAAAACATCCATCTCATGATTGGGACTCGCCTAGAAAACGCAAAAATTGTGGAAAAACGCTAATTCTTGAAACAAATATTAACTATTTCGCTGGCCTGTCGCTGGCACTGACTACTTCGCTGCAATGTTTACCGCTTTTACCGCAATACATAGATACCGACAGATAGGTAGATAGCGAGATGGATGGATAGATAGATGGATATATATGGATATATATATACATATATATATATATGGATAGATAGATAGATAGATAGATAGATAGATAGATAGATAGATAGATAGATGTATGGATGGATAGATGGATACACAAGATTAAACTCGAAAAATAAGAGTTATAATTGGAACTTATAGATTCACAATATTTTGATCATGTACATCGATATATCTAGATAATTTAATGTTCACAAGTGTATGTTCTAGGCTAAAACATGTTTGCTTAAACTAACTGTTTTAAATTATGCTTGGACAAGGATGCATATGATATTGATCTGTTGAATCAATTTAAATGCATGAAACTGATTTGCAATATCAGGTGCTGACTTTAAGCACAAATCAACCAGTAATATGTTAGAAATTTTGTGGGTTTTTTATTTGCTATTAAAGAATTTCGTACTGTTCGCGGTATTTGTGGTATCCCTTTTTCTTGATATGCGTCGTTTTGGTTCCATTCTGTTTGTTAAAGGGGAAAAACATCATTTTTAAATTTCGGGTAAATCAGTGTGTGTATGTGTGTGTGTGTGTGTGTGTGTGTGTGTGTGAACTTGTGAGGGTGTAGCAGTGATGGAATAACGCTCAGCATTATATATGAGGCATTTTCATAATAGACAATCACTTATTAGTTACCGTGTTCGTAAATGAGAAAACAATTATTTATTCTTGCGCGTCATAATAACAAACAGAGTCTATTACCTTGTTTATGCTTGAGAAGCTCTTATCCTGGCTTGCACCGCAAAACAGTTACTGCGATTTTAGTATTTCAATACTAAAATCTTGTGTATGGTTAATGCAGAGTTCAAAGTAGCCACGTATAGACATAGATATCTAAATATATTTCCAATACTTTCAAACTTTTAGCGCCTGATATAGCTTTTTAAAGTACTTCGAAGATAATGTTCAGAGCGACCTCTTTTTATTCGTCAGGAAAATATGTTTTTCTAAGTGCCTCTTTCTTTCCTTACGTATGCTGTTCGTTGCTATTGTCGTACTTTTTGTTTTTCTCTATCAATTACCGTTTATTTTTATGCCCCCATATTACCAATTAGTTGGAAACGCCGTGTCATCTAAGGTTCCCTTATGCAACACTATCAGCCACTGCTAAGTTAAATGGTTTTGACAATCTCACCTTAAATAATAGTGGAACGTTTCCACAACGGTCCCAATGTGGGATTATGTAGACCCCAGTTTGCTTCTGTATAAATTTTTTGTAAAGAGTTCCAATGAGAAAATATACCACTATAATGGATACTAACCTAAAAAATATGAACAAATACAATTTAAAAATATTAATACATGTAACAGGAATGACTAGAATTCATTTTCAGGTGCACACACATATATACCATGCGTATGAACGCTTTTACGTGCAAAAACACCATGGTCAGAAATAAAGCACTTTTCAGGATGTTTTTTCTTTGCCGAGGGTTTGAACGAAATATTAGCTTGTCATTGGTTGGTTACAAGTTTTGGGGATATTTAGCAACTTCCGCTTTTCTTTGACCATTTAAGCATGCCAAGAGGCATTCACCGTATCATCGTATTTCAAAAAAAGCGAGCATCTGCCTCTTTTTCAGACATCGCACCTATAACCATTTCAATTGATGAATGATTCATTTTAGGTTTAAAGAAGCGCTCTTTCAAAGTGTGGCCCGATTAGCCACCCAGTGTTACACTTCCTAACTATAAAATTGATGAACTAACGATTCTTCAGTAATTGCTGTTGTTTCTCCCTTAACCTTTGTCTCAATATGCGTAGTGTTCTTTATTAGTGCCAGGGGCCTTATTTTTATGGTCTTAATCAGTAGCGCTTGACTTGTCGGCCTGTGTGAATAGATTCTAAAATTCTTGGTTAAATAATGGCCGATAGTATACTGACGAATGTCAGTGACGTTTTCAAGTGGCACAGACCCTATCATTTTAGACGAACTTGTTGGGGAGGGAAGGCTATTCTGCAATGAGATGATCACCACGCAAGGTAGTTTTATTATGGGTTTTTTTCAAATACGCCCAGACAATGGAAAATTGCTATCTGAAGAATGGCCAATTTTATTTCATGATACGTTTTTGCCGTTTTGTAAGGCAAATAGGAGAAAATGAATATCAAAAAACCTCCGTCAGTGGTGACCACAGATGTTTTGGGTGCTACTGTTTTATTGTTAATGACTAGAAAAAGGTATTGCATTAAGCATAAACAATGATGAAATGCGGGGGGACGTAATATTTAGCCTGAGATCAAAATTCGGGGATTTCTATAACTTGTGTAGCAGACTGTATGTTAGAAATTGTTAAAACGATGTTCTGGAGTATTGATAGCCATTGATTTATTACCCGTTTTTGACAGAAGTACTATTGGTCAACGCTTGAATACAGTGATGCCTAGTCAGATTCTCATTGACTGTGTTTTATGTCGCATTCTTTGTAGTGTAGTGCGCTGTCCAAAATTACATTTTTTTAAGGAGTCGCTTTAAATTTAGGGACTTAAGGGAAGGAAGCGACATTTTAAAAGCTGAAGTAAGATTTTTTTTTGTTCTTTCTGATTAATGATAAAGAAAGGCACGAACTATAACACACTATATTGTTTAGAGGACTGTATGAAAATGGCATATTCTTTTTCTTCTTACATTAAATGTCATCACTCTGCAATTTTTTTTCATAACTAAAGAGGGGCGCGCCATAAAATGAAATAACCATACTTAAAATCTAACAAAACACGTGAATTTTAATTAATTTCAACTTCCATCCAACTCGTATTTTTCATTTGGTGTTGAATATATTTATATACTAGCGACACATGAATAACAACACACTTTTTTCTGACTAAGAACCATACAAGGGATAAAGCCACTAAGTGTACGGAACTGTGACGAAGAAGAAGATAAAAAAAAGACAAAAAGATTAGACCAAGACATAAGAGTTGACCTTAGACTTAAACACATTCAAATCTTATGATGAATGAAACGAATCTGAAGCTAATGAGTTCCCAGTTTCTATCACCACAAGAACAGAAATTAGATTCATAGATTTATAACAACGCGAGATAAAAACTGCCTACGAATGAAGATATTGAGAGAAACGAATCATTTAAACAACATTTAATGTTGCCCAAATGACTCGTATAATTCAATATTGGGTCTTAAGTTGTATACTACTGTTGTTTCACTGGGGGCCAGTTCCGTTTATGTATTTAAAACCTTCATTTTAATTGACTTTTCATTTGTTTAATTGCAAAATCGACGTAATTTAACAGAGCAGATAGATAGTGGCTTTTGTTAACTACTTGAGACTTAAGAACAATTAACAAACAGAGTACTTACAATACGCATATGATTGAACCAATACTCCAGTTGGTAAGATTTGTAGAATTCATCATCGCGTTTTTGAAGTAATCTTGATTGTATGAACATGCATTAGGGCATGCACATTTTGTTGTCAGATGGACAGTCTGTTTAAATGAAATAATATTTGGAATATCTTATTAACTGGAATTTTAGTTTTTGGGCTTCTATTCTACCGAAAGCGGTTTTTTGCCTTGTATTTTGATAAGTAGCATGAAGTTCCTTATGCTAAATGGTGCTATTATTTTCAAGTATTTTCATGATACTTGTGAACCAGTATAGATCATTTAAACTTGTTACTATTCTTATACTGTCACAAAGAGAACATTTCAATGAATATCCGAAAAATATTTAGTCGGGAGTTTTGAAAACCTTAGCCAAGACAGTTGTCATTGATAGTTATGTCAAACAAAGTGGCTTTTAGTGGGACTAAAAGCTGTTAGTAATTGTTTGGGGCGTTATATGGAAAAGGTAATTTTTTGTATGGAGGCAATTCTTTTCTGGTTTGGCGGGTTTTTACCCATTTTTGGCTCTGGCGGTGCAAGGGACTCTTCATAAAGGGTCTTATAAATACTATTTATCAAAATTGTCAGATATGTAGAATTTCCCCTGTGCAGTTTGGCAGAGAAATACAATTTCCAGTTTTCCTCAATGCAAGTAAAAAATTCATAGTGGGAAGGCCTTTGTGAAAGGCTCACATTATAGTTGGGTCACATGTCAAGGGGGATATGGTTTTCAGTTTGTTGCCTAGCAAGTATTTCAGTGGTGTAAGTAGATCATCACAGTTTTCATTATGATATGAAGGCAATTTTTACTAATGCTTTTGGAGTTTTTAAAAAATGTTTTTGATATTGATAAGATCCAACTGTTCATTGAATTTGTTGTGCTTTACAGGTAATTGTTTGTCTTTAATTTCTTGCATGAAGCCGGGGGTGTAGCTGTTACTTTTATACAAACCTTTACGAATGAATTAATAGTACCCTTGATTTGAAGTCGTTGTGACCTTACCTCTCCCAGTCGAGCTGAATGGCTGGACCTAGTCGTTGTGACAGGTGCTTTAAAATTCATTAGTGGTGGTGAACACGAAAATGTGTTTTACGTAACAACAGCGTTAAAGATGGGAATAAATATCGAAAAAATGACAAATGTAGCATTGCGTATTTCAATTCCTAATATGAGCCTAGGTGATGAGTATCTTTGTTAAAGGTGGTATGTTCGTAAATTACTTATAGTTATGCGATGTTATAACAACGTGATGAGTATCTTCGTTAAAGGTGAAATGTTCGTTAATTACTTATAATTATACGTTGTTGTAACAAGGTGATGAGTATCTTCGTTAAAGGTGGAATGTGCGTAAATTACTTATAATTATACATTGTTGTAACAAGGTGATGAGTATCTTCGTTAAAGGTGAAATGTTCGTAAATTACTTATAATTGTACATTGTTGTAACAAGGTGATGAGTATCTTCGTTAAAGGTGGAATGTTCGTAAATTACTTATAATTATACGTTGTTGTAACAAGGTGATGAGTATCTTCGTTAAAGGTGGAATGTTCGTAAATTACTTATAATTATACGTTGTTGTAACAAGGTGATGAGTATCTTCGTTAAAGGTTAAATGTTCGTAAATTACTTATAATTATACATTGTTGTAACAAGGTGATGAGTATCTTCGTTAAAGGTGGAATGTTCGTTAATTACTTATAATTATACGTTGTTGTAACAAGGTGATGAGTATCTTCGTTAAAGGTGGAATGTTCGTTAATTACTTATAATTATACGTTGTTGTAACAAGGTGATGAGTATCTTCGTTAAAGGTGGAATGTTCGTAAATTACTTATAATTATACGTTGTTGTAACAAGGTGATGAGTATCTTCGTTAAAGGTGGAATGTTCGTAAATTACTTATAATTATACGTTGTTGTAACAAGATGGTGAGTAACTCTGTTAAAGATGGAATGCTATTAAAATTTCGTTTCAGACTACGGAGATCAACGTTGATGTTTTGATGACACAATTCGGTAAATTCTTGATTTGAAAAAAGAAAGTCTATAAGAAGCGATGTTGATGTAATATTAGTTTTCAAATGGATGAAGAATTATCAAGTAGCCTTCTTACGAATGTTAAAAATTTGCTTTCTCATATTTTGTGAATTACGGACGGAAGTAGTATTGTAGGAAATGTAACGGAGAAACAAAAGCGGAAAAATAGGTCATTATTTTATCAGCAAATGGTGTGTAAATAATACGTAAGTGATATCCAATGAAGTGAAAATTCAAATCTGATTGGTCACGGGTAGGAAACCAAAGTATCTTGTTGTTCGTACGTCCTGCTTCCCTTTCCTTGGCAAGATATTCGACACGAATGTTTCCTAAAGGAATGCTATTAACTCAATGTGTAAGTCTACAAATCTACTATCCGGCCATTACTGGCGTGGAATGTAATGTTAGGGTGTGAAGACAAATTATGATCACTCCCGGAAGCCACAGAGACGAGATTACTCTGAAGAATAAAAGGTATCTCCTTGTTTGAGCATCGCGGAAAGGGAGTAAAAACGTGTTGACATCCAAGAATGAAGTGGAAGGACAGGGCAGAAGTAGTTTTTTTATCTCTCCAGATTTGATGATAAAAACCTTCTCAAACAAACATAGACATTGGATTTAAGCGGAAACTGGTCAGCAGAAAGACCCACCAAACCCTGGAATGGTATTGGAAAAGATATGGCACTAGTGGAATATTTGCAGAAGAATGTATTTGGGCGTCCAGATGGAGTACAATCCAGTAGCAACCATCAGCCGGCGTCCGGGCGATGGACCTAATGGTCTCCTGAAGGTACCGAACTCTCATGTCTGGCTCCAAGTAGCTGCTTGTGTGCTGCAGCAGCCATACTCCGGTAAACCGCTTCAGCTGTCGAGCTAAACGACATGAGGGTAGCCAGTAACTTGTTACTGTGGATGAGTGCATGTCTCGCACTAAAGTCACATGAAGTCAAGAAGTGGCAGGGTTGCCAAAGGAGTCTCTAGTTAGACCAACGGTAATGAAGGCGCAACCTGTACGTGCATCGCTGTATGCTTAGGGCACAAATGAGACATTAATATGAGTGACCATCCGCCAGTGAAAGGCAATGGCAAACTACCATTGTATCTTGCCAAGAACAATCATGACAATGTACAGATTAATGTCTAAAGAGAACAGCGTGAATGGAGTTGATGACAATGACAATACACCCCCTAACTCCTTTCTCGGTCGGGATGCTCATGTTCGACAGGTTGGAGCGGGCCGTTAATCTGATATGTCAGAAATGAATCCACTCTGCGAATCGGAACATGGACTGTACGCACTCTGTATCAAGCAGGAAAACTAGCAATTGTCAGATTGGAAATGGAAAGGTTGAACATCAATATCCTGTGCCTTTATGAGACCAGATGGTCAGGTATAGGATGCTTTGACATCAAAGGTTATAAACTCTTATCTTCCGGAGGAGATAGACATGAAAAAGGAGTTGCTATGATTGATCATTCAAGTGTATGCACCAATAGTCGAGAGCAGCGATGAGGATATTGATATGTTGTACGAATATCTTGAAAAAGGAGACACCACAAATCTCAAGATCTTGTCATAGTGTTGGGAGATTTGAACGCAAAGGCTGGAAGCCAAGGAGTAGGAAGTACAGTAAGGAAGTATTGTCTAGGATTGCATAATGAAAGAGAAGAAAGATGGTAAAGAAGCAATAGTAAAAACAGGGATAGAATTTGTCCAACCCAAAAGAAAAAAACAAAAGCAAGCTTGGATGAAACCAGAAATCTTGCAAAAGATCAAATGCAGACAACAAAGATTGGAAAGAGATTCGATCCAATACAAAACCATGGACCGTGAAATAAGAAATGACTGCAGAAGAGCGAAGGAAGCATGGGATAAATGAAAAATGTCAAGAAATTGAAAGCTGTAAGACATTGGATCCTAGCATCATGCACAAAAAGATTAAGGTGTTGTCAGGAAAGAGTCCATATTCTTCAAGCGAACGCATTACGGCAGAAGACGGAGCTATGGTCATGGAAAAGGAAGAGCTGACAGAGCGATGGGCAGACTATGTTGAAGAACTGTTCACAGATGAAAGGGAGACAAGCCAACAATCAAAAACTCCATCAATGGTCCCAGATGTCTACTATGTGAGGTGAAAGCAGCGATTTCGAAGATGAAGGCAAATAAAGCCTCAGGGCCAGACAAAATTTGCATCGAAATGATAAAGGCACTACAAGAGTTTGGAAAGTCACTGAAATACTCAATTTCTCCGCTGTCATATATATATGACAGCGGAGAAATCCCCTCAGATTTGACAAAGTCTGTCTTCATCGTTCTGCCCAAGAAACCTTCCGCTACCGAATGCGAACACCATAGAACCATCAGTTTAATGACTCACATAACTAAAGTACTTATTCGTGTCATAATGGCAAGAGCAAGGAAGGCAATAAGACCAGAAATAGAAAACGGTACGACGCTCATAGCTGATATTCCAGAGAAGCTGGAACAACTATTGGATACAGTTGCAGAAGAAAGTGAGGCAAGAGGTCTTAGCAGGAACCGCCGGAAAACTTTGTGTATGGCTGTGAGCAAAAACATGAGAATTTGAGCTGTAAAATAACAATAGCTGGCGAAGATATACAGCAGGTGAATAAATTTTATTATCTTGGTAGTACTAGTACATCAGATGAAAGATGCCTGGTAGAAATATGGAGACGAATTGCTACAGCAAAGGAGGTATTCCAACGAGTCTCCAGCATACTGAGTAACCGATCCATATCCTTGGAAACTGGGCTCGGGTCCTCAGTTACTTCACAATTCCAGTGGTTATCTATGGAAGTGAAAGCTTGACTATCACACGAACCCTAGAGAAGAAGCTAGAAGCAACAAAGATGTGGTTTCTTCGCCGAATTCTAAGAATTTAGTGGACAGAGTACATTACCAGCGAAGCTGTTATCCACCCTTCAAAGAAGGCAATTGTCATACCAGGGACACATAATGAGAAAAGAGGAGCTAGAAGAGTTAACATTGACGGGAAAGATTAAGGGGAAACGAGGCAAAGGAAGGCCAAGAATCGCATTCATGGGAAGCATAGCATCATGGACTAACGGAAGCAAGCTTTAACTGTTGAGGGCTCAAAGGACAGGAATCTATGGAAATTCATGATCGCCAGCATTCTACCGGAATGTGGCACCTGAGAAGGAGGCTGCATTGAAAACGAAGTAGTCATGTGAACTTACAAAATTTTGAATGCCACGATCAGGGTAATGTTGGTGGATCAATATGTGTGCCAGTAATTTGTTAATTCTTCATTTTTCTTGATGATTTTATCCTGTGGAGATATGAGTTATAAAAAGGCAACATATAATAAAACTAAATTATTATTTCCAGAACCACTTAACGGATTGTTTTGATAATTGGTAACTTTTCAGTGTTTTGTGTGAAGGGCGTTATTTTATGATATTTATAAGAGATGAGTTGAAAATGATACCCACTTTAGAGAGGGTTGCTTTATACCAAGTTGGTAGTGCTTTGGAATCTGTTTAAAAAATAGGCATCATTGATGTGTCGAACTTACATGTATATTGGAAGAAACAGCTCTCAGAATATTAGTTATGTGTTATTTATTTCTTGATACTCTCTAATGAAGGGATGGTGTAAATGGTTTCCGCAGTTATATCTAATTATGAAAGTTAAAGCCTGTAATTAGTCAAGTAGTTTCTTAGTGTTAGTTTTACATCCATGGGATCGGTATTCATTTCCTTTTGTGAATAATATGTGATTCTACTGCATGATTTCTCACATAAAATCAAGAGTGGGTGTTTCTTTTGTATTAGTTGCCTCTTTCTTGCATTTAACAAGTAAGTGTTAATTAAGAGTGTGAGTGTAACCTTACATTGTTTGGGAACACCAAACTCACCAAAGCTTTTCAAAGCATTGGTAGAAAAGCTCACCCCGACTAGGTTATCTAATATATCAGCGCAAGATAGACCAGTATGCAGTCAGAAAAGTTGCAATACAGTTGCAGACTCACATATTTGTACTTTGGCCCCTCGATAAAACGCCCAATGACTGCTTCTTCTGCACTGCGATTACATATAAGGACGATGTTTGATGTTCTGTTAAAAAAATGAAAACCAAACATATACTTTATTATTAGTCAAGATCTTGAAAATATAAATTTATTTGTTGACCTTTAGGTAAGGCCTTTAGTGTCAGTTCGATGTCTTGTTTTTCTATCTCGTGCTTCACGTTTGTTTTTTAAGGATACCACAATTTTCACGTTTTAGTCATTACCTTTCCTTTTTACAATACTATTTCAGAGGTAGCATTTTTTGTCACAAAACGTGAAATCTGGAGTTTTTTGAAATGGGAATTTTAATTTTGAATTTTAAGATTTAGAATATATTTTGGGGGGTTTTCTCAAAGCCATCTTTATTTTTAAGAGAGTGAAAAATGGAGAATTTATAAGTTTGTCTAAATTGAATCTATCAGCCGAGCGACTGGAGCTCAAACTTCAACCAAATACTTTGCTTGCATCATTATTTTTCCTGATTGTACAACACTGTTACCAGATGGACATTTTCGGCTTCGGAATACATTCATACATACGACGTGAATGTCTTAATTCAACTCTATCTCTTTGAATTTACCCCCTTTTTCCCGTTTTTTCTTCACAGTTCTATTCACTCAATAATACTTTGGCCTGTGTGGTCCTTACACATAAAAAAACCCCTCCAGTCTTAACTTTTAAAGCTTGGAACATGGTATCCGCTTGAAGATGGAGAACAAAAAAATCTAAACAAAGAGAAAGGTTTTAAAGAACAAAAAAAAAAACAAATTGAAAAAATATAAATAAAAACTATTTTTGAAATATAAGAAGAAAAATATTTTTTAAACAATATATATAGAAAATTTTAAAATGTTAAACAAACGTAATTTTAAACCATTAATTTGCTTTAAACTGTATTTGAACGACTATTTTCCCCATCATTGGATCTCTCGGAGCTATATTTTTTACTAAATCGTTTGAGTACAAAAAAAACCCTGATTAATTCCACCACTTTGCACCAGGTATGGAACAATGCCGTCCATAGTAGGTGGAAATGAAATCGATAAATATATTATCTTGGAAGGAGATTTGGTAAGATCTTTGACTGCCAGATATCAGCATTTCAGTACGAGAGGGATTTTGAAACATTTCATTAACATGAATGTAAGTGTAATAAAGCCTTTTCGCTTTAAATCAGTTACCAAGTTGTTAGGAATTGAATTGTAGCATCAGATATAACTAAGTCAATACATTTTTTTTTTAGTTTTAACGTCATTTTTCCCCAGCAATTGGGGCCAAGACGGTGCCCTTCAGAGGGACTTTGATTTGGCAGTGAGGAATTCCTTGGCCGGATGCTTTTCCTGACGCCAACCAATGGCTTTTTTTTCTTTTTGAAGTTCCAAATTCTCCTCGACAGCTCGGGAAATCGAACCCGAAACTCCTGGTTGCTATGCAGTTGCACTAACCATTAAGCCACGGCTCCTCAACTAAGTCAATACATATATAATGAAAAAATCACTATAACTTGATGGGAATGCTTCTGTGGTCTGTTTCCTTGTGAAATTCTTAGAGAGAATTTAATCAAATTGACGGTTTCGTGAAATGTATTGCGGTTTTTGTAGAGAAACTTGCCAGTTTATCTTCTACGTATGTTCGTGAAAAACACGTGCTCATCAGTATGCTTTCTATTTCAACAACACCCAATAATGTTCGAGATTCAGTAAGTTTTTCTCTCTTTACATTTTTATCGAAACGTCGCATGAAAGCTTTTAGTCTCAATGGTTTTGGGTATGTACACTGAGGTAACATTTGCAAAGATACCTTGTCTGTGTATTTTGTCTCTGTCAAAATAATCGTTTCCCTTGGTAATTCTTTATTTCACTTTCACCAGTTGCCGTAATTTCTTGTTGTTCTTGCCATCGTGTTTGATCTGAGTCAATCATATCGTTTGAACCACTGATCGCCGAGATTTTTCCAGATGCAGATCCTCTTTCCCATAGCTTGCTACGATTGTCACTTTGTCAGAGCATACCGCCAGTCAAATATCGTACTGCCAAAACCATGTGTTTAATATTTTTCCGTTAAAAAGCGGGTGGCCATGGCTGGAAAAGCGGGTAAAGGTCAGAAAAACGGTTGATAATAACAACCTAAAAATCGGAGGACCTGGGAAAATCGATGAAAAGGTGTGGGCAATAATTTTAGTTATGTGAAATGAAATATTCCATTAACAGTGTATTCATTCATAGAAAGCAAAGGAAATGGGCAATAGCAACGACTTGATGTCAAATAAACTTCATGCAAAAATTCAGAAAAATAACAAGTTTTCTCTCCCTCCCTGTATTTTCACATGTCTACCGGACGGTCGAAAATGACATCTCGTTTTTTTTCTCATCATGAATTAGCTTAAGAATTAGCAGGAAAGATAAAATATGGCATTCTCGTCATTCACAACTAATTTCGATACCAACTTAAAAGAAATGTTCAACAATTCTTTGATTTTTTTTATGTCAGCCTCCGTCAGTTTAGTTTGGTAGTTGTTTTTCTCTTAAACCAAAAAATAATGAAACCTTCCTGGGCAATTTTCCGCTTATCTGTCGAATTTCAGATCGATTTATTTTGTGCTCCGAACCATTTAGGTGTGCGAGGTATTAAAGCGTTTTTGAAGACAGCTTACAAAATACTACTTCTAATTGTTGAAAATGATTTTTTGAATTATTGTTATAAATTGTAACTATTTTCTTTAACATAATCATTCCATTCGGAAATGCAGTCTTTGTCTTCGTCGATGCCACACACAAACCCCATTCCTGAATGTTTTGAATAGAAAAACAACTGGAGCGCATCTGACGGAGATGATTTTATCCTTTGAGGTATCACTCTAAATGGAACTTTTTTGAAAAGTATCACTGCACCTAACATATTTTTTTTTACAGAAAGTTAATCAACTGAGCAGACCCTACAGGGTTTTTTAGGTGTCAATATGAGCTGCGTCATGCTTTTTTTGTTGTTTTTTTCCTTTGGAGAAGTAGGATAGAGATACCTGATTGTTTCTTTTCTTTTAAAACATAGTTTTTGGAGTTAAGAAAAATTTGCTAAGGCTTTCTTATAGAAAGAAAAATAACAGTTAACAGGTGTGGAATTATGAATAGATATTGGGCCTGTCAATATGGAATACTATCCCCGTGCAAAAAAAACCGTTTAAGCTAAATTAATTTGCTAAAAAGCAATTACTTGCCTGTCTTTTTTATCATTATTGTATCCAGTGTAGGAAAATTGATAATATGATCCTCCAAAGTGTAACATGCTGACCTTTAGTTTAGGTTGACCAAGGTTGAAAAAATCCCCAGATTTTGTTGTTTGATATACCTGGTGAAATACATTTGAAATATTTCACAGCAGTGAATCATCATCACCATGATCATATATATATATAATATTTAATTATATATATAAATAATTAAATAATAGGAAACTATAAACCATACAGAAAATATTGTTGAGATTATATTGGTAGAATAACTGAGTAATTTTGTAGCAACAATACACTTTTTCAACATCTTACCTCTCGCGTTAGTTTTGTTCTTAATATTCTCTTTATATTTATTCTTTGTACCCTCTGTCTCTCTGTCTGCCTCTCTCCCCCTCCCCCACCCACCCTTTGGCACTGGAAATTATATTATAGTTTACCTTCGATTTTTTGCAATGTTTGAACATACTTAAAGTACCCTATGAGCGATACTTTAGTATATGGGAATTTGTTTTCTGAAGTAAACCGAAATAAAATTGTTAAATATTTAATTAACGACATAAAGGAAAGACTTTGCTGATCAACCCTTCTCACTAGATATTCAGTTAATATATTTTATCTCTTCTTGCCGCTATCCCAAGTGCCATCAACTGTACCGAAAGAGATTTTTTTTTAACTTGCGAAGCCAGTCAAATTCTATGAACTGAATAAATCATGTTAAACAGAGTGTATTTCATTAGCATTACTAAGGCTTTCAATAACATTAGACAATTTGTTCTTAAGTAGACTACTGCGATATGATATCGGCGATGGATCAATCTTGGAGCCCTTGTGTTGTTATCACACTTTAAAAAGTCACCCGTACAAAACTATCCTGTTCTGTACACAGAATATACTGGGATAAATTACCCACAGAAAAACTTACCTGTATCAAAGGATACCCTTCCAAAGAATCTGAGTACTTCGAGAAATTGAAGGTAGAAAATAAATTGATTTTGGATCTTAAAAAGGGAAACCTGAGGCAATGGTGTTCGATTCGAAACAACGCGTGTCATTGCCCAAGCACAAAATTCAGGTGCNTTGTTAAATATTTAATTAACGACATAAAGGAAAGACTTTGCTGATCAACCCTTCTCACTAGATATTCAGTTAATATATTTTATCTCTTCTTGCCGCTATCCCAAGTGCCATCGACTGTACCGAAAGAGATTTTTTTTTAACTTGCGAAGCCAGTCAAATTCTATGAACTGAATAAATCATGTTAAACAGAGTGTATTTCATTAGCATTACTAAGGCTTTCAATAACATTAGACAATTTGTTCTTAAGTAGACTACTGCGATATGATATCGGCGGTGGTGGAATAGATTTTAGATTACTTATTTGATCGTTGGCAAAATGAATTCTTTGTATTTACAGGATCCGCCCATTTTCTTGAGATTAGCACAAGGATCAATCTTGGAGCCCTTGTGTTGTTATCACACTTTAAAAAGTCACCCGTACAAAACTATCCTGTTCTGTACACAGAATATACTGGGATAAATTACCCACAGAAAAACTTACCTGTATCAAAGGATACCCTTCCAAAGAATCTGAGTATTTCGAGAAATTGAAGGTAGAAAATAAATTGATTTTGGATCTTAAAAAGGGAAACCTGAGGCAATGGTGTTCGATTCGAAACAACGCGTGTCATTGCCCAAGCACAAAATTCAGGTGCTTGTTGTTCACAAGAGATTAACGAAACTAAAAGCTGTAACTCTCGGTATTTGCTTTATGTCACTATGCTTTTGAGATCATTTTCATGTGGTTTTCGAAATGGCTTTAAACTGTTCAAGATTGCTAAAAAGCCTTTGGTTTCATTTGACCAGCATACCTGCATTACGTTTAAACCAAGCCTTCGTAATTCCCATTACTCCATCTTGTTCATTGACTGATCTTATAGAAAATCGCCCAATGAGGTGCTCTTTTTATAAAACCACCATGATTTTTGTTATTTTCATAAGAACCTTCGATATTGAAGCCTTAATGCATTCACAATTTCTTACTTAAGGCCTGCCTTGTTATTGAAAACATCCTAAGGATAAAAGAAATAGAGGACTTTTCACGCTGAAAATAATACTAATAACTTCCATATTTTATCATGTAACTAACTCAGAACGAACTCAATAAGCACACGCGAGCTTGCTTGTTCCAAATTTATTGATCATTGTTAAACAGAAACCAGAGTTCAATAGGGTTTCTTTACTTTAATTTTGCAGATTTCAGCCAGGGCTATGTTTTTAATTTATTCTTAAATATTTGAGAATTTTAGGCTCAATATTCACAGGATCCTTCATCAAGAAGTGCGTGACGTAAAAGACGCAAACGAAGTTTGAAATAGAGCGTATGTCATGGACTTACCATCACTGCTGTCATGTCTTTGTAATTAACAGGTGAACAAGGACTATACGAGTATTGGTATTGCGTCTGAAGCTCACTTTCAACGTTCTTAAACCTTGAGAAGAAGGATAAATATGATCTATTTAATAATGCAGAAGCTTTGCTAACAAAAAAGATACTGATGCATTTACACAAGAATGCCGTTATGGTAACCTTTTTACCTCCACTTTTTATATATTCTTTGAAATTTTTTTTCTTTACACGTAAAATAACGATTTCATTGAATCCCTGCAATATGACTGAAATTGTGTGTGTGTGTGTGTGTGTGTGTGTGTGTGTGTGTAATACTAATATATAGAAAATGGGGATCCAGAGATTTACAGAGACGACAGTTTTTTCATCCTATTATCCTATTGAGGAAATGCAAAAATCGACAAACCGATAAGATCAGAAAATTACTTATTACGATTTTAAGCAAAACGGTTTTGACATTAAAATGACAACTAATTTGAAGCAAGTAGAAATTTTAGATGCAACCTTTACTTTGGAAAGTGGTGCGTACCGCCCTCACATAAGCCCGAATGATAATTTGTTACAAATAAACACCTCTTTCGAACATCAGACAGACATTCGCAAACAATTGCTTGATTCAATTGCGGAACAACTATCTCTGAACTCGGTCAACTAAAACATTTTAACCAAACTAAAATACAGTATGAAGATGCTTTGAAAATCATCTGGTTATGACAATGAATTAGGTAAACAATTTGAAAAATAAAAAAGGACCAAAATCTGTCAAGGAAACTTTATTTTGTTCAATCCTCCGTTTAGTTTAGCAGTAACAAGAAATGTGGCTAATAAATTTCTGAAATTGGTCGATAAACATTTTCCTAATGAGAATGTATTACACAAAATTTTGAACTGGAATACAGTGAAGGGAAGTTAAAGCTGTACCGGTAGCATTGAGCGGGTAAAAAAAGGCCACAACAACAAAATCTTGTCGAAGAATGGTCAAAACCCATTGTGATTGACAAAACAAAAATAATTGCCCAGTTAGAGGAATGTGTGGTACTATTAATTCTACCTACAAATGTGTCGTTTTTCTTAAGAACCAGCCAGAAGAGGTTTATTTTGGACTTCTGGGGGGGGGGGGAATGAAAGCCTCTATATCGGAATAATCATAAATCGGTAAATAATCATAAAAAGTACACCAAAGAAATATCACTATCGAATTATGTTTCACAAGAAATTGATAAATGAGGCTGGAACCCAATATTTGGTTGGTCATTTATGAAATCTGTACCAGTCCATACAAATGGCCTGAAATGATGCCAGCATGAGAAGCTAGAAATGATCAGCTAAACATAATGACGTAAGCATCAAAACGAATTGATTTCTAAATGCGATCACTTGTGCAGTATAGAATTATTCTGTATGTTACTACATCGTTTTTGCCGGATGATCATTAAATATGTGAAACTTTCACTTGCACAGGATATGTGGATGCTCCTCAAGTTTACTATTTTGTCTCTTTTTTTTTACAAATATTGAGCAGTCTCCATTATAATTACAAGCCTTTGTTGGTATGTAAATATATGTATGTATGTATGTATGTATGTATGTATGTATGTATGTATATATTATATATAATTATATGTTGAATGTGCTTTGATATCATATGATCTTACTACTCTTTAACCCACCAATTTGCCATCAACATCAGACCGGTGCCTGCTGATCAACACCAACACAGTTCTGGAGCATCATACCTTCAGCCTATCTTGATATTAAATTCCTTGGTGAACGAAATATAATTCGTGATTCAGATTTATGATATTATGCTGACCTGTGATGTGTGCGATATTATTACTGGGGAAATTAAGAGCTTGAACATTGAATTAAATATAAATGTTTTTAAATACTCAGAAAAAATATTTCCAATGCTTATGAAAACCCTGAACAATCGCTATGTTCTCGTACTAACTGTATGTCACAGTTAACATATTGGTAATTATATGTAATATATAATATATATATATATGTATTACATATAATTGATTTATGTATATGTATGGTATATAATACAATACCTTGCCATTAACTATAATAAATTTATGAAATTTTACAGGGATTTCCCAGTATGATATATATTTTACTTTAATCTTATATATATATATATATATATATATATATATATATATATATATATATATATTTCCTGAAGAGTGAATAAAATCACGAAACAGGCTTGTCGAAATGGACTGTGTAGTTTTTTGATTCTTTCCAACTTATCATATCTTATATATATATATATATAAATTCTGACCATGATCGTAATTTTATAACCCTGCAGAGTAAGTGGAATAATGGTGTTTACCAATTATCACTTCCGATTTGTAGATCGAGTTCGACGTCTGTCACCAGGATTAAGCATAGTACCCAATATCACACTCTTTTCCACTCGTAACTTATGAGTGGAGCCCTCCATTGGGAGGCTTCTATCGAGCTGGTGGTGACTGGATCTTGATCTAATTGCAATTATTTACAATTCTATTAGTGGCTGCGTACAGATTTCGACGTAATAGTTTCTTTTCTTTAACTAAATACTAGCAGAAGTACCCGGCGTTGCTCGGGTAAAAAAGTGCAATTTAGTAGGCTAAAATGGCCCTATCAAGATAATTGTAAGGTATTGCTGGATTAGAAATGTGATGGTAGACCATTTCAACTACCTTGACACTTGGGGCGTGGTATAGAAATAACAGGTAATTTTAACTTTGATAATCTTACGAAAGATAATGTCAGAACTTCAAATAAGAATGCAATGGCAATACATTAGCAAAAAAAAGAAGATTAAAAAAATAACAAAAAAAGTCCTCCCTGGGGGGAATCAATCCCTGGTCTCCCGCGTGACAGGCGGGGATACTCACCACTATACTACCGAGGACTTCTACAGTCAAGATTACTTTATGGTAAATAAACGTTATTAGTTTCACATAAAAGTTTTAATATTGTTTAATTTTGTTTTGGAATTTATTTATTAAAAATAATCTTTAAATTTTTATATTTTTGATTTTATTGACATTTTTGACTGGAGGCCTCTTTCACCTTGAAAATGGGATTGACGGCCCCATAAAGCACCAGAATATGACCTCCGAGGCCAGCCTTTTATATCTCAGACCCTCTTCCGGAAAAAGACAGACTCACGCTCCAAATTTCAGCTTCCCAGGTTCAGTAGTTTTCTCATAAATTTACTTTAGACAGACAGACAAACAAACAAACATACTCACTTATATATATATATATATATATATATATATATATATATATATATATATATATGTATATATGGATAGATAGATAGATAGATAGATAGATAGATAGATAGGTGGATGGATAAAATGGAGACGATAATGGTTGCAGCACGTATTGAATTTATAAATTTATAAAGAATGATAACTATAGTAATAATTATCATCATTAATATTATGGATACCATGTGTTAATCTGAGGTTCTCCAAGGTATGGGTCTTAAGCCTCGGCGAAAGTTATTTTTCAAATTTCATGTATTGCGAATTAGAATAATTAATATAATCAATAATCAATCATTTAAAATCCCCCAGATAAAATAATATTATTAATGGTAATAAAAACATTGCTAAATATAATAATAATAATAATAATAATAATAATAATAATAATAATGATAAAGATATTAAAAATGATAAAGGTATTAAATTTTTTAAAAATATTTTGTCACTATTGTTGTTTCACGAAAATAGGACAATTGAAGAGTAATTTCCTCAATTCCCAATTTTGCAAAACCTTAATGTAAACATTCGTCAAACCATTTTACGTAAGAAAGGCATTCTTACATTCTTATTTATTTATTTTATTTTATTTTATTAACGTATATTTATACAGGATTTAACAACACTTCAACAATATTTACAATAGAAATTGCAAAGATATCGCTCTTATCAATGTGTGCGTAGTAAAGAGGTTAGTTAATGAATAATCCAGTAAATCCCTTCTATATAGAATTACGAAGTCCACATAAATTAAAGAGAGCTTTTTCAAAGTTGTACAAACAAATGGAAAATGAAGTAACTGTAATAGGAGCTGTTTGGCCTCTTTCTCGTGGCCTGAATCTTTCAGGACCGTTGTTTGTCTTGTGTAAGGACGCTATAAATCAGATGTGTACATGTATAGAACTACATTCCAGCCTTTGCCTTGTGTATTTCATCGGTTGTTGTGAGCTTGCTTTTGTAACTTAAGATTATGAAGCAGTAAGAAGAAACATGGAAATGCCATGAAATTTAACTTAAAAAGAGAAATTTTCTGAATTGCATAATCACTGCAAAATTACATAGTTGAAAACACAAATTCTCACCTTGGTTCGTTCCTTTGATCGATATCCTGAAGAGAAATGATCTGGTCTGTACCTTTTATTCTGCAGGAACAGTGATCAATTGGGATGCATGGACTTAAACATAATCCATTTCTAATGCTTTGGTTGATTGTTAAAATTCCCAAAAATAACCTTCCTATCAAAAGGGGTTTGATATTTTCGTGTTTCATGTTGTAGATTTGCAGCGTGCCTTCCTGAAGCGTTTTGGTAGTTTTTAAAACAGCCCGCTACATTATTCTTTGGTGCAGTGAAGCGAGACTTCTTGTGGCTTTCTATTGAGAGCAAAAACGTTAATCTGGCACATTGTTCCATGTGGGGGTCTTGTTTCATTTGTATCATTTGGTTACGTTTTTTAGACATCTTGAAAGAGATAAACTGAAATTTAAGGTTGAAAAATACCATGCCTTTATATGTTCTTACTAAATGAAATATGTTCCTTAGACATTACAATCATTATTAGAATATTAACTTTGAATTTACTGTCATGCGAATTGTCAAGAAAAAAATTATAGTAGAACGCCCTCATAAACGAAAAAGGTTACTTGTGTTTGTATAATAAAATTATCGGTTTTTGTGTATGAGAATTTGCCCAATTTAATTCTGTCTTTCAGCAAGAATAGGGGTTATGCCCGGCCGACCCCCCCCCCCCCTGTGGCCTATCCCTAACTATAATCGTAAAAAAAGTTCTAGACTAAACCAATCAGACATTCAATTAGCATTGATTCTTTTTTTTGTAGTATGTATTTTTAACTTTGATTATGAGACAATGCTATAAGGAAGCAGTACATAACTTCTTGCACTCCTTCCATGTCCATCTTTTCTTTTTTCCCTTGCGAGTGTTCTTAAGTGGTAATCCAGCAGGGTTAGGGCTGGTATATATCCCTTCCTGGTGACCATGCTTGTCTTCGTTAGGGGAAGAGTTAGGCTCAGTAGCAGACTTTTCGACCTCAGGCTGGCCTAGCCCTGAGGGACACGACCCTTGTTGACCCGCGCGACGGACGAGGTGGTATTATTTACTTCTGGTTTTCATTTGAGAAAAGATTTTGTTTGAAATGGATATTGGCGCCAGTCGCTACCTGGAATTTCGAGATCACGTGGATTATTATTATTATTATTATTATTATTATTATTATTATTATTATGTTTTCTTTTGGTTTGCATTTTAAGATCAAACACGTGGTCACTACTAGTGACTTGGGCTGAGTGAAATTTAAGTTATGTAACTTTTTAATAAAACAAAATTATGAAAAAGGTTCCTATAAATATTCGTAAAAAATTTATATATATATTTATAAATTTTTTATTGTCACTTGTTATTATTGTCATTATCTCATTTTTACACTGTGTGTCTGGCTGTTGTTATCGCCCCATTTTCATGCTGATGGGCGAATCATAACAAATGACCATGGGCTAACAACATTTCCTTTTTTCCCTCAAAACTCTAGTACTTTCTGCAAAATCCTGGCAGTTCCTAATAACGCAGTGTTTTGAAACACTCCCAAGTTACACCAGATCTCAAGCTTTCCAACCTACTTTTCAAATTGTTTTGCCACACATCCTAGAGGTCCTATCCCAATAGATACCACTTCTATGAATGATGTTTATTTACAGTTACTTACCAGGTCAACTTATCAGACTCTTTGACGGAGTTATTTTTATCACTCGGAACGCTCATATCGATCAGTGTACATGTTTTCGCTAGGTAGTCTTTAATAATAATATCTGGGCGGTTAGCTTAAATGGTTCTGTCAGTATTTACCGGAGAGTCCCATAAGGTGGTAACATTTGGACCATTAACTACTGGCAGAAGGTGGTGTTCATACCAGTTGGTAGGTATTTCTGCGTGATAATGCTGACATGTTCCCCAGTGCAAATACTGCCCAACCCTATCTTGGTGTTTCACATATTCACTCGATGTCAATACCGGGCATCCCGGGACTAAGTGGTCGATGGTTTCAACAAACTGATCGCAAAATCTGCACTTAGGATCGGCTCCGTTCCTCAAGATGTTAGCTTGATAGTTCCGCGTAAAGAGAGATTGATCTTGTGCTGCAATGATGAAGGCTTCCGTCTCTGCCTTCAGTCCCGAACTCCTCAGCCACTGATGGATTGCAACTTGATCTACATCAGCGTCTTGGCTTCGGAGAGCGTACTGTCCATGCAGAGCTTTCTGGCCCCATCGTTGGGAAAGTTGGCCCTGTCCATTTTTCTTGGCAGCTTCTTTTGCCTTTTTTGCCACTTTGGTGTCAGGTACTTGTTCTTGTTCGACCATAGGATCTACATTTAGCCCTGGCTCAAACGTATCAGATTCCTTGATAACAGAGTGCAGTTTCATAGTTAATTCATATTGGTGGACTAGGGACAACATCCTTTTTTTGTACATTAAGATACTGTTTCATACCAATAATAGTTGTTTTAAACGACAGTTCTAGTTGTATGAGCCCCCGACTCCCATTGCGTCTGGGCAAGTAGAGACGATTAACGTCAGCTTTAGGGTGGAGCATTCGATTGGATGTTAGTAATTTTCTAGTCTTCCTGTCCATTATTTGGAGATCTGGGAGATTCGAATTGATTACACTTAAACTATATTGTAGAACAGGGAATGCGAGAGTGTTGATGACTTCAATGCGTTTTTTCGAGTTGAATTCTGTCTTCAACACTAGCCTTATGCGACGATAATACTCTGCGGATTTTCTCTTTCATAGTTGCGTGGCTAATTCTATCATCTTCCTCAACACTTAGATACTTACAGATGTCTTCTTGATCCAGTTCCTTAATAGTAGTATCTACATTGACATTAATAGGCGAGCTCTCTCTAAGCCTGCTCTTAACAAATGTAGCTTTCACACATTTATCAAGGACGAAGTCCATGCATATATCATTACTGAACGCCTTCACCGTGGTTAATAACCCTTCAAGTTCTTGATTATTTTTCGCGTACAGCTTCAAATCGTCCATGTAAAACAGATAGTTTATCACTTTATCAAAGATCTTGTATACTGACATACAAAAGAGAAGTGGAGATAGAGAGTCTCCTTGAAAAATACCACGCTTGATATGAATAAAATTAGACTCTGCTACTCCATTGTCGTGTGAAAGAAGAAGACGTGTTTTCCATCTCCTCATACTGTGTCTGAGAAGGTTTGAGATATAAGGTGAAATTTTATAAACTGCAAGGCTTTTTAAGATCCAGTCGTGTGGAACACTATCAGAGACTTTCCGGTGGTCAATCCAAGCAGTACTAAGATTTCTGTTTCCTTTTCTACGATATTTTCCCTTAACTTTCCTACTTTTTTTGGTTTTAACAGCAGTTCCTTTTGAGATTTCATCTAAAATTGAGGTCTTTGCCCGCTGAGATTCAATTTCCTTTTGGATTTTTACCTTCCACTTAGGGACCTTATTATTGTGTTTTTTAACTTTTTTTCTGTACTTTTACACCTAATTGGGCAGTAACAGTGCTGGTAGATTGTTAGCACTGCAAATTCTGGTTTCAGCTTCATTGATAATTTCACTCAAAGCAACGTTAAAAAGTTTACTCATCTTGTTAGCTTCTGAGTTTGCAGTAATTTTAGGTAGTGATTCTTTATCTTTCAATTTTTGTAAATTCAGTTTTGCTTAGTTCCCTACTGATGTCGTCACGTGCTTCCGCAATCTTGGCTCTGTTGTTTTCTATAAAGTTATCTTTCACAAGTTGATAATTGTTATTGCTCTGATCCTGTTGTTCATTTCGAACTGCATTAATCACATTTTTTATCTCGTTTTCATTCATCCTGACTACTCTCACAATGGCTTCTGCGTTTGCATCTCCAGCTTGTTCTTCCACAACACTATCATCAACTTGTCTGTTGTCATATTTCGAAGTTGGTCAATTTGCGTCTCATTCAGTCTTTTGTATTTGAACATGTTTCTGCGCACATTCGCAAGTTTATTACTATCAAAATTCTTTTGAAAATCATTGCCTACTATTTTTCTCCACTCAACATAAGTCCGTTAAATTTCTTGTGCGCCTCCTTTGTGCTGTAGAAACTGCTCGTAAAACGTTTTTGTAATCCTCTATAAACCATTTATGTCGTTTTGCCTTTTGAGTTGATGGTATTGGGACCACTACATGTTGAGGGTTAGGAGGATCCTGGTTCTAATTACCTTGTAGTTCATTTTTAGAGGGATTCATTCCAGTACCAGATTTTTCGAACACCGTAGCCTGGTTTCCTACTGAGGAACACAACCCATGGTTATCTGCGCGACGACCGGTGCGACATGATTTGTTTCTTCTGGCTTTCATAAGAAAGCGGGTTGCATTTTTGCCTTACTGTCAAGGTGGCTGACTATTCCGCGCCAGATGCCACTTGGTACTTCATGTCCACGCAGGTTTATTATTATTATCACCAATTTGCAACTAATACACTGGCAGATCTTAAGACGTTCTGTCTGTGTCTGTGTGTGTGTGTGTG
>RDPX01000028.1:3802898-3824591 GCA_003991215.1 Morbakka virulenta | reverse complement strand
TTTCCTAATACAACCTTCTGGGCAGATTTCCCTTTCCTTGTCAAGGTAGGATATATTTTCTGTTCATTATTTGCTATACTTTATTGAATAAGCCGCTTTGGAATCCAACTCCGTACATTGATTAATTTCGGTAGCATGTTTTTTAGAAATCGAGTTGCGAGGATTGTTAGCCTGATGAAGATGAAGTTAATGGCAGAAAGTCTAAGAAGGATTAAGATTTATTGATTCTTGATGGATTTGATTTCATTAGTAATCTTAAAATCTAATGAGATAAGTAGTGCCCAGTACAGTTTGTATGGTGTGCTGTTGAAAACGATTCTTAAATACTTGTTACTTAAATCATTTGACTTCAAGAAAATAGAATACATATCCCCTTACGTACCTGCCTATTTATCAACAAAGGGAAACAATTTTTCTCGGTATGTCTTAAGTATCTCTCTCTGTTATTATTCTGCATCATTTTTGGATGTGATCAGTATGGACAAGTTTCCCATTGACATTAGATGGTACCGAAATACGTCATGGCCGGACGTTTGATTTTAGGAACTACCCTCTGGCCCCCCAAATAGTAATGCATGGAACATCTACATGTTCTGCAAAAATCTTAACTAAACTGCGTCTTTTTACATTTATTATCTTTCTTACTTACTAAAAACTAAAACATATATATTTGTTCTTTTAGACAATTCAATAGCCACAAGTTTAGCTTTTGTGGTCGAGTAATTCGCAAATCGTGAATTCGTAACTCGTGATTCACAAATCGTGAATTCGTAACTTGTAACTCTCAAACCGTGCAAACCATTTGAGCCCAATGCAGTTTTAAAAAGTAATAAGTTTTCTTCTAATATTATACTTTTTATGTAGGAATAATCTTGTCTCAGTGTTTGGGACTGATTAGTATTTTGAATTGTATAAATGCTACAGTAAAATGAAATGCCGTATATATGTTAAGCTCACTTACCTAGTTACTTACTTACACCTAAAACTGAGCTCTGATCATAATGAATTTTTCAATTACGTCTATGAGTGTGAAACAGAATCCATCGTTAGACTTTCACAAGAACCTCTTACATGAACTTACTAGCGACACCCAGGAAAAACCAAAACTGTTAGGCAGAAAGATAAGCACTGCTATAAGAACAAAGCAGGAAGAAAGATATAGAAATAAGAGAATGCACGATTACTTTGAAAGAACTGTTTCAAAGGATGAAAGAATCGATTCACAGCTAAGCCATTTTTGAACTAAGAACAGAAGCATGACGTCACAATTTGCTGGATACCTTGAAGCAATTATCGACCATGAAATTCCCACCAAATACCTGCAATACAAAAGGCAAAGGAGATCAAGGTCAAAATCCATCGATTACAAACAAATGCAGATTATGCAAAGCAGCGATTGAGGATGTTCCACACATTATAAGCTCCTCCNGTCCCTTGATGTCTGCTAGATACTACCTACCAATCCGACATGACGAATTGGTAAAGTACATTCTTGAAGCAATCATTCGAAAGGACCTCCCAGAACACGTATACAGAGTTTCGAGAGATCCCATATACATTAAAGAGGTCGACAACTTAATATTGGTGGAACATACCAATAAGACCAATAACGAAAGTACCACACCACAAGCCAAATTTACTAGTATGGGACAATACTAATAAAACATGTACAATTATAGAGGTCTGCTGTCCAGCAAACGCCAATATCAGCAGCAAAATTGAGGAGAAACTCAACAATTACCATCCCCTTGTTCGTAGTATGCAAATCATGTAAGACCAACTTTCAAGTTTAAAATGATATCGATCATTGTAGGGTCACTTGAATTCGTACCAAAGTGTTTAAGAGGATACTTAAAAGACCTGGGCCTGGATGAAAAAGAACTAATATTCACATTAACAAAATCCAAGCGATTGTTACGTGTAGTATAGTAAAAATGTTTTTAAGTTCTAAAATTTAAACTATATTCGCAGTTCAAA
The DNA here is from genome assembly GCA_003991215.1 of Morbakka virulenta. Classification (NCBI taxonomy): domain Eukaryota; kingdom Metazoa; phylum Cnidaria; class Cubozoa; order Carybdeida; family Carukiidae; genus Morbakka; species Morbakka virulenta. Next base: position 3,822,614 of record RDPX01000028.1, on the reverse strand, counting down.
ATATTTGATACTATTGACTAGAATGAGTATATGTCCATACAAATCGAATTGCTTAGGTCTCGAAATGCCTGTGTTCGAACTTCAGTTATTTTGTCTAATAGGTTTTACTGTATTTTATTTTCATTAGTTTCATTTTTTTTTAAATATTGTTTCCTTGATGGAAATTGATTATTTTCAACTTGAAGAGAAGTAAAACGCAGTTTTCATGGTCACCGAAAATATTCTCAAACACAAAACGCACAAAATCAAAACACATCAATTATGGCCGTTGACACCAATGAGAATACAGTGGGTGATAACGTTGATAACATTGTGACAGTTACCTATGGGACCCCGAATAACAGCCAAAATGGTGCCAATGTTGCTAAGGGAATTAACGGCTCTATTAACAGCATTGCAGTGTCAGATGAATACAAAATAACCCTGAGTGTTTTATTTCAGAGAACAATGTTCTAAAGAATAAATCCGTGGACGAACGTATGCTGGCAACAAACACAGTCAAAAATATTGACAAAGCTCTTGTAACAAAAGACGAAATTTTAAAGGAACATCTGGAAGAGAAAACTGAAGTAAACTATTGGAAATTAATGTTTCTATTTTTACCGTATACACCATAAAACAACACATAAAAGTTTCCTTGCAAACTTTTCTCCAGCGTAGAAAGAAAGAAACACCAATATGGATACAAAACATCGAGAGCTCTATTAAAAATACGAGGAAGCGCCTTGGTAATCTCACCACTGTAATTACTTGTAAAAAGTCAAATGCTTACACGAAAAACAAACAACGACTAAAAGATGTAAGAGCTTTATCATGTCATGAGTCGTAAGCTTTTTCCGAGCTACATTTCGAGAGATACTTCTCCCATCGTCAGGCTACTGAAATGACTAGATACGGCTATATTTATACTTTGGTAGTGCGGACGTACGTGTTGACAGGGCTCGAGATGTTTCAGGAAGTGGCGCCATACCTATGTTGTGCTTGTGGTGTTTCTTTCTTTAGTGCTAGAAGCCATATTACTGGAAGGGTGTAGGATATTTTTACAGGATAAAAACGTTTCAATAAATGTATAATTAAAAAGTAATATTTACAAATACTGTTATAAACACGTGTCCTGGCCTTAAGGGATTGAGCGCCAGGTTGAAGTACTAAAATAAACTTAATAAAGCGAAAAATTATAAATCGCGAATTTTCGAACAACCGCTGCCAAGTGTTTTGCCAAATAAAAGAGAGTCCTTATAAGCAGAAAAATTACCACCTAGAGATCGCAGAACAGTATTGAGAATAGATATGGGGGAAACGGGCAATTTAACAGGCACGTCGAATGGTTAAAATTGCTGAAAACCACTTACTGCACAACTGCAACATCTAAAGATAACTCAATTGATAGTAAAACTGTGCGAAAAAGCAATACAAAAACTGCAGTTTAAAAAGTCACCTGGATATTATTAGTAGCTTCTGGTATAAAAAGCTACACTTCCTTGCCCCATTAATGACAAGACTATTCGAAACTTCATTCACCAACACTGACAGCATTCTCAGGCTAACCTGTGCTGCTACCAAAAATCCAAAACAGACCTGTGGCCAAAAGCTATCGCCCTATGTAGTAGTAGTAGTAGTAGTAGTAGTAGTAGTAGTAGTAGTAGTAGTAGTAGTAGTAGTAGTAGTAGTAGTAGTAGTAGTAGTAGTAGTAGTAGTAGCAGTAGTTTCGTGTGTTTTCACACCTCCATCCCAGATGTCTCCAACCAGTTTTTTATATTTTTGGCTATTTCGTCCGCTGTTAATCGGTATCCTCACACATCACTGGGACTCCCACCACCATCAACCCGCATCAGCAATCGCCACGTTTGTCTACTTGAACTCTTAAAGTCAAGGCCCTCCATGGTGTCAACCCATCTTTGTCGCCTCTCGGCCGTCAAGGAATTCAAGGGCTGATTTCCGACGTCCTTGTTGTCTGCCCTTTCTTGTTCTTCACTTTCTTGCGACCAGCATGGGATATATTTCTTACCATATGCTCGGGGCATGTACTTTCTGGCATTGCTCAGTATCAGCTTGGTGTATCCCATGACGCTATCTAGGACAGCATGTATTCTCCCATCTGTGCCCTCAATATATAGAATGAAAAGCTCCCAGTCGGCCTGCGTGGAATTCCATCGGGGGCCCGGCTCCGAGTGGCTGTGTGGGAAGCTGCTCATTACCTCTCGTGTTGCTGATAGTGGTTTTTCATTATTTTTTTTGTGGTTAACACCAGGTTAGGAGTGTAGTCCCGTTTCCATCTTGCTGATCTGAAAGTCTCCCGGCCTCTGGGGTCAAACAGCAGATGGAGGTCGCCTTGTTGCCCCATTCTCCCAGTTCATCTCCTGCCAGGTTGTGATACCCCCACGATGAATGGTGACTATTGAAAACCCCCGCAATGATTGTTGGGTGATTATACCTTGGAAGTGCGGGTGGCAGGATCGGTTAGTTGGCTTATATATGTTTACAATGGTTGTGTTATTGTAGACAATTTTGGATCGGTGTATAAGCCAACGTAAAGCACATTCATCTCCCTGTACTAATTCTGGTTCTTTGATATATGTTGCTACTCCCTATTGTTTATGATCAATTCTTGAGACTAGTGAATACCTATCGATGCAATATCTGAAACGCGGTGAGGTTGCTCCCAAGTGCGTCCCCTGCAGCAGGAGCACATTTACCTCCTTCTCCTTAAGCGTTTTAGCCATGACATCGCGCTTTGTCGCGGAAATTCCCTCTCTATTTAGGGACAGGGTTTTTGCACCTGAGCACACAATTAGGTCACCATTTTGAATGTTATCCGAGTCTCGCTTACTTTTTATACCTGTTGGACTCTCAACAGCAGACACTTGACCCTTATCCTTGGCGACGCCCGAGCCAGTATGGTTTTTCTTAGCTTTCTTCTTTATCATAGATTTTGAGGTGTGTGGCTGGGACCAGTGTACTAGTCCAGACACCGAGTTGGGGCTCCTCGTAGTCCGGCCTCCTCAAACAGAGGAGACACGCAGGCCCCCACGCGATGGCAACGTAGCAATCTTGGTCGTGGGGGATCCCCTGTAGCACGTTTGAATATCATGTACCAACTTAACACCAGCTGTCTTAACACTTTTCTTTGCGACCATTGTTAAACAAATGAAATTATAACACCAGAACAAGCTGGAGGAAAGAAGAATTTCTAAGGCACAACCGAGCAACTAATAGTGAACAAACATACTAAAAGAACTAAAAGAACACATACTAAAAGAATCAAGATCAAATCTTTACACAGTATTACTCGATTACCGAAAAACATTCGACTCGGTGCCTCACGAGTGGCGTTTACATGCAGTCGCGTAAGCGATAGTTTCAGGGAAAGTAGTTACAGCCATCAGAGAACTCACAAATATTTGGTCCACAAAATTGTACTTAAGGCACAAAAAAAAAGCATTTTAACTAAAATCAAGTTCCTCAAAGAAATCTTCTAAGGTGATAGTCGTTTGGTCATTTTTTTCATACTCTCAGTCAATCCACTATCACGTCTACTGAAGCAATTGAAAGGTTATCCAGTTGACGAGGAAAGGGCAACTAATATAACACACAGTTTCTTTGTTGACAATAGCAAGCTGCCTGAGGGCTTTTCAAACAACTCAATGAGCTTCTTGATATTGTTTCCACGTTCTCCAAAGACATCGATATGCACTTTGGTGCGGACAAATGTGCTTATATCAAGATAGGTGCTGGAAAGCAACTCGACTGTAAGGTACCCCTAGAAATGAAAGATTTAGTTATTCAACCTGTAGAGGAGGTTGATACTTATCGATACTTTGGCGGTGACGAGAAGACTGTTTATTACATGGGACAACTAAAGAAAACTGCACACAACGTTTTCATAACGAGTGTTATCAACCCCACTTTTGGTATCCTCTAATGGACTACTGAGGAGATAAAAGAAATTCATATTGAAATCCGTAAAATCTTAGGTATGAAGTAGCTTCAACCCTAGCACCGAGTTTGATAAACTGGATATTTCAAGATACCAAGAAGGAAGGGACAGTAAGCCCGTACAGACACTCTTCGAATGCAGAATAGTTTTCTGGTGCATCCACCTTGAAAGGTACAAGGACAAAAATGTATTTATGGAATATATTTACTATAAGGAGGAAAAGGAATTGCTAAACAAAAACAATAGAATCAATTTACCTGACGAAACAGCTAAACAAACAAGTAGGAAGATATTACGACAAATTCACCAAGTGAAAACAACAAAGTTCAAACAAAAAGTCATGTATGGGTATGCCCAAAACGTTATTGGCAGGATGAGGGGATTGACAAACAACACAGTCAGCAATGGTTGCTGAACAAATAACCTAACTTCAAATTTCGCAGTATATGTATGTGCAATACAAGAACAAGAGAATGCTAATAAATACCTGACCAACAAGGGACAGCGAGATACAGTTTCACTACCTACCATAAACATCAAATATGGTCTTTGTAAATGAAATATTTAATGTACCACTCACATCATCAGTTCATGCCTTATGATATGAAGGCGGTATTACTTGTCCATGCGTCGTGATGCTGTTGCTAAAGAGGTTTATTTGTCACGTTTAAAAAAAACATGTAGGCGAAGATGTCAAGTTTCCCAACGAGCATAAATTTATTGAGAATGAACACAGATGAAACGTTCAAATAAAGACATGTACACAATTACGCCACAACAAACCTGACATATTTAAATGAAATTGAACAGCAAAGACTTGAGGAGTTGTCGAGATAATCTGCCCCCCGTAACTCAACAAGAAAACTATGTAGAATTACCGTATCAAGAGCAATAAAATTTGCCAAGACTTTTACAGATTTAAAATTTGAAATTTTTGAAAATTCTAGAAAATTCATAGCTTATGCTAGAGTCGATTTAGCATCTTAAATATTTTACGTCATTTATTAGTTTTCATAAAAAATTTTAATGGTTAGTAATTTTACACAAATTTGAAATTTGGCCTTTTCAAGCTGCCTGTCCAACAAATAGTGTTTCAAGCACTTACACTCCATATGGTCTGCCTTTTGCTATTGTGGGCGTGAGTTTTGGGTTAACCCTTTGGTCTTCAGGTTTCTCTATCTATTATGAATAAAAAGTGGTTAAGGATATCTCCTTGCTAACCCCTGACAATACGTCAAAGAGGCTTGAAAAATCCTTCAAGAGTTGTTGTTTTTTCTTTTTTGTTTTTGTAAATTTTTGTTATGCCATGCCTGATCTTTTGTATACAATACTCTTTAAAAGACGCACACCCCATCATTAACACTGATGTGCCATATCCTGTTGCCCGCGTTTCTTATTAGGTTGCCTGCTCTGTCTAATCCGCCAGTTTTCTCTTACAGACTCCCCAAATATTTCATTCCCAGCTTTTTCCGTGCTTCTTCTTCCAAGTATTCGCCCCATCAGCATAGTTTTCTCTATCTTTTCTTATTACGTGCCCAAAGAACCACAATCGTTGCTCGTTCTAAACACATTAGACGTACATAATGGTAACATATTAGCACTCTTTTTGCTGACTGATATAAATATTATATAGATTATATAGATTATATAGATTTAAGCACTTTTGGGCACCGCATCAATCTTGCGCCGTGTTCTGCACCTCAAAGGCCCTAGTCCGGACTTGATACGCAGACAAACTTATTCTAGGTTACCTAGTGACGCAGTAGCGTAAAGAAGAAAAAAAATTTTTTTATTATTATTTATATTTACAGTGGTCACCTAGATACACTATGCACAATTCTTGATATCTTAACAAATGCGTATTTTAAGTCAAATTGCTAATTAATTATAGTATTTTTAAAACCCATTTTTCCACGTGGAAGAAATACCGAGTTGGTACGTTTGAATTCGATGTATAACTAATAAAAAAATTCCTTTTGTACCAACTGCTTTTTTTCTCTGCTTTTTCAGGACGGTTTTAGCTATACCTATGCGAAGATTAAAGGAAACATAAAAAATAAAGGACAATATGAACAAATATCTTAATAATTTTGTATTCTTAGGAGAAACATTATTTTATATTTCTTTTAGGGGTGATTTTGAATCTAGTATTTCGTAATGTCATTGGACTGTTTTCTCCACAGATGATTTCTAGGTATGCTTTACGAATTCAATTTTTACTCCAGTTTGAATTTATCAGAGCTATAGACAGGACCTTGATTTCCTTGAATTTTGTGATAATATCTTGTCTCAGTATCTTGGACTTAGTGCGATTCTGATTTTGTGAACCTTCCTGAGAGGTAAAAGAAGATACTGTCACACACTAGTTAAATGGCTGCCACCTTTAGGTGATAAAAGGTGTTGGGAATTCGTAAAACTCCTACTCAATGGACGACATTCCTCGCAACCATGCTCAAGGACGTAGTTGTTACTTTTATTTTACTCCTTTACAAAAAATGTAAAATTTTGAAATAAGCTATTTCTTTGAGAAAATTTTGATTCGATAACTAGATGGCGGACTGTCTACCTTGATTTAATTGGATTTTTAAAAAACTAAGAAGTAAGAAAGGCAACTTTTTCGTTGGGATGATAATAATGATGTTAATAATAATAGCTAAATACTAAGGATATTTTTCATCATAAGGTTGATGGTAGTAACAATGATTGTAATGATAATGACAGCTGAAATGATGAGATATTTTAATATTAAAGTTGATAGTCACGTTGATGAGGTAAACACATCTTGAAGCTAAAATTCTAAAATGAATTTTACTAAATTACTAAAGCTTTCAAAAAGCCCTATTTCTATTTTTTTATAACGTTGACACTTAGCTTATACCTCCCAGTTATTAGTAGTCTGTTTGTTAATGTCCAAGGAAACCTTGTGGTTTATTGACAAAGACATAATAGCAGGGAAAAGCCAGGTATAGGNCCACCTTTAGGTGATAAAAGGTGTTGGGAATTCGTAAAACTCCTACTCAATGGACGACATTCCTCGCAACCATGCTCAAGGACGTAGTTGTTACTTTTATTTTACTCCTTTACAAAAAATGTAAAATTTTGAAATAAGCTATTTCTTTGAGAAAATTTTGATTCGATAACTAGATGGCGGACTGTCTACCTTGATTTAATTGGATTTTTAAAAAACTAAGAAGTAAGAAAGGCAACTTTTTCGTTGGGATGATAATAATGATGTTAATAATAATAGCTAAATACTAAGGATATTTTTCATCATAAGGTTGATGGTAGTAACAATGATTGTAATGATAATGACAGCTGAAATGATGAGATATTTTAATATTAAAGTTGATAGTCACGTTGATAAGGTAAACACATCTTGAGGCTAAGCTCTAAAATGAATTTTACTAAATTATTAAAGATATTTTTCATCATAAGGTTGGTGGTAGTAACAATGATTGTAATGATAATGACAGCTGAAATGATGAGATATTTTAATATTAAAGTTGATAGTCACGTTGATGAGGTAAACACATCTTGAAGCTAAAATTCTAAAATGAATTTTACTAAATTACTAAAGCTTTCAAAAAGCCCTATTTCTATTTTTTTATAACGTTGACACTTAGCTTATACCTCCCAGTTATTAGTAGTCTGTTTGTTAATGTCCAAGGAAACCTTGTGGTTTATTGACAAAGACATAATAGCAGGGAAAAGCCAGGTATAGGGTTTTAAAGAGCTCTTTAGATTTTAATTTTTTTTATTTCCTGATAAACTATACTGGTGGTAATCATTTGGAGATTTGTTTAGACTGACCGTATATTCAATAATGCAATGCTTCTTAAAATTAGGTGCCATGTACAGCAATAGAGCATTCTTCTCCCATATATTTATCAAACTATCAATACAAAAATTAATCATTTAGTTCATCAGTTAGACTTCCTACCTTAATCACTTCAGTTCGCCCATTCATTTATATTTATATCTGTCTGTCTGTCTGTCTGTCTGTCTGTCTCTCTCTGTGCCTTTCTCTCTCTCCGCATATCTATCTGTCCGTTCTATCTGTCTGTCTATCTATCTATCTATCAATCAATGTATCTATCTATCTATCCATCTACCTAGCTAGCTATCTGTCAATCTATCTGTCTATCTATCTATCTATCTAACTATCTATCTATTTATCTATTTGTCTTTCTATCAATATTTATATATTTGTAGGATATCCAGCTTCTTCTGTGCATGTATGTCAACTCTTTATGTTAAACGCAGCTTTTGACTTAGTTTTGCCTGCTTTGGCTTCTAATCCGTTTTAGTGACAACTGGTGTTTTTTACAGACTCTAAAGATTGTGAATGTTTAAACCTTTTTACAGTATAAAAATGTTATAGCTTAAATTATTCTGTTAGAATTTTTTTGTAGTTGAAGCTTTTAAAGTATATTTAAATTAAGCTTGGTAGAATAGGCTTATAATGCCTTAGAGTTTTTTCCTTGTTTTAGAACGGGTTTTTAAATTTTTATTTTATTTGTGTAGCATAGCAACATTGTAGTAGTATTAGACGTTTATTGACATTGATCCTAAAAGGAACCAGAAAACCAGATAAGGGAAATCTTTCAGTCCTGTTTAAAATGCCAATATTCCTTTCATTTTCGTAAATTGCTACACGACTTTTTGTGAGAGCCCCTACACTATGAATTAGGAAATGGGATTAGGTGACACATCTATCCATTGGACTATTATGCATGTGACCCTTGCATTTGTAAACTAAATACTTTACCCTTGAAATCCACTGTTTATTTATCAGTCAGGGAAAAACACCGTTTGTTGACTTCGTATCCCTGAAAAGTGTTTCAGGACAGCGAAACCCCCATTCTTGCCGAGGCATGCCAGTGTTCAGAGTGTAATAAGAATATGTACAATATATATATACACGTCAATCCTGAGTGCATCCGAAATTATACAAATTTACCCATTTAGTCAATAGTAGCAGTTTCTTTAGATATTGTAGTCACCCTGATTCTAATTATGTTTTCATCAAAAATATTAAGATTCCTTATCGGACATAATGTCAATACCAGCTGAAGCTCAATGCCATACGTCGCAATACAAGATTTAACTTGATATTTTTCGTACAAACTGTATTACAGTTGAACAGCTTTGTACATCATGCGTTAAAACGTTTTTTGTAATAAGCCGTTGCAGTTCATGTATTTCTTTTAAGGATTTGTTTTTATTCAATTATTAAGTTATGGAACACATTTTTTCTGAAAAAATATCTTAATGCAGTACAGTCTGGATTATTGTTTGGATTATTTTGTTTCAGTGTATGTGTATAGCTCGGTGCAAGATAATTCCATCCTTGGCCAAATATGACGTCATTACTTCTTTTCCATTTCGCTAGCAGAAAATCATTTTGTACTCTGACCACTTTTCTTTGAGGTGAAAAAATGAAGATGTAAAATTGAAATAAGTCCTGGTACTAAGTCAAATAGTTCACAACTAGAATAGCTAACTTTTGCCTTTATCACATGATTAATGCGCATGGAAAATATTTCCACTACAATTTGTACCCAAACCCTTTAAGAGAAAATTTAAGTTTGAAGGACATATAGTGACAAAATTTTGTTTTTTAAGAAGTTATTTCATGCTATCTCAGGTTTTTTAAGGAAAGATAAAGGAAAGTGGGTTTTTTCCCAAGAAATATATCACTCATTTATTTTCTTTCTTTTCTTTTCATATTTTTTCTGCTACAATCAATTGAAAGTAGTAAAAAATACACTTTTAGCCTATTTGTGATTGGGAATGTACTATTCCTGTTTGGAATTGGTAATACACTATTCCCAGAGCGAGGAGGTGAATTTTGTAAAAATGCCCTAAAAATTGAAAATATCCCAAGGCAATAATGAAACCTAATTTGGTAAAAACGTGCAACTTTGCTTATGGACGAGTGTAAAGTTATTTTTCAAAGTAATCAGTGGGAAAGATATCTGCCCTTCAAAAGTGTTGACATAATCAAAAATTAGAGTTTAGAAGTTTTATTGTTATGCTTATGTTGCACACGTCTTCCCCAGTTAAAGTAAAACCATGTGTTATTCAAGTATATTCTGCCAGCAGAAAGGCGAAAGAATTACTGAGACCCAAAAAATTAATTCAATGCGAAAATGATATATTCCAACAAATATCTGTGTGCAGTTTAAGCAAATTAAAGAAAAATGAATCAAATAATACTAAAAAAGAAATGGAAAATCATAAAGTCTCTTAACTTTGAGACTCTTAATGGCAGAATGTAAAATGGAATTCAAACTCAATTGCCGGCTTGTAAGGATACATGCTTTCAAGATCTGCCTTTTTTAGCAAGCGGAATTACAGGAATTTTTTTAGGCCCTCCTAATTTTGTGACGTGATGAACTTTGCCCTTTTGTATCTGACTGTAAATAGCCATTTCTCTTTGACGAATTCATGATTTGGATGGTCTTTGCGATAAACTACAATTTTGACAGAAATATACGAAACGCATTTACTATGAAGTACTCCATCAACTTGACTGAAATTTTTTATTTTTTAAGTTGCAGTTCAATGGCAATTAAATGATTGTCGCAATTCACTTTGGGAAGAGTTCTTATTAACAAGTAGAGAAAGTACCTCAACTAGAGAGGTTTTTTCTCCACTTGTTAATACGAAAGCTGGCTATGTATGTTATCTACCTCCTGGATACTTGAATGGCCTGGTTCACCTAATTTTTGTTTGATGATGTTTTAATATGCTTTCGTAGGCAGCTGAAATGTAATTGTTTAGATACTGTAGGACGCAAGAATTGAGATGACACCAACTTCTGGATTGGCGGGAAATCTTATACAACTATTTTCAACATCGATATTTTAGCATTTGCAATATCCTTGACTCATCGACCAGCATTTCCTTCATGGAAAAGGACACAATACCCATTTTTTAAAATGAACAGTGTGCAGTCAAGTTATGTTGACTTAACTTCATCTTATAGTGAAAATTGCTGATACACGCTTTTTTTTTATAAGCATAGGCAAATTTTGAGCAGGGTCAAGTATGCTTAAGTTTTATCTCTAAATCAGGGTGAAATATGCTTAACATATGCTTATTCAATACATCGAATGAGGTCAGTATGCTTATTCGGGTTCGATTATTTTTGACATTGTTCTACCAGAAACAACTTTTCTTACGTCTGACGTCACTTCTTTGGTTTATTTAGAAGCTCTGACGTCAATCTTCTTTGATTTGTTATTTTTCGAAAATGCTGCAAGTGTGACAAAAATAAATGTGTTTCTAAAAAAAGGTTTGTTGTCACGAGTCTCTCCATCTTATTGTATATTTTTGGGTGCGTAGAAATAACTGGGGCATTGATTTATGGTAAAAACGTGAGAAGGAGATAAAACATTTTCAAGTAAAAAGCTGGTAAATTTAGAAAAAAGTTCTTTCTCACAAGAAACTTCTAAGTCAAACGATGGCACCACCTTCGAAGAAACAGAAGACACTCGGTCATTTTGGTTTTACCAAAAGCGTGAAACATAGAGGCATTGTGACTAAAGTAAAAATTCCTAATGAGCCAGTGGAGAGTCACAAGACTTTAATATGTGAGCATTGTGGTAAACATCTTAAAAATCAACAAGGTTTAAGCACCCATTTGCTCACACATGGAGCTAAGGCTTCTAAAAGCGTGCCTCCAGAAACAAGTGTAACACTAACGGAGCAACTGGAGCAAGATATAATCAAAGATGTTGTTGAAAACTTGGTAAAACAAGTTGAATGTAACGTGAAGAAAAGCAACACTGGAAAATTCAAACGAAAATCATACACGTCTTCACAAAAGGCTGATATAATACACGAAATGTTGCTAACTGAATCGTCCCAAGTCGAAATCGGAGAAAAGTATGGCATATCCCAATCATTGCTGTCAAGATGGCTAAAAAAGAAGGAAGACATATTTCTTGATGCAGCAGATTCACACAAAAAACTTTACCGCAAACGGCGACCAACCACTAAATACGTCGCCCTGCATCATAAATTGTGGCAGGCCTTCACCAAAGCTCGATCAATGGGTCATCGTGTAAATTTTCACTGGCTAAAATCAAGAGCAACAACAATCCAAAGGGAGCTGACAAAAAACAAGGATGCAGAAATTGGAAAGCATGTTATCACATCATTTCTACGCAGAAGAAATATTAGAATGAGAACCAAGCAGCGAAGTAAAAAGAAGAGCAAAGAAGACAAGATCAAGCCATTGCAACAATGGCACGCTACTTTTAGAGAAAGATGCTTGAGAACAGGAACAGGAGAGAGATATCATCCAAAATGGGGACGATTTCTTCCTTCCGAACGGTTGAACGTCGACCAGTCGCCCCTTCCATTCGTTATCGATGCAAAAAAGACATATGAATACATAGATTTTCGACAAGGCCACAATCACAATACATGGATCAGTCAGCCTGGTAAGCAGCTAAATTAATATCATTTTAGTAGAAAATGTTTAAATACATACATAAAAAGATCGAAATATTCAGAAATAACATGTACTTGTTTCTTTCTTGTTTTATAAATTTACATAATCCTGAAAAAGTACGATCATCTTCGGCCTTTGATTTTCATATGTAATGTTATATTAGTTAGGAAAAGTTCAACCCTCACTTGTTTTTATTCTTTTTAGGTAGCGGCCTTGAAAAGCGACAATGCTCCTTGCAAGTCATGTTCAGAGTAAAAGGAAATCAACCACCGCTCGGCGTAATATTTCGGGGGAAAGGCAAACGTATATCTGAAGACGAAAAAAAGGCTTGGCACCCAAGTACCCATGTATTCTTCCAGCCCAATGCATGGATGGATGTAAATGTAGCCAACAACTGGCTGGAGAAAACGCTAGAGAAATTTGTCAAAGATGAAGGAATGGAACGATTCGTCCTTTTGCTAGATAACCTGTCAACACACACAGAAGAAAACTTTAAAAAGTCTGTTTCCGACTTAGGTGGTTTGGTTTGGTTTGGTCTTCCAGATGCCACCGACCTTTGGCAGCCTGTAGACGCTGGCTATGCCCAGGTCCTTAAGAGTTTGATTTCAAAAGAACAGCAACTTTGGTTAGACGAAGAAGAAAACGCAGATCGCTGGTTTGGTAATGACAAACCATTTTCAGCTAAGGAAAGGCGCATTCTTATTTCCCACTGGGCTGGCGAAGCTTGGGATAAACTGTCCAATGAAAAATATGATTCGTTTCGAGAGAGAATTTGGCAAACAACTGGCTGCATGATAACAGTTGATGGTACGGATGACGAGAAGATAAAACCAGAAGGTCTTCCCCAATACACAGTCCCCCCTCCTTCACTTGTCGAACCAACAAACCAGACACCAGTAGCGAACGCACCTGAAACCGTTGCAAACATCAATGAAGATGATTACGAGGAAGAAGTGATTGAATTGGAGAACGACGACAACGATTTCGAAGAGTCGAATGAAGAACATGGTGTAGAGAGAGAAGGAATATTTGACATTTTTCATTTGCTTGTTTGAACTGTTTAACAGAAAAGTCGTTACTTTAAAAAACTAAAACACTTTGGTTTTTTTCTTGATTTGCCCTTTTGAAGAAATATTACTTTATTTTACCAAAACAAAAGAAAATACTTTCCGATAAATCAGTTTCTGTTTTATACTTTTCACCCTGAGGGTATGCTTAGAGTATTCTTAAGAAAAACACGATTTTGACCCTGATATGCTTATAAGAGTTATGCTTATAAAAAAAAAAGCGTGTATTAGCTTTTGGAAGGTTGATAAACTTTTCAAGATCTATACGAACAATAGCACTATTAAATGAATCATTCCCACGATCACGTTAAATTCTGAAATTCTGACTGAAGTTCTAACCAAGAAAATTTTTCCTGCGACGTACATGGCACTGGTGATCCATTTTTCTGGAAATGAAAACACCAAAAGACACACGGTATTTTAACATACTCTTGAGTCTCAAATAGACGTCTCCCACTCATTAATTTTAAAGCCTTTTTATAACGACACTCATTCCGTGATAAAACCTAGTAGATATTCGCAAATAATAAAGCTACAAAAATACACAGGAGTGTACAAAAATTACTTTACTAGACCTACATGAACTTCTTGCTCCACTCGCCTTGGAAAATAACGCCTATCATAAATAAGATTAAAATTTAATACAGATATGAGAGGTAACTTTGACTAATAGATCGTATTTGTCGAATGTCATGAAGATAGAACATCGAAGATAGAACAGTATCAAACTGAGAAAAAAAACAACGCTCTGTTCAAATTTTCCTGGAAATTGGGAGAAAACAAAATAATTCTCACCTAACGACATATATTCAACAGGCCACCATTTGGTTGATACGCATGGTTCAGTAGTTGGAGTTTTTAGTAGCTGCATCTTTTTTTTTCAAGCATATTTCAAAGTTTTTTATTTTTTAACCAATACCTCGTAACCTCAATTAACTTTTCTGTTACCCCATTCAGCTGAAACCACCTATAATCCTACTAGATTTCCGGGCTAAAAGGGATATAGTATCACATGTCTAACACCTGACCAAATTAGAAACCGGAATAATAGACCACACAATGGAAAGAGGCCGTATGAAACAGAATCCCTCTCTTCGTACTCTAACTGGCATTTAATTCCTTGCCACTCCTATTTCCTTTTCCTTTAATTTTAGCCCCGCAGGTTTTTGCACAGAAATTTTTAGAAAGAAAGGATCGAAAAGAAGACAAGGGTGATTTTAATTAATGCCCATTTTTGTAAAGATAAGCAGTTTATTTGTAGATCCTCCTGATATATTGTTAGTACCAATTGGAGCTTGATTGACATGTTCACACTGTTTACTTGAAATTTTAATTGGCTTAAACTCTGGGTTCCATCTCAACTGTAAAAAATTAAGAAAGGCAGCCTCTATTTTGCTCAACCTCAAAGTTGCCCTATCTAATCTTTCTCACGACCGTAGTCCTGTTTGAGTAGCAGTCTTGCAGGCTTACTAACTTTGTCACATATTGCCATCTTATCCGGTCGTAGACGCCTCTCTTGAGGTCACAACTCTTCAAATCTGTGTTGATTATATCACTCTATCTTGACCTTTGTCGCGCTAACATCCTTTTAACAGTAACTCATTTCTGCAACTTTTCTGATATCTTCATTTTCCTCTGTACGGCACACCTGCCATGAAGTCTTAATTATATTCCATACCTTTAATTGCCTTTTGAATATCCTGCAGTACGACATCATGTATTGTCTTTTAAAGGATGGAGTCTTGGCCTTTTGTGAATTTTGAAAAAGCCCTGAAACGTACCATTGCTACCATGTTAACTGCTTTTTCCGAAAAGTTTAACAAGCACTATCTCTAGAATAATACTTAATGGAAAATTCGAAGCAACTGACAGGTAGGGTATTACAAGACAACGACCATGGTAAGAAAAAGAAAAGGTTACCACAAGCGGAAGTAGCAGTTAATATATTCCTGTCACTTGCCCTTTCATCTTTTGATCCTGATACCTAGCTTCAAAAACATGCTCACAAACTTTCTGAATCCCACCGTAAAATAAAGTGTGGGTTTTGTCAGACTTAATTGCTGAGTATTTTACCCCTGCCATCAATATATTTTCATGTTCCATGCTTCAGTAGTCTCTACAATAATGAGTCGTTTTTCTGTTCATTAATTCATCAGGTTACTATAATCTGTGAAAATTTGTCAAAATATTTGGTCCTGTAACGTTATGAAGATTTAACCCTGTCTTTAATCCTAAATCTGCAGTAACTTAAGGTAGCTTTTCTTCTTTATCATTAGCTCATTTCCTGGGTGAGCCAACAGAATGGGTGAGGATTGCATGGTCTTTATTCGCTCCCACGGACACTCACACGCTAATGATATGTACAAACTTTCCATGGGGCTTTCCTGTCCCTGATAACATCTCTGTGGTTCTCCTTCAGAATTGTTCTCCTGAAATTTCATCAGTCATTTCTCTTCGGTTAATGTTTTCCTGAAGCTGGGTTTCGTTCTTGCTCGAAATATCCTGTCTTTACAAATCCTGAAGACAAATCTAATCATATTAACTGTTGCTCCATCTGTTTGTATCTGAGAAGGTTTTACCACTGATAAATTATCGTAGTGTTTCTTGCACTAGGAGTCTCACCACCTCATTTCCCATAAGCAATATGGTATACATAAATGTCGATTCAGATAAGACATTCTCATTCATCAATGAACTATTCTAGCGTGCTCTCGAGGGTCTAGATGCGACAAGGTTCTTCCACTTTTCATCTCCTATCTCCTAGGCTTTTGATGGTCCTTCTTCGTAAACTGAGATCATACGGCATTTCCTGAAAAAAGACATAAACATCATAGTATCTTATTAGAACAATCGTAAGAGCAAATTTCTCATTGGTGGACAAGCTTCTGTTTCCACAATCAATGCTGCTGTTCCCGAAGACTTCATCTTGGGACCTATATTATTTCTTCTTTTTGTTATTTCCCTTAAAGACACCGTTAAAGATAACATTTCTACCTTTAGGGATGATACCATTCTTTACTCATGCACTGTAAATAAACCGGTTCTCTGTACTTTAAACTACTCAGACTTGCATGGCGTCAATAAATTGAAGTGATACACGTCTTTAGTAATGAATTAGTTTCTCGCTATCGGACTCGTTCATACTTTTCTCAAACTTTTCTTCAAACGTTCTGAACTCCTATAAGACATCAGACATACCTTTCATAGCAGATTGATGTCCTCTTTAAACTGAATCTGCCGCCTTTTATGTCTACCTTCTCGATCATTTTCAATGTCATGTTAAAAAGGTCGTCGAACCTTCCCTTTCCGCTTAACTCCTCTTTCCTTTTCAACGTTTTGATGTACTGGTACTTTTGTGAGGGCTAGACCCATTAAGCTTTCTTCTCTTGTTCCTTCTTTGAAAGTTTTTTAATAGTCAACATGCCTTGCTCATCTAAATACTGTCTTGGAACCAGTTGGTAAAAACTGTTGCTATTTTACTAGGTCCTTCAGTCATACATTGAGTTCGATCTTCCAATGTTTAAATCTTTTGTTACTCGTTACTCTTTCATTTCTTCAAATTCCCTTTCGTGTTGCCCTTTCGTAAACCTTGGTGAAAGGTACGTGGTCATTTTGCGACTTTGCCAGAAATTAACTCAAACAATATTTTATAAAAATTAATTTCCCAGTTTCTATATCTTAATTCAATACTTTTTATTATGGTTATTCATTTATACGTCAACTCTCATGCAGGAAATGCCAAGTAGTACACATCACAATATATACACAATGTGTCATCATTATTTTTATTATTTTTCCGTTTCCTCCGCCTGCGGCGAATTGCGCATCAGCACGGCTTATTCTTCTCCACGTTTTCCTGTTTCTCGTGGATTCATTTAATTCTTGAATGGTGAAACCAGATCATTTCCTTATATTATCTATCCAACGAGTTGGTGGGTGGCCTCTGCTTCTTTTTCCTGGGATCATTCCTTCCACAAATATTTTTGACAGACCTTTTTGGGAGCGCTTTATATGCCCATATAACTTTAAGACTACTTTTGATTGTACATATCAAGGGTTTTAATCCTGTTGTTTCTCTCAGATCATCTATCTTTACTTTGTCAAGGAGTGTCTTATTTGCCATAATCCTCATCATATTGTTTTCAAAGGTCTCGATTTTCTTACATAGCAATGAGGCCCAGTTGACACAGTTAAGTCCATAAAAACATTAAGATAGTTCTGTAAGTCCTCTAATGAGCTTCTTATTGCTGTTATATCATAAGCATAACTCAGGTCAGGTATTTTGTAACCGCCAATGGAAAAGCCTGAGTTAAACTTCTCTTCTACTTTCACCAAGACAGATGCAATTGCAACACAAAACAGTGTTAGAGGAAAGGTGTCTCTCTGCTTTAAACCTTTAAGAATTCTTACTTTCCTTGTGTTGCCTACATCAGTCCTTATTGTTGCAGTTAAGTTGTCATATGTCTTTGTAAGGAGTTCTATGTACTTTTTGTTAACGGCTGTAACTTCAAGTACCTTTCACAGCATGGGCAGTTTTACGCTGTCAAAGGCTTTTGTGAAATCTATGAAAGCTATGAATACTGGATTGTTGAACTCAATAGATTTTTCTATAATCTGTTTCAAAGCAATTTTTTGTTCTATTCTATTCCTTCCAGGCTAATACACTGCCTGTGAAGTGGGAAAGGAAACATAAAAGTCTTTTTTTAACTCTTGTTGCTATTATGCTCAAGCTTGTGGAACTTTATTCGTAGTCAGTATCTTGTAGGACAAAAGTGTTAAGGCATTTACAAGGGAGTCTCCTCCTGCTTTAATATATTCTCCATAAATGTTGTTTAATCCTGTATTTTTGCCAACTTTTTATTTGCTTGATTGCAAGCTCAACTTCATCTTTGAGAATAGAAGGTATGGGATAATCTGAGCCGCAGGCATTTGAAATTGCAGTTGGATTGTCAAAGTATAAGTCCTCATAAAAAGTTGCCCTGTGTTCTAAGATGGATTGCGTTTCATTGAAGATTTTTCCATCTTTTTCTCTTATTGCCTAGCTACTGTTTTTTGGGCTTTGTTTTTAGTTCACGAATTACGTGGTTTGTTTTTCCTCTGTTCGCATGTTCCATGCCAGTCCTAGGCTGCAGGTATGAACCCCTGTCCGCTCCTGTTAACATCAGGCCGGGGATGCTGATGTGCTCCTGTTCACTGCTGTGATACCGGTCCGGGTTGCCGATTTGCCGTCCTGTTCACATTTCGAGGGTCCGTAGGTCGCCTCCTTTGTAATTCTGAGGCTTTTGAAAAAGTCATTTTACCATTTGGTTTTAACAGCCAATTTCTTCCTAAGGGGAATGTATGGTTTCCTCTTTTATGCTGCTTAGGGGAGAGCTGGGAAGAGGTGATTATTTGTACACCACTCTACAAGACTTGCTTCACTTGCTAATTAGGGCCTTCTCCCCATTTGGTGTGACAGATTGTACCACGATGCAGCTTTATCTGTAGCAGCACTATTTTATCCCTATTTGACGAAAATCACTTGGGGGATGCCAACCAAGGCTAAAGAGCCTCCTGCCCATGAGACAGACTTAACTCTGGTGGTTATCAACTCAATATTTCAAGGGTGACCTTGAGGTAGTTGTGGCAATGGGTAACCCCGTTCGCTCACGTCGAAACTTCACAACCGGATACAGTTTACTGTCTTACCCAGGACAGTTAGCATTATGCCATTATGCATTATTATACAGTTAGCATTATGCCATTATGCATTATTATACAGTTAGCATTATGCCATACCATTTTTCTTTTCCATGTAGGGTTCTTCTTCTTCTTCTTCTTCTTTAACTTTCAGCTTATCCCGTTAGGGCTCGCCACAGTGGACCAGTCTTTTCCATTTCCCACGGTCTGCTGCATCCTCTTTCCGTACTCCAACTGGCCCCATGTCTTCTGCTATCCAATCCATGTATCTTCTCTTAGGTCTTCCACGCTTTCTTCATCCAGGTAAACTCAAACCCAGCATTCTCCTTCCAATGAAATACTCCTCACTCCTGATAACATGTCTGAACCACCTGAGCCTTGCTTCCTTTTGCTTGTCTCCTTGTCTTCTGACATGGGCTGCACCCCTGATGTTTTCATTTCGGATCCTAACCAATCGTGTGACCCCAAGTGACCACCGAAATATCCGCAGCTCTGCTGTTTCCAGTTCAGCTTCCTGTCTTTTTGATGTGGTCACAGTCTTAAGTCCAAACAGCATTGCTGGTCTACAT
>RDPX01000028.1:3777701-3800434 GCA_003991215.1 Morbakka virulenta | reverse complement strand
ACACACACACATGCACCCAAACATTATTCAACTTTTTCTTGGAAGCAAACCAAAACAGAATTTTTTTTGGAGATGTCTCAGCTGGTACATTTTGCCTACTAGTTTAATTAAAGCTATTATGCCAGAGTCTGTCAAGAGATTAAATATTGTGAATACCTCATGAATGAAATAAAAATGTTTCAAGTATCAAAGATGAAGCTATCTAGAATAACAAGTCACTTAATATCTGTTCTTTTCGTTTGGACTTAGAGATTTGCTTTCATCGGAAAGTACATATTTACAAGTATCTATTCAATGCAACCTATTTGACGAAAAATGCAGATTTTTTACCCTTCCTTTATCAAAATGTGGAGAGAAATTTTTTCTTGAAGAAATTTCCGAAAATGTCAACAGGCTGGTAGTTGAAAGTTTCATTACTGCTTGATGACTACTTGTACAGCAATAAAACTTAGAATAAAAGAGTGCTTGGTTCTTAGACCCCTATGAGGAAATAATGACCTTCACAAACTGGGTGATGATACAAGTGGTTGGTTGTACAGAACTGAATTATGATGAGGGCTCCAAGGAAAAATTAAAAGTAATGATAACTTCGCCTATCTGTAATTATTTTTAAAAAGACAAATTACATGTGCTTAATGGTAACATTAAACAGTAAATGTATTTGCTTATTAGACTAGCGTGTCATTGCTAACTACAATAAATTATAAAAAACATAACTTCCATGCTCTCCTCTGAGGGAAGAGTTCTAATTGACTTGAGCTGTTTGACCTTTAAGTCACTTCAGAGCTAACCTCTGTTATGAGGTGTTCCTAAGCGAAAGCTGTCTTATAATGAAAGTCGGCTTCTAATAAGAAACATTTCCAAATAAATTCTTATCAAAATACTCTCTAATAGTAAGATCACCGTGTTACAAAAACACCTAGCAGTAAATCACCTGCTACTAAAATTATAATTAGAATAACAGCTATTCTCTAACAAAAGATCACTTCTAATAAAAAGCAACTTTTAATGAGGAACAATCTTCGTAAAAGCTAAACTCAAAATAATGAACTTCAGAGTAAAATCTCCTTACAAAAGGTACTTTCTAATTAGTGCTAAGCTCTACCAAAATTCACCTGTAAAGAAAAACACCCCCTATAAACAGATGGTTTCTATTAATGGCCATCCTGCAGTAAAAGCTGGCATCAAATAATAGAGCTAATTAGAACAATAATCGTGCTCTGTGAAAAAAAACCTTTCTTAACGAGTTCCACAAAACTCAAAATAATATTTTACTTCCTTTGACAGTACTGTATTTCCTACACTTTACAATTTGGTGCCTGAATAGCAAATCAATAGTAGTCGTTCAAAGACGAACTAGTATTCGATCATTCAAGTAATCTAGTTACTGTGTGTACATTTGTGTGTGTATAGTCAGATGCTACATAAATAATCATTGCATTTTTAACTGTTGCGACTGCAAATGCCCATTATTTATCATTTTCTCAATATTACTCGCTAAGATTAATTCTGTTTTTATCCATAATTATATACAGGTCTGTCAGTCTTGTTAAAATGACTCAACCAGAATATGTGATGAACATTGAAATAACTAAAGACAAAGATGTTAGGAGTATGATGCTTGTGTAAAACCTTATCAATCCATTCTGATACTGAGTAAGAATCAGAATCGGGAGATAGCTTCAAGAAAAAATGGGTAGCAAGTGGCATGAAGAAGAGACAATCTGAATCACATGAAAAGCTTTTATTTAGATTCTAGTTCTTGTACTTTAACAACTGGAAGATCCCGTAGAGCATAGATAGCAAGACCGTGAAGATGAGTTGTATAGTCTAGTCAAAACAAAGCTAAATAGTCTTCAAGATGAAGATCACTATTACTAACACTGTTATTGAGGCTTGTCTCACAAAGTGAAAGAATATGAGAAGGGTCAGAATGTAGGAAATTAACAAAAGCTATATTGAAACGAATACCTCTTACATTACTGAAAACTAAATAGATAGTATTTTTTTTCAAAGATGATAGGTTTTTCAAGATGTAAGAGCTTTATCAAGTCGTAAGCCTTTTCTGAGCTACGTTTCGAGAGATGCTTCTTCCATCGTCAGTCAGCTTACGACTCGTGACATGATAAAGCTCTTACATCTATTGCTTCCTCTGAGTCCATAAAGTTTAGAATTTTTAAGATTTTCCTAGGTTTACTTGAAGCCAGTATTACCACATTTTGAATCTATTTTCTCGGATTTTATGGACTTTAGAAACTGGTTAATAGTTATCGAAATTGTTATGTTCACCTAATTTGTAATTTGGCATCATTTTACCCTTTTTGAAGTCATCTGAAACTATTTCGGTTCTCAATGAGTGGTTAATGATTTATGCCATTGCTTTAGAAATAGTATTGGTAGTGTCTTTTAAGAATGATAACGAAATCTCATCAAGCCCACAGCACATTTTCGTTTTTAATTTTTCAGAGGTTGAAAGTTCTAAAAAAGAAATTTGTTCGATTACCTTCAAGCTTGATGTCTTTGACACCCAAATCTTTTGCAACAAAGCTAAAGGAATTTTCTTTAGACAATTTAAAATTTCGCGAAACACGACAAAAACCATCAGCCATGTTTTGTTTGGTACTCAACGTTCGGTTATCGAAGCTTCGAAATGCTGTAGAGAGTTTTAAGGAATATAATTTTGTTGGGTAGGTTTCTTTGATGCTTTTCCTAAAGAATTTAAACTTATTCAAATTGTCTTTAAATTTTTTGTTGAAAAAAATATTTTCTAGTGGGTTGAATTTCATTTTAATAACTCAGCTAGTCTACCTCCTTTTCTGGTTTGAGGGCTTTACGATGCTAGTCGCGTCCGTTCAATTTTTGAGCAAGTTCATTTGATATCCAGGCCACCCCCCACCCCACCCCCAATTGAAATGCTGTGTAATGAAAATTGAAAATTTGTCAAGATTGTCTTTTAAAATGTGATTTATTTCATTTCAGCTCTTGTTTGATCAATTACTATTGAAAGCTGCGTACCAGTTTGAATATGTAATAATTACGGTAATCTCGATAATGCATTACTTCTGGTGCAAATGACATATTGTTAGATTATTTTTACACAAGCTATTAAATCGTAATTTTTAAGTCCCGTAGGAATAACTGTTTTGCAAGAAACATTTTATCTTTTATTAACTTGTATCAAGTCAATTAGGGTGGAATTCTGTTTTCCAGTTCGCGTTCAAGCGTCGAATATTTGTTTGATGCCATTATCTACAAAGCTGTTTTTGATTTATTCGTGACCCTTTTTCATACGGTAATTAATATTCATGAGACTCATGGGAATTGTCGCTTTTTTTCCTATCTCAATAATCTTTAAAACTTTTGACAACAAAGAGTTAAAATTATCGGATAGAATTTTTGGTGTGTCTTGGGGTCTAAACATAGTTCCAAAGGATATCACTTGGTTTTCTTCAGTCTTATCTCAACTCAGATAGCTTCGATTTCTTTATTTTCAGAATCTTCTCTCCTCACATATTAGATTTCATTTCGTATATACAATCCTACATCCCCGCCTTGATTACTTGTTTGATCAGATTTATTGAAGATGTACCCCTGAATTTCAGAAGTTGCATTTGGCAGTTTTTTGCTAACAGACGTTTCTGATAACCCAAGCATGTCATCATTATAAAAGACAAAGATTTTTCTAAATTCATCAATCTTTCCAAATAAACCCCTGATATTTTGATGGAAAAACTGTAATCCTTTTTTCAAAGCATGTTCTTTAAAAGTATTATCCTTACTGGGTACTGGATGCCATTCGAAATATCTACATAACACTAGTAATAATTGTAAACAACGATAAGTCGTACCATACGAGACATTTTTAATTGCATTTTTTTATGAAAAAAGGTAAGATAAAACCTTCGCTACTATCATACCTATCTTAACAGTTCATGATGATTTTAATTTCATCTGGTGACGTGAAGCGCAGTCATTTTGCTATTTAATTGACAACAAATAGCGAAAACACCTCTTTGCAAGTCGAAGGAGGTTGNGAATCTTCTCTCCTCACATATTAGATTTCATTTCGTATATACAATCCTACATCCCCTCCTTGATTACTTGTTTGATCAGATTTATTGAAGATGTACCCCTGAATTTCAGAAGTTGCATTTGGCAGTTTTTTGCTAACAGACGTTTCTGATAACCCAAGCATGTCATCATTATAAAAGACAAAGATTTTTCTAAATTCATCAATCTTTCCAAATAAACCCCTGATATTTTGATGGAAAAACTGTAATCCTTTTTTCAAAGCATGTTCTTTAAAAGTATTATCCTTACTGGGTACTGGATGCCATTCGAAATATCTACATAACACTAGTAATAATTGTAAACAACGATAAGTCGTACCATACGAGACATTTTTAATTGCATTTTTTTATGAAAAAAGGTAAGATAAAACCTTCGCTACTATCATACCTATCTTAACAGTTCATGATGATTCTAATTTCATCTGGTGACGTGAAGCGCAGTCATTTTGCTATTTAATTGACAACAAATAGCGAAAACACCTCTTTGCAAGTCGAAGGAGGTTGAAAATTATTATTATTATTATTATTATTATTATTATTATTATTATAATATTATTATTATTATTATTATTATTATTATATTATTGTTATTGAGTGTTGGAGCAATACGAGCCCACGGGGGACTCAGGGGTAGAAACCCCAGCAAACCCATCCGACTACCAGCCCGATAAGGGTAAGCTGGGTGCATGCATCACACCTAAGTGTGTGTGATAAATTGATGTTAATAAAAATACAACACATAACCTTGCAGGGGGGGTGGTGCCCTGGTTAGGTTTCCCAGTTTAGGTGACCCATTCTGCTTAAAATGGTCTCCGTAGCGAGGCTTCACCCAAGACCTCAGGACTAAGTAACAAGTGTGAACTCGGTACTCAGCCCTTTAGAACTTGAGATTCAGACTCACGACACCTAGATATGATGCTCCCCCACTACTCCTGCATCTTAAACAGAAATGCGCGATGAGTCAGTCCTTTCGGGACATGCACAACTGGTTAAGGTCAGGCAACTGACTGGCAAGTCTGCGGTTTGATCGGGAATGTTTGGTCTACCCTATTCATAATTACCAGGCAAAACTAGTTCGTGTACCCCACCAATCAATTAAGATCAGAGGTCATACGTCTTACGACGCTACGCCACTTGCTGACAATAATAATTAGTACCTGGTGTAATTATCAGCGCAATATTGTTATTGTTATTATTATTATTATCATATACGATTTTTTTCCAGGATGTATCTACAGTCATATCATATATACTGTTATCACAGTTGTCCTGTTCAAAAAAAATATTTACAATTTAAAAAGTTATTTATTAGTTAAAACTCGCTAAAAATCAAAAAGAAAACTAAAAGAGCTTCCATTGGCAAAAGAAACTAAAATATGCTGTTTGAAGCTCACTTCCAGAAATAGGGATGCAGATCGACATTAATGATTTTCTTTCAAACTCATTGAATACTACTACTATTACTATTAAATCCGACTGAAACATTTAGAATAATCATTCAATGTTAAGGCAACTTTCTTGGGTACAAGTAGAAGAAAACACGTCCTACCGTCACGCTGAGTGAAAAACATATCTACTTCAAGAGAATAAAGAGATCAAGGAGAGATATTCAGTCTCAATAAGAAATCGATTGAGGTACTAGAGAAAACAGAACGCAGCAAGTGGGATGCTCTGTAAAACTAAGGCATTAAGCCCCCATGTGTATAGAATTGTGAAGGAAAACAGAAAAAAGGCTAGGCCACGAGAATGCATTTATGCTTAAAACATTCTAGCCAAAGGTGGAGGAACATGCTCAGAAGTCAAAAGGCTTTACAATCACGCTGTTGGAGGAAAGAAACTACATTTATAGAAAGATTTATTACAACGAAGACCTGAAGCTGCAAAAGAATTAAAATGCTGAGAGCAGGTAGTCACAGGAAATACAATAAACTGGTACCAGTGAAGAAAACTCATTTGAACACTTTCCATGCATGATAATTCCTATGAAAAAGTACTAAGACAAGGTCACATTTGGTAAATGAGATGAAAGTTGAAGAGTGGCAGCAAGATTTGGATCTATCAATTTACAAACATGTCTCTGTACTCGATCAAGAATATCAAGATGATATGAGAGAGCACCAATTTAGATATGACAAACACTGGTTCACGGAAAATAGCGACAATAGATTTATAGACATACAAAATGGGCTCAGGGGTAAGGTACTTTCTAGTATAAGGCAAAGGATTAAACCTTTAAGTAGCAGATATGGTAATAGACTGAATGAGACTGATTGATGAGAACCCTAAGAAAGATCTAAAGAAAATGAAACATCAAACTGCCTCATTTATAAGCACTCCTCAAAAGGAGAAGTAACTCAATCAACAATGAAACATTTGAATTAGCTGTAGTTTGTTGATTGTAACTAAAAAGTAATATTTAGAGTACATTGGTGGGAAATGCTTCCATACTGCTATCGCAAAAATACAGTGAAACCATGATCCTACAAAATAATGGATCCAAGTAAGCTAGACAAAAAATAAAGTCTTACTTGATTTTGTTCAAATGTTTAAACTATCACAACGATTCTCAAGAATTTCAGTTTTCTCTTTATTGCGATGGCTTTGTTCATCAAGTTGGTATTCAATTTAGTCATAACAGCTGTTTCTATTGCAATACGTTTTCAATATCTTTGAGCAAGTAAAGAAACATGTAGACTTGTCTTTCTGAGTATTTAACGAAGTCTTCCTATTCATTATTATAGGTTGGTTCAGCTCCACATCGTATTTGTCTGTAATCAAGGTTTTACTTTTGTCTGTTTAATTTTCGTTCCATACTTTGTCACTGTTTCGTTGAGTCCGTTAGTTAAATCCCATAGTTCATCTTCGATTGCTACAAGCAAATCTATGTTATTTGCAAAACATAAATTAGAAATTTTTCTTCCATTAATCGTATTGCCAGGAAAGAAATTGTCTAGGGCTTTCGTCATTATGAATTAGTGGAAAATATCAAACAACTATGGGGATTAAAAGCAACTTTCTTCAGCTCCGACTTTCAATATTTTTGAGATTCGTCGTCGTCATCGAATCTATCTTGTTTAAGTTACAATTCTTAAGATTTGTAAAGCTTTTAGCTACTCAAAGTCGTATCTCATTCTTGTTGCTTTGTTCTTTTCCTGTGTCCAGAGTTTAAACTTCATTGTCATCTTGAGGAGTACTGTAGGGAATATCTGTGCTTTTCCTCCATTAACGATGGTTTGATAGCAATTTTGGATAAAAATTAAATCGATTTGGTGATAATTGATTCCTTCTGCGTAATGCCATGAAACTGCTCCAGGATTTTTATGAAGAAGCAATGTATTGCAATAAAAAATTTGTGTTGTTTGGAAAACTCGAGAAGTATTCCTATCTCATTCATGTTGTCAAGCTCAAATTTAGCAAGTACTCCGCTCCAAAGTTCATAGTCATCCTTACCGACTTTTGTATTCCAGTCACCTTGAACTACTATGTATTTCTTGTTTGCATTTTTACCAGCCTCTTCCATTTTTGGTAAAAAGATTTGACTTTGGTGTCATCACAGTCATTTTTGGGAGCATATGCCTCAATAATGGTGACATTGGGTGGTTGTGTTTTAATCTTAATCATGATAATTCTTTATAAGATCGGAGACCAATCAATCATCCATTTAATTAAATTCTTATAAAGGATAAACGCTACTCCTTTTTCACCTTTGTCCTTTTTGCCACTGAACTTTATCTTATCTCCTTTTACAATCATGAACTTACCAAAGCTAGCGTATGTAGTTTCTGTCCTACCAAGATTATTCCAGTTATATCGTTTCATCTAGTGTTAAGCTCATTAACATTTTCAGGTTTTTGTAGAGTATGTACATTTCAAGTACCAGACGTGGATCCTTTTTTTTGGAGATTTTACACTTTGGGTTCTTGGGTGTAGTTGTATTTTTTCCAACAGAACATTTTTTTTCGATTCCATTGAGATACAATGGAGAACGCGGTTATTTTTATTCGTGTCGACTTGGTAAGTAGTTTAAGTCTGGTGTGTTTATGATGAGTGCTTCAATAGACAGGATCATCTGGTGAGGTTCATCTGCTCTCTTGATGTGGATGGTCATTTGCTTTCGATGAGCACACCCATCCTTTAAGAGGTTTTGCTTTCGTTCCTGCTGGGTATCCACACACCCTACTTATCAAGTCAACCGTGATGGGGGAGCCTGCTTAGTCGCCGGCCATCTTAAAGCTATATAATCCAAGCAGGCTTATTCGCTGAGGTAAGGGATTACAGAATTAAGGATGTTTAAGTAAGAGTGCTCCCATTGACAACCATAAAGACTTCTTGACCATTGCACAACTATATTTCATTTCGAGCTGAAAAAGATCGAAAAATTCGACAAGAGCACGTCTTAACTTGTGTGCCACACTTTCGCCATTGGATACGGCAGGAACGGGAAGGGTCAATGACAAAGTTTGTCAACGTCTCAGATCGTTCTTTTTATCTCCCTGGGAGGCTATCTAAGCCACATTGTTTATCTCTAGCTCTTGGTCATATTTTGTGTTGTGTACATATCTGCAAGACTTAAAATTTGATTTCTTCATTCTTCAATGATGTTCATTGTATGAGCTAGGTTAAAGCTTTTATATTAACACACTAGGTTTGCAATGTTAATTACAGTAAAGAATGCAATAAGAATTTTATTTGGTGAAAGTATTTTTTATGAAGAACAGACAGTTGATCAGGTCATTATTTCCTTGATTTTGCTATTGATTATATGTGCACAATTACAATGATCAGACAGTTTAGCTTTCAACTGGCGGTTTCACTAAAATCACCGTATCTTTTTTTGACGTCTGCAAGTTTCAGACAATCGAATAAGCTATTTACTAGAGGGTTAGGATCACAACTAGAAGGTATGTTTTCAATTATGTTCGTTACCAGAGGTGTACTTTGTGACAAAAGCATTGAATGTTCAGATTACCTCGTTCAAACTTTAATAATAACAATTGTTGAAGTCCAATTCTGTGTCAACCTATGACACTTGCACCATCACAACATCACAACACTGAGAGAAAATCCTTCCCAAAGCGAAACGAAATTCTGCAAGGTCACAACATCACCAATCCCGATGTACTACTATCATGAGCTTACAAGAGATCAAACACGTGTGCTTCGCTCTTTACATCATCATTTATGTACCGAATAACGATTCCCTCTATCTTTCTCCAAAGTTTTTCACTACTACCATCTATTATATCAGTTTGCATCTTTTTCTTTTCGTCACCAAATTTCCTTTTAAAATTGATTGCAGCACACCGACGATCTCGTTTTGAAAGCGCCAAGACTTTTAATTTGCATTCGCGTGAGGTCTTACCGTGATTTTCTTGAAGTTTCCATCCAAATTGAAAAGTTAGTCAGAAAATATATTAAGGTAAACTTCAGTTTCGACATTTTCAGATGCAAAAGTGATATTTTTGTCATCATCATTGAATGGAAATCTTTTTATTTCCAGATAGTTAACAACAGTAAACACTGTTTTCACCCACCTACGATATTCAGGTGTCCTTTGATAAACCATTTTATTTGCAGGAAGACTACCAATGGTTGATCTTCTTTTGTTTTCGTCTCATGTTTTCATGGCCTCCGTATGCGTAAAAACACTTCCCTGCTTTACACATTTTTAAAGTTCCCGTTTTCTTTTGGGTTTTTTCCCAGTTACAGTATGTTTTCAATCCCTAAAATCTGTTTGTAAAAACCATGAATCGCAATGTTGTGCATAAATTCTGCACTGAAAGCAAATACATGTAGCTGATTCGATTACGTATTCCAGGCACTGCTTCTCTTTGTACCATTATGCTTCAAATTATCTGTCAAATCTTTTTTCTCTGAAATCTCGTTTTGTGATAAGGTATACGAAGTAAGAGTTGGACATATCAGCTTGGTTTTGTTGAATTGTTTGAAGAAGGATGGTTTGATACGGACTCATATTGGTTCGTTTGGGGTTTTTTCGAAGCGGAAGGTCCTTCTAATGAGTTATCAGAATGCAGTTTGTTGGTGAGGAAAGTGATACACTTACCGAACAAGTTGTTTGTGATGTTCATCTTATCCATTCTTTTAACTGGACTTTCGACATTTAAGTAACACTTTCAAACCGAATTAATAAATGAACCAGTTACAATTTTTTCTAATGCAGGATGATCAATATTGTTGATACTATAGTTCGTGTAAGCAATTTGGTTAACAGTTTATGAAGGTACAGAGTAAGTCATGTTTGATTAAAACAAAATTTCAATGCCAGATTTGCACGTGGACGATGTTCTCCTTTTCCCTCCTCCTTTTGTAAACAAATTTTGTTGCCATGTGACAAGTTTCGTATCATTTTTGATTGTGCAGATATTTCTGACAATCTCGTGGAACTAAAATACCATTGCGCACGCGCATAATTTAGGCGCCTCTTTTTCTAGCAGAAGTCCTATTGTTGAACATTCAGCATCACGAAGGAAAGACGATGATTATTTCTTACAAACAGCTGGTTTTAATTAGCATCCATTTTACTCGAAAATAGTCACTGAATACCTTGGTTCAAATTTTATTGTTGTACATGACAGGTGCAAGTTTATGAGACCATGGATGACTCTGAACCAGAAAGGCAAAGAAAACTCCAGGCAGGTCGTGAGAAGGTCAGTTTTTGTATGAAAATTTTATTTTCTTATTCCGTATGCCGTTAAATTACTTGCCAAATTTGATCGTTTGCTTACACTAGTTAAAAGAAATCTGTATCACTCCTGTGCCGAAAGTATTTGATGCTTGAAGGCTAGTTAGGTATGATCAAGTAGCCGAATCAACTTAACATTGTTGGGGTCAAACGAATCCGAACAGGTCGTTGTTTTTGTTATTTTTGCAAGTTCATTTCACTTGAATGATCTCTTGTGTCATCTCTTCTCATCTTCCAAAAGGTGATGAATCAGCTTTTGTGCAGGGCAAAAATTCACATACTAATGTTGTGAACTGAGCCTAAATAGAGGCTTGTGAATGAAATGAAGGAAAAAGCGTCCATAAAATAGGCTTTTGACCTAATATATGGTTGGAGTGTTCAAGTTGGGAGCATTTTTACTTCTGACAATAATTTAATCTTTACCTTGAAAGTGCGATTACTTCAAACTACCATCACTTTCCAGTACAAATCTTGTTCGTCTTTGCAGCCAAGCTTTCCTGACGTGCAATTAATATTGCAAGGCCCAACATTTAGCATATAATACATACTTAGATCAAAATTCGCATTGTTCACATCGTTTTTGAGGAAATGGTTTCCTTTAGGATTAGGTTATGACCATAGTATATAATATTAACCAACATATTTGAATAGATGTTATATGTAAAAAAGGATAAGTTGTTAGAGACATTTCTGTGGGAATGCACTAAGAGAATGTTTTAGGTTGTCAAAGTGTCCCATAAGGGCTATTGGATTAAGAACTGTATGCATGTAACATAACACAACACAGGCCAATATTATTACGGCTCTACATGTTTCCCTTCAGTTTTAGTAATATGGTTTTCTACCATTTTTTCTGGTTTGAACAGACTAGTGGCTGGTTTATATTTCATTGTAAATGGGTGTCTTGCAAACGTTGCTGATACAATTTTCAAGTGATAGGGGTATGAAAATGGAGACAATTGTGAAACTGTAGGATTATTGTTTTGTCTTAAGAGCATTTAACAATTACAGCTAAAAGTCACATGGCTACTTATTGTATTGTAAGAATTACTTATTTTGAAACGGGAAAAAACATAAATCTTTTACACACGTATAAAATATAATAATGTACATATAAAAGATGCAAAACATAGATTTATTTTATCTATCTCCATCTCTTGATGTAATAAGTTGTATAATTTATTTAGAGTAAGGTAGAATGATTGTTTAGGTTGGTTTATGAAGCTCTTGTTGAGCTTGAATAAGCTTTTCAGCTTCTGTCAACTCCAGTTCAATATTTATTATACTTAAAACTTTAAACCAGCTAAAAGTGGATGTAATAAAAATGATAAAACACTAGAAAAAAAATTTGTGATAAATATGGTTGATTTAGTATATTTTGACATGAAATGTCAGGTAATAGCTTGTATTATTGTTGTTTTTATTGTTAAGAACCATAGATGGTATAGAGTAACTGAGTATGCGAAGCTGAGAAAGAAAGCCAGTAGAGGTTAAAAGAAACTTTAGCCAAGACATACTTTAGATGCAGAAAAATTAGCTGGAAGCAGAATTCGTGATTGGGAGGCAAAGTTAAAGTTGGCAGGAATTAATATTTGCCAGCAGCAACCAAATTGTTAGGCATAATTGCTTTTAGAACAACTTCCCAGGTTACAACAACATGACACTAAAAAGCTTCCGTATCTGCAAAAAGTAGAAGACTCTGGAAATATTAAGTGTATCATAAGTGCTGCATGGTGGTGCCACCTGGCTTTTGAATATAACATTTTTCTGTCATAAAGGACATGCATTCATAGTGAGGTAGTTTTGGGAGAACCCTGGTAATAATGTTTTTATGTCATATGAGGCAGAAATATCTATTTTATCAACATGATAGATTTTATCATTTTCAATACACATGAAACTTTGCAAGGATATATATGGGTGTCTTGGCTGCTAAGGATTACACTGAAATGACTAATAAACCAGTCTGTCAGTTGAAAATAAGTTGACCCAAATTCCACTCAGTGTTTTCCCGAAGAACCGGTTAACCGGCCAAATTGACTGTTTCAAACGTTTTTTGGGCCGGCTCAAACTTCAACCCCAAAAATTTTTTTTAGCAAATTTCAACTGAACTGTTCAGTAATTGATTTTGTCTTGCATATTGTAAACACTGACTCATCGAGAAATTGAGCAGCGTGTCTCAGAAAATGGATCAAAATGTGTGTTCATCACATATGTTGAATCAGCTGTGTTTACTTCCTTGTTGGTCCAAACACTGGGAGTAACGGCGATTTTTATTGGTCAATATCAGATGGTCATTCGATAACAAAACGAAAGTGAAAATAAAGGCTTTAAAGAATGTGAAGCACATGTATGAAGTAACATGAAACGACCACGAACTCTATTTGATTACCATTATTTGATTATTTTGATCTAGAATCTGCCCGACTGCCTGTTCCTCATTCTGCAGAGTTTCCTCAACCAGAATCGAGATGTCATGAAACCAGCTCTGATACTACAGCTAGTTCAAGCCACTCAGATATTGAGGATACATCAGGAATCACTCCTGGTCCGCTTAATCAGTTTGAAATGAACGATGTGATGCACGATATAGGTTTATCAAAAGCAGATGCTGAGCTTCTAGCTTCAAGACTAAGTGAGAAGAAACTGACTTAAAATAATCTCAAAATTTTGTACTACAGATCTAAAGACAGTGAATTTCTGAAATTTTTCAGTACTGACTGTGACTTCATGTATTGTAATGATATCAGTGGGCTTTTTGTAGCTTTAGGTTTACCCAGTTACAATTCAAATGATTGGAGGCTGTTTATAGACAGCTTGAAGAAAAGCTTAGGTGTGACCTTATTCATAATGGAAACAAGTTTGGAGCAGTACCTGTAGGTCACTTAGTTATTCTAAAGGAAAACTACGAGAGCATTAAAAAAGTAATTAATTCACTCCGATACCGTGACCATAATTGGATCATATGTGTAGACTTAAAGATGATGAATTTCCTCTTGGGTCAGCAGAGAAGCTTCACCAAACATCCATGTCATTTGTGTTTATGGGACAGTAGGGATCGGGATCAACATTTGGTCAAACAAGACTGGCTCCCTAGACCACAACTGCAAGCAGGGGGGCCAAATCTGATACAGCAACCTTTGGTTGATTGATCTAACATTGTAACTCCTCCACTTCACATAAAGTTAGGCTTAATGAAGCAGTTCGTACAAGACTTGAACAAAGACTAAGAATGCTTTCAGCACATCAGACGAACTTTTCCTAGTTTGTCCTATGAAAAAGTGAAAGCTGGAATATTTGATGGACCCCAGATTAGGAAACTCATTAATGACAGTAACTTTGAAGGAACCATGACAGTTGTTGAAAAGGCGACATGGACTTCATTTGTAGATGTTACCAAGCAGTTCTTAGGGAATTATAAATCTCCAAACTACAGGAGCTTGATTGCTGATTTGCTATAAAACTTTCATAAGCTTGGCTGCAATATGAGTATCAAAATGAATTTCCTGCACAGACACTTTGATGTCTTCCCAGAAAACCTTGGAGATGTTAGTGATGAGCAAGGTGAGAGGTTCCACCAGGACATAAAGGAAATGGAGGAAAGATACCAAGGCAAATGGGATGTTCACATGATGGCAGACTACTGTTGGTCGATAAAGCGAGACTGTCAAAGTGTCAAACATGCAAGACAAAGAAGCTTCCTACCATAAAGTGACATTCTTTTCCCTATTTCTATGTGCTTTATATATGCTAGCATGCATACAGTTCGGTTTTTTTAATATATTTGCATATACTTGTATGTTAATAGAGTGAATTTCCTTAATTTTCACATCTGAATATGGTTTCATAAAATGTATCAACAACCAATAAATTGTTTCAGGACAGCTACAAGTAAATACAACCCTTTTGTGCATATCAATCGAATAAATCAAGGCTATATATTTGTTTGTTTGATTTATCTGAAGTATTAAAAATGGCATATTGTTTGCAAAATATGCACCATATAACTCCCATATAAAAAATCTGAGACCCGTTAGGGGAAAAATAATGACATTTTTGAAATCAGCATGTAAAGATTACCCAGGAACAGTTGTCAAATAATGATTACAAAAATTTTATTTCTCAGTGTTAATAAAAGTGGATCAAATTTCAATTTAAAACAATTTTATTCACATAAAAATTACAAAAAAACCAGGAATAACAGTTACAATCTACCGGTATAACCAACCCAATTTTAAACAATATTTTTCATGAAATAAAATAAGATATTGGCTATAATATTTGAAGTCTATCTGCCTCTCTGCAGTTAATTAAAATGCATAAAATGTTTTTAAAATTAACAGAACAATACTGCTTTTTATATACCTTTATATACCTAGGAATTTTTCAAAACTTTAAAGACCCTGTTTTCAAAATTAAATTGTTGAGAGGCAACTTCTTGATTATAAATTACATGTTTTTTTCCTGATACAAAATGTATATTAAAAATAGCTAGTACATATTTAGGGGATTTAACAAAATAAATTTGTGTCACTCACACAATGAAGATATATATATATATATACATATATATATATATATATTCAGTATAACATATTACAACTGTACAAAAACTGCTAGCATGAAGAATTGCAGAATGCAATTTTGAATATTTAGACTACAATTTAGAATGATTTTAGTTACTGAATAGACTGTAAAACAACTTAAAAAAGGTGGGTGAAAAAAAGAAGAAAAAAATTAAAAGAAGTGCTCTGGTATCATGAAAAGTGACCTTAAAAACATCATTTTCAACACATCAATTTACCCCCAGATATGCCCCAGAATGCAGGATTTTCTCAGACCCCCCTAAGGCAGGCCTGTTCAATTCTTGAAGAGACCTGCTCAAACAAAATGAGTGGAAAACCCTGCACTCAGCTGTCACCCAGGTAGGTCGATCATAATTTATGTATGTTGGCTGGAATAAATATTTGTGAGTGGCAACCGCCTTACAAATTTTGTGAAAATTAATTCCATATGAAAATTTCTGCATCTACGGTAAATGTTTACAGTAGATTTTAAAACATTTACAGCTTTACAATTGAGGAAAGGACTCAGAAACTAAAAGGTTTAACAAACCAATTGATAAAGACATTAAGAGGAAATGAGTGGCAGGTCAATGAACAAACTAAGCTGATGTTAAGAAAGAAAAGCTCATTAGAACAATCCTTATGATGATACTTACAGAAAAGATAAATAAACTACATTTCAGTGATAAGACCAAGGTTGAAGATAAACAGGAAGATTTGGGCTTAATGATGTATGAACATGCTACTAAACTTTTAAAGGTGTGGATGGTGAAGTTTACTCAGCTCTTTTTGGTTCACAAGATTATGAAGATATCAAAACGATTGGAAACATCACAGCCATTCATCTCTTTCACAATTTGCAATGGATAATGCAAGGTTTCAAAGGACCTAAAATTGAATGAATGACATCAGGGTAAACTGTGGTAAATAAAGTCAAATAAGTAAAGGTATAATGAGGTTACTCGGTTACTTTATGATATATTTATGTGGAAGTCCCCAGCCATAGCCATTAAAATAAGCAGGAAAATGCTTGCAAAAAAAAGGTTAGGAATTTGTTCAGGATCCTGTAAAAAATTAAAAACATAAAGAAGGTTAAAAACTTGTTAACAACTTATTATTGTAACTTGTTAATAGCAAGTTATGATTTCCCTTGTGGGCAGAAGGTTAAGAGGGTGAAAATGTCAGGAAGTGTTAAATTGGTAAAGGTTAAGAGGGTGAAAATGTCAGGAAGTGTTAAATTGGTAAAGGTTTTAAGAAGACTAACTTGGCAAATAATAAAAGGAAAGGTGATGGGCAGTTTCTTTAACAAATAATCATTGAGTTGGATGATACATTGCTAGCCACAAATGACCAGGCCTGAGTTTTTACTTGCAATTGTTATTACCTCACTTTGCCATTAAAAATGTATTTGGAAAATGAAGAACATGCATAAGCTTGCAACAAAAAATGTCTGGAATATTGTGTTTAAAAAGCTTTCAAAGGCACCATGCAACAAACTTGATACCTGCAAAACTGTTGGTAGTAGAAGTTTTCTGGTGAGAAACAAATGCTTTTTTTAATGGTGGGGTTATTGAAAATATTTGACCATTTGTTTTCATCATGAACAAGTGTTTGGGAAAGTTTCCTGAATAAGAGAAAAGTGTTCTTGTGTTCTGAGCTCCTACTAAAGCAAAAAATCCAGTTTATTCTTGTCTTTAACATACTGCTTTGAGTCACCCATAAAAAGGAGGTCAATTTAGCTTAATCTTTCCCTGATTATATTATATCCTGCTGTAGCCTTATTTAGTACACTATACTGATATTGCACTAAATAATGACCAATAGACTACCCTCTTGAAAGATTGCTCTTCCTATCTGTACACCTTCTAATCTTTCTTCTGATCTTAACCCTACTGTCTACTGTAGCACTGCATGTTCTATTAGATTTTTAACCATTGCAGAGATTTTGAACAGTTCAAGGCAATCCTTGATCCATGAGTGTGCAGTTGGGTCCAAAGCCTTTTTTGAATTGAACCAGGTGATGTACAAATTTGTAATTCTTCTTTTGCAATACCTCAGCACCATCTTACTGATTGTCAACTGACCTTTCATTCCACTACTGTTCCAGTAGCAACTTTTCTGTTCTTCAGACATCCAATGTTTCTCCTGTGGATGTTGGTATATCACTTTGGCAATCATTTCTCTTAAAAGTTTCCATATATTTGGCAAATAAGTGATCACCTGGTAGTTTGAAACACCATTATTCTTTGATGTGCCCTTCAATATTAGGCAAGTCCTTTCTTCAGTGTTAGTATTATGTTACCAATTCTCTCATTTCTCCACAGAATATCAAATGATCATTTCTGGTTTGTTTGAAAATGTTAATTTAATATGAACTGGTTATTTCATTCCTCAAACTTTACTGTTTTTGTAGTCGTTGCTTTCATTCTTTGTCTTAGGTCTTCAATCATTCTTGAAGTGCCCTTTTCCTTACATAATGTTTGTTCTAATCTCTTTTTTGTATATTCTTTCTTCAAATTACCCCATTTCCATTAACCAAGCCTACTTATATCCTTTCTTAGGCCCCCAATTTTCATTGGCCTTTCCCCTTCCACCAAGGCTTTGGTGGTCCTTCTGAGCTCCTTTCTTTTCCCCCGTCATGTCTGCAACCAGATTTGCAGCCACAAGTATATATGTGTATGATCAACAAATAAAACTAGATATTTGAAACATTATCCCCAAGCCACATTCAAAAGTCTTGATGTCACCTCAGATACCAATCCTTCGACAAGTCAAAACCTGTTGGTAAGTCTGAATTTCCCCAAATATACAATTTGGTTTGTCTCCTATACTGATTCATCATCATCATCATCATCATCATCATATTCGGTTTAACGTCCGGTTTACATGCTAGCATGTGTTGGACGATTNTTCAAATTACCCCATTTCCATTAACCAAGCCTACTTATATCCTTTCTTAGGCCCCCAATTTTCATTGGCCTTTCCCCTTCCACCAAGGCTTTGGTGGTCCTTCTGAGCTCCTTTCTTTTCCCCCGTCATGTCTGCAACCAGATTTGCAGCCACAAGTATATATGTGTATGATCAACAAATAAAACTAGATATTTGAAACATTATCCCCAAGCCACATTCAAAAGTCTTGATGTCACCTCAGATACCAATCCTTCGACAAGTCAAAACCTGTTGGTAAGTCTGAATTTCCCCAAATATACAATTTGGTTTGTCTCCTATACTGATTCAGTGCATAAAACTAGCATAGCAACCATACCCAGAATGGATTTGGTTTAAGAGCAGCCAATCCCACTGCTTGAGATCATGATCAAGAGGTTTTCCTGAAGGTTTGGGAATATACTGACAAAGTCTA
Organism: Morbakka virulenta; assembly: GCA_003991215.1. Taxonomy (NCBI): domain Eukaryota; kingdom Metazoa; phylum Cnidaria; class Cubozoa; order Carybdeida; family Carukiidae; genus Morbakka; species Morbakka virulenta. The sequence continues at coordinate 3,781,735 of RDPX01000028.1, read as the reverse complement.
TAGTTTGAGTTCTGCCATCTCTTTTGCCAAATTGGGGTAGCCCACAATTTAGGAGGTGGATCATTTGTGTAATGAATGCACCCATTTTGATGATGGGACTCTACTCATTCATCTGTTGGTTAGTGGATGCATGATCAATTTATGGAGAATGTGACCCTTCTCCAAAGTAACATAGCTATGCAGATTTAAAACATTTTTAGCCCTCTGTATATCTGCAAGTTTGATTCCACAAAGAACTGGAAGAATATCAGTTGGTGTAAATTTTATGCAGCCACTCACAAGTCTCGGGTACTCATTAAGGGCTACGTCAACTTTGTTGCAATTGTGGTCTTGATTCCAAATTGGAGAAAAGTATTCTGCAACAGAGTAGCACAGGGCTAATGCAGATGATCTCAGGGTTGTGAAATCTGCACCCCATTGGTTACCAGCAATACTCTTGAGAAAATTGCATCGCTTGGTTACTTTGAAGGAAATGTCTGTCAAGTGTTGTTTGTATGACAAGGTATAATCATAGGTAACACCTAAATACTTTGGTATGCTTTCAGAATGTAGCCTTTCACCAAACGTTTGTATGTTACGTTTTTAAACAGCTTTGAGATTAGCAAAGTGGAATACACTTGAAACAGGTGTTGTCATGTTAAGCTTGAGCCTCCAGTTGGTATAATAAGTTTTAAGAATGTCAAGAACTTTCGATAACACTCATTCAGTTTCAACAGGGTCCTTATGACAGGTCTTAAGGGTTGTATCAGCACAGATGTATTCAACCCACAAGTAATAATGTATAGCAGTTCAGCAATATTTCATTTGGTTATCTTGAATATATATAGTGCAAGGAGTAAACTCCAAGTAGCAGGATGTTGTATATATGTTTTTTATATAATAGATAAATAAATAACAAACATAAGTTTTCTTTCTTGTATTTTTCAGCTTTTGCAGTTTCAGAGGCAAAGGAAAAAGAAGAAAAGAGAAGGAAGTAGCAAAAAGAGTTTTTCAGATGCAAAGAGTAGTCAAGAAAGCCAGGGAGATAATGCTCAAACTCCTGGAACAACCAGTGCAGTACCACATACCTCAGGTTTGCAGAAAAAAGATCAAGATACTGATCATGATGCACCATCATTTGCAAGCTCAGCTGATAGTATATCATATCCAGGATCACCAAATAATACTGGGGTAAAGGGTTTTTTTTAAAAATGTAGTTATTGGAGTCATTTCCATGGTTGAATGCCATTTTAAAGGTTGGATTATTTTTCACAATGAAATTTTGATTGTAATATGTAGCCAGCATAATAGTTCTTGTAACTCCTGTCCAGTTTTCCCTAACTAAAATCCAGAGGAAACATTGTTTTTATTTATTAAATTGCTGTTTAATTGAAAGTAAAATTTTAGGGTGCATAAGACAGTACGTGTACATATAAACTTACCTCTTCTTTGGTGAGATATAATGCTGCTAGGAAAAAAAGAATAAGTTTTCAATGTAATATATACTGTTTAGAATAAAGTTTCTGTTCATTTGTAAAACTATAAAGGAGACATGAATCAGACTGCAAAAATTTAGTAGGACAACAGTTTTTCCCCACAAAAGATTTTTAAAATCAGGATTTGTAGCTGTTTAAGTTAGCACCAATAGTAAGTATGCACAGTATCATTTTTGAAACAGTACATAGATTGTATTTGCTATTGGTATTGTAAATGTGACAAGAAATTGATATTAAATTTTAGTTTGGAATTTTAAGCCAATTATAAATTTTGTTACATATACCTAAGGAAATATTTCATTTTTGGCCAATGTCTTCTTTCTCAGATGGCATTAACGTCGGTTCTACACCTCAGACTTATTTCTGACTGAGATAAATTGGTTTTCTGTCAAGTTCTCATTTTAAGTTGATTGGTACTCTTCAGTTAGCAATTAGTTTACTTGCATGTTTACTTTTGTTTTTGTTTCCCTTTTGGGTTTTTTGTGATTTGGATTTCTAGTTTTTTCACATATGATACTTATGATCATAGTTGAAAGTAGAGAGTACAAGGCTGAGTTGTGATTTAGAGCACTAAATTTTAACCATGATTAATGATTGAGGGAAATATGACTCTGTGGAGTTGATTAGCTTTGATCTGCTGTTTGGGAGAAGTACTAGTATGTAGTGTACGTTAAATGAAATTAATTAGCCTGAGAAACTGTTGGAAAAGAAGCTGATCGTAACACTTACTTTATCTATTAAAATATTCTTGTTCCATTTTTATATTTTTAAGACATCTATCATTTTACTAATGCTTTTCTTTTGTTTTTTTATTTATATACAGAGTGAGCATGGAAGCTACACCAGTGCAAGTGAATATACAAGTGGAGATGAACAATACTCTTACTCTGAGGTACCATTTAATTTGATTACTTCTCAACCTACCATTTTAGTAGGGAAAAATTTTATTTACTATATAGGATTATGATTTACAGGAGCAAAATGGATGGTATTTTTGCATGTGATTTTTACATGATTGTAGGAGATATCATGATTTATTAGAATGAAGGAAAGCTATGAACTTCTTGTTTATTTCAATTGAATAATTTTGAATCATGGCAATATTTGTGCTTAGACGAAATTAGTGATAGGTTAAAGGAGATATTCTAATCTATAAGGGATTTCACTTTGCCTTCTATCACAGTTTCTCATTTTACAGTCATTGTACAGTCGTAACGGTCATTGTTTTGTATCTTGACTGCAACTCATTTACAAGGAAATTTCAACAGTAGCCAAATCAGATTTTTGCAATTGTTTCCATGGAATTAATACAAGACATGGATTTTCCTCAGAGTGAGCCCTTCAGTATATTGCCTCTTTTCCAAAACTACATGAAATGCAGGTTTCCTCGGAACTCTATATTTTTCTGCATTTTAAAAAAAATTTAAAAAGAAATGTTTTAATACGAAATAAAAGACAGATTTCTTGATTGGAAAACACCAATTTTTGGCCCTGGTACAAAATATACCAGTTATTTATATATAGTATTAGAGTGTAATACTTAGAGCTAAAGATGGAATTGGCTAATTTAATGACCATGTAGAAACGACACATACATGAACAAGCAGCAGGACGAATGCTTGAGCTTGAAGCCGCGGTACCGCTCCGTATCAGAAAGTTTAGTGATAAAAGGGTACAGGTTTGCCGAGAAAGGAGCAGGGTCTATTCCCATCGAAATACCAATACTCTGCTGAAACACAAGGTTGCCAATCGTGAAACAAGACTCTGAAATGATGTGTTTAACCATGAGTTTAATTTGCTGTTTTGTAAAGCTCGTAATGTCATGCTTTTTTGGGTAAAGAAACAAGATTATCCTTTCAAAGTATGGAATTTTCTTGACCGACCTCCATTAAAAACAAAATCAATAATTATATCCAGGACATCATACTCCTCCCCAGGTACCGTGTCCCAGCCGAAAGTTGGCGATCATGTCTCTCCATAGATTCCTGTCCTTCGCTTCCCTCAGGAGCTGAAGCTTGCTTTTTGTAGACCTATGAATGCTTCCTATGAATGTGGTTCTTGGTCTTCCCCTGCCTCGTTTCCCATCAATCTTTCCGGTCACTGACAACTCTTCTAGTTCCCCTTTCCTCATTACATGTCCTAGGAATGACAGCTGTCTTTTTCGATTGGTGGACAGTAGCTTTCTTTTGCATCCTGCTCGTCTCAGTACCTCTTCTTTGGTAACATGCTCTGTCCATGAAATCCTTAGTATTCGGCGTAGAAACCACATCTCTGCTGCTTCCAGCTTCTTCTCTAGGGTTGGTGTGATGGTCCAGCTCTCACTCCCATAGGTAAGCACTGGAATTATGTAGCAATTGAGGACTTTGAGCTTGGTGTTCAAGGAAATAGTTCGGTTCCTCAGTATCTTGGACATCCGCTGGAATATCTCTTTTGCTGTGGCAATTCGTTTCCGTGTTTCCACCAAACATCTTCCGTCTGATGTAATCATGCTGCCACTTGCTGTATGTCTTCTCCATCTATGGCTATCTTGCAGCTCAAGTTCACATGTCTTTTGCTCAC
>RDPX01000028.1:3740509-3776594 GCA_003991215.1 Morbakka virulenta | reverse complement strand
ATGAATGTGGTTCTTGGTCTTCCCCTGCCTCGTTTCCCATCAATCTTTCCGGTCACTGACAACTCTTCTAGTTCCCCTTTCCTCATTACATGTCCTAGGAATGACAGCTGTCTTTTTCGATTGGTGGACAGTAGCTTTCTTTTGCATCCTGCTCGTCTCAGTACCTCTTCTTTGGTAACATGCTCTGTCCATGAAATCCTTAGTATTCGGCGTAGAAACCACATCTCTGCTGCTTCCAGCTTCTTCTCTAGGGTTGGTGTGATGGTCCAGCTCTCACTCCCATAGGTAAGCACTGGAATTATGTAGCAATTGAGGACTTTGAGCTTGGTGTTCAAGGAAATAGTTCGGTTCCTCAGTATCTTGGACATCCGCTGGAATATCTCTTTTGCTGTGGCAATTCGTTTCCGTGTTTCCACCAAACATCTTCCGTCTGATGTAATCATGCTGCCACTTGCTGTATGTCTTCTCCATCTATGGCTATCTTGCAGCTCAAGTTCACATGTCTTTTGCTCACTGCCATGCAAAAAGTCTTGCGGCGATTGATATTGAGACCTTTGGCCCTACTTTCTTCTACAACTGTGTCTAGCAGTTGTTGTAGCTTCTCTGGACTGTCAGCTATGAGAGTTGTGTCGTCAGCGTAACGTATATTATTCATGTTGTACCCTCCAATCACGAAACCGTCTTTTCCTTCGATACTTCTCATGATGTTCTCACTATATAGATTAAATAGGTCTGGTGAAAAGACACAGCCTTGTCTGACTCCTCTTGGAACATTGCCGTATTTTCCAACTTCGTTCTGCACTCTCACACCCGCAGTCTGCTCCCAGTATAAGTTCCTTATGAGTCTAATGTCCTTTCCGTCTATGTCTAGATCTTGCATCATCTCCATCAGGCACTCTTGTTTCACTTTGTCAAATGCTTTTGAGTAGTCGATGAAACACATTATAGATCACGTTGCCTTTCTATGGCTTGTTCCGACAGCATTCTTATCACAAATATAGCATTTCTTGTTCCTGCATCTTGGACAAAACCGAATTGCTGCTTCCCTATCTCTGGTCTTACTGCTCTCCGTGCTCTTCCCATTATGACTCGCATTGGGACCTTGGTTATATGACTCATTAGACTGATGGTCCTGTGGAGCTCACACGTTTCTTGGGCAGAGTGATGAATACAGATTTGATTAAGACTGAAGAGATTTCTCCGCTGTCGTATATGTCGTTCAGTAGTTCAGTGACTAGGACATCATCATTATTTATATATATATAAGAAGGAAGAAAAACAGACATAAAACAACAAATATTAGATAAATGGGAGGAAATTTAATTCGTAAAAATAGGGAAATGCTACCAAACATCAACAAAGACCGCAAGGCTAAAGAATTGATAAAGATATCAAATAAAGCTCTGTTAATAATAGAAGGACAATGTCATGAGCCATTAGATGTAACAGAAATAAATAACAGAAATAAATACGCAACTGCTGTAGTTGTATGATTTATTAGACAAAGAAAATCAAAGAGAAAACAACCCGCGCGGAAAGAAATAAATAAAAAGGAAATTATCAGAATAGGAGGCGGATTTTTGATGTAACGAAATAGCAGTCAGGTCATCACACATTCCATGCACAAAATATGGTTGAATGTTTTGTCTGTGTGTTGTAAAGGTGACGTCAAGTAGAGTGGCAGTTGTTTTTGTTGTCTCTGTGCCCTTTTCTATTATTTGCTTGCAGCCTTGTACGTTGAGGATATCTTTAAAGTTCAAGAAAGGATTCCCTTGAATCACAAAAAACGTTTGCGACTTGCGGAAGACATTGAAGACGCTGCATGTCTTCTTTTGAACAAACATTTACTTCCTGGTCAAGTATTTCACTCCTCTTGGTTTTCAATGCGAGAGTAAAACATCAATTTGCGTGATTTGAAATGGAATTTCTCATAAGCTTTTTTGCCTGCATGGCCAAAAAGTTCAGCTTACGCATTACATATTGCTTTGAAAGATACCCCCNTGTGTTGTAAAGGTGACGTCAAGTAGAGTGGCAGTTGTTTTTGTTGTCTCTGTGCCCTTTTCTATTATTTGCTTGCAGCCTTGTACGTTGAGGATATCTTTAAAGTTCAAGAAAGGATTCCCTTAAATCACAAAAAACGTTTGCGACTTGCGGAAGACATTGAAGACGCTGCATGTCTTCTTTTGAACAAACATTTACTTCCTGGTCAAGTATTTCACTCCTCTTGGTTTTCAATGCGAGAGTAAAACATCAATTTGCGTGATTTGAAATGGAATTTCTCATAAGCTTTTTTGCCTGCATGGCCAAAAAGTTCAGCTTACGCATATTATGTTAACCGTTTGTATTTCCCTTCTTTCGTAACATTTGAAAAATAAATGACAAAGAAAAGGGTTTATTTCAAGTAAAATCATTTTACCGTGAGCTTTTTGGAGATGTTGAAAACTTTCCTTTGCACTTCACAGAATTCGACACTGATCCATTTAGTTGCAGGGATTAACGAGATGAAATTAAGCTTTGGTTATTTAATATTTGGGCATAATTTTCATTTTTTATCACCTTTATACAAAACACAGTGAGTTTAACATAGTTTGGAGATTAAAATCAAACTCAAGTAATACTTTTACACTTCGGTGTAAGGGAACTTAATAGGTTCATGAGTATGTTTGCAAAGGGCTTTGTAGAGGCATGCATACAGGAAGTAGATTTGCATATCAGATTCTAAGTTACAATTTTGAAACTGCCTTTTCATTGATTTTATTTTTACGGTTGTATGTTTTGCATGTAAAAAGATAATTATTTATCAAAGGAACATGACCCCCGTGTATTTTTCTGGGTCCGTATGGTCACATTCTACGTCTTAATTGTGCCCCCCCGCTAAATATATCAACCATTGTAAGGCTGAGTGTGCTTTGATTAAAGCTTTACCTTTCTGATTTCCAGCACTGTTTACCCAGATACTTGACATGAATCTGGTAAAAGCTGAACCATTAGAATGCTGCTAATTTTAGTTTTGGTTAAGGGTTTTGTGTGATTGTGACATCCCGAGGGCTGATAAAGCTAACGTGGATACGGAAGACACTCACAATTAAGGGGAAAGTGCTAGCTTGAAGGGGGGAAACAGAAGGATTTTTTATCGTAGCACAGGATCAGAGTCTTAACACAAACAACTATCGGAACGAGATTATTAAAGAGGAGACAGACATCAAATGCAGATTATGTCACGAATATAAAGAACTAGTTGTCCAGTGCTGTTTGTTATGGTTTTTAATTTTTTAAAATATGTTTAGACATCTTTTTGGGCAGTATGTATTAATTTTTGGTTTGTGACAAAACTACCATATTCTTCTAATTTTAGGGAAGAGTTAATAGTCTTGCAATAGCCCACCTTGAAGTCAATGAACTACAGAACAGAGTAGTTGAACTTGAGGAGATGCTTAGAGGAAAACAAGCTGCACTAAAGGAGGTGAACAAAGAAAACTTTGCACTTAAAAATCAGTTATCAAATTTTAATCAGCTTGAGAGACAACATGGAACTGCATCACCAATTCTTCATTATGAAGTGGAACAGCTACAGGAGATGATGAAACAGAAGCAAAAGAATCTTGATGAAATGACAGATGAAAATATAACTTTGAGAAGGAAGTTACTACATTCAAATGACAGGTCAGAGTCATCAGAAGTTGAAGAATTAAAAGTTAACTTAGCTACTAAGCAAGCTACTCTTGAAGCATTGAATCAACAGAATCAAGAACTTAGCAACGAAGTTGCTTCACTTCGTAGAATGTTAGAAGGACAATCACTTTTGGACAATACTGAAGTGGAGAGTTTAAAAGAAGCAATTAAAAGTAAAAATTTAATAGTGACCGAGCTGAATAAACAAAACAAAGAACTGCAAAGTAAATTAGAAGCACTAAGCAGTGGCGATTCTGCAAAGATTTCGGAATACAAAGAGTATGAAGCTATTCATAAAGAACTTTCTGATTATCAATCTGAAGCAATAAACAGGCAAGGTCTCAAAGACGAATTACTTCGAACACAAGAAAAACTTAAATCAACGTTGCAAAATGTACTATCAAAAGATGTTGAGCTTAACCTTATTGATGAGCAGCTTCTCATTAAATGCAGGAATCTAGAAGATGTAAAAGAAAGCTATTCCCAGCTTGAAAACAAACTGAAAGTTGCAGAAGAGACCATAAAAGACTTGCAAGTCAAGGTGAGGTTCTTTTTTTATTTCATGAACTTTTTTGCTCAGTTTGTTGTACAAAAATAGTTCTGATTGATGGTATTTCATTTGCTTTGTCGTAACCCCGGACCTAAAACTAACAACCATTTTATGGGATTTGAGTGCCATCGGCACGAAAACGAGTGCAATTATTTCATGCTTGCAAGGAGATTAATTGCAACGATGGGTGTGGCATTGTGGAAAACGAACGTAGTAGAAAAGATGATTGGGTAGCAGTAAAAAGTTGTAGATCGGCAGATTCCAAATGGAAAATACAAAATATTTCGTCTCACAATATTTCTTGGATTGAAAATCTCCATGGAAGAGCTGTGGTTTCCCAATATGTACACAAAACCATTTTTTTGTGTTTTAAACTCAAGCTTCTCAGAAGTGGCATGAATTAGGAATATTCCCTTTTGTCAGTTGATGTACCAAATGTACCAAAACAGCGTAAATGAAGGCGTTAGAATTCACCGCAATTTTTGAAAAGGAATAAAGGACTAGGACATGAAATAGAAGAGCGTTTCACTGTCAACATTCTTTTCTGGACGTGCTTATCTTCCATGTGTATTCACTAGTCTATTTTGGTGTCAATTTTTCTTGACCGTTTTCTTGTTTTTTATTTCATGTCGTTTTCATTTCAAACGGTAATATTTTGTACAGGCTGTCATGCAGAGACTGGTTTAGTTTGAAACAGGTAGTAACTTAAATGAAGTTAATAGCAATTAAGACAGTCAAATGGCCCTATTGTAGACCAAAAACTGGGTAACTGAAGCCCTGTGCCAAATGTGAAATAAAAATTATGAATGAAATTGGATTTGTTAATACAGCATATATTTTAATTATTCAGAAACCAGCTTGTCAAACTTCTTATTACATTATTTTACCTAGATTAAAGACCATGAGGGACACACAGATTATCTTTGTCGCGAAAATGGCAGTAAAACAGCAAAGATCTCCGAACTTGAAACTCTCCTTTCACATGCCATTGGTGAAAAGGATGTTGTTCACTTAGAAGCTAATGCGCAAATAGAAGATTTAGCTAATCATGTTAAATCTTTACAGGAGAAAATTGAAGCGGTAAAGTTTTTTCTTTCTTTCTTTTTTGTTAACAAGTTAACATGCGTGCATCGTTGCTGTCTCGTTTGATGAAAAATGCTTCAATATTAAAATTCTTGTTAGCAACGTAGTATTGACATAAAGCAACTGTAGGCATGAAAAAGTTTAATTTAGTAGTAGAACTGTTGTAACGTAACTAGTTTAGATAATATATCATTTGCAGCAAGAGCAGACATGCTGTTCCTCCACCCCAGCAAACCCAAGCTACCTTTGTGAAAAACTTAAACCAGAATATTAGTTTTAATTTGAATGACTGTTATCACAACATAGAAGCCATGTGTGAAGTTATCCAAGGTTGATTTGTATACATTTCTTGCTTTAAGAAAATATTTCTACTGCCCGTGCACGTTAAATGTTAGTTTTAGTTAATTGTCCGAAATTAAACTAAATTTGAAAGTTGGTGGTTTCTTTTTAAAATTACCGTTGGATTATCGAAAGACCGTTGAAAATGAATGGTTTTATTGCCGTTGTTCCTATCACTGAAAGGTTAACAGATTCAACCATAGCACTTTTCATATATATATATATATATATAACAAATATCAAAACCCTAATACACTAGATAATACATGTAATTGCAAGATAAGAAATATGAAGGGTGCCGCATTGCAAAGGGGTATTGGAGAGGAGCAGATGGAAAGCGATAAAATATAGTATAAAAAGCAAGTCAAACGAAATAAAATGTAACTGATGCAAATTACAGTAAGGATGATTGAAAGTAAAAGAATATAATTAGAGTAAAAAGTATTTAAATGTAATAAGTATTAAAATGATAACAAATTAGTTTGTAATATAAGCAAGTGATAGAAAAAAAGAATGATAGATCGAATAAAGGGGAAACGAGCAATCAAAAACGAAACATACAATTAAAACAGAATATCTGTCAACTTACATAATGTTTACAAAGAGGGAGCGTGAAGGTAGCCATTTTGTGGTACTAGACACTCTTACAGATTTTGTCTCTTCATCACTTTTTAAAACTAGAATACCTAAGGAAATCTATGACGCCCATTTTCAGTAAAATGTCTGAAGAGGTCCATCTGGACTACAAACCCTGAATTAAACTTGGGGAAACAAGTAATACAATTATTTAACCAAAGCGTAAAAGGCGTGCTATTGCTAGTTATATATTGAAAAAAATACACAAAAAGCAGTCTAACAAATAAGACAACACTAGACGAATTTCTATGAACTGAAAGTTGATCTTACACTCCTTCCTAGTTCATTTCCAACAGAAGCCGACACTCTTAGTCAGATTTATACACACGACGTCATAACTTTTCAAAATGAGAACAATCCTTGCTGGCCTTAAAGGCAAATTTCCATTCAGTGCATTTTTTAGCGCGCATTTTTGCGACCGATTTTTTGACTGAGCATGTGTGATATTTTTTGACACATTTCTCATAGAACACGATCTCAAAGAAATTAGCATCAGATTCTACTTTTTGCGAAGGGTTGACTATGGAGATTATTAGCAACGCTCTTGAACGCTGGGTGGTATGGTACCAGTAGAACTCTAACCCCATCCCCACCCCCCAAGTTGATTTCCTTATCTGCATTGGCTAAACGTGTCTCCCTACCTAATCTACTTATCCTATCTATTTGCTTATTGAAGTGATTCTTCATACCTCTATCCTTTATCCATCCTGCCAATCAACCGTACCTGACCTCAAACTGGCGAGCATCTGAACATAGTCCATAGGTTATCTGCAAACGAAGGCTTGTATGTATACTGGAGGGTGGTCAATATTTTTAAAAAAACCAGAGCCAAAATAGTAAACTGAAAGCTGTACGAGTTTAATTATTGTCAGGTACGGACGTCTCTGCCTGATGGTCGTTAAATACGTGCAGCTTCCAGCTACACAAAAAATGCTGTTATTATTTAATTTTACTGCATATATATATGTGTATTGTTGATGTTATGGTGTTATCGAAGTCTAACTTTGTCGAGATTTAATCTTGGAATTCCAGCATTGTTAAGCTATTGTATCACATTACAATGCTTAGTTGCTATGAAGGGCGTCGCTGAAATTTCTGGTCTCCATGACTAGGCGTACTGAGGAGACCAGATGTTGATCAAAACCCGGTATACGTTTGTCAGTAGATTGCACATGCGCATTACATTTTTATGTTCCCATTTATATATATTCGTATGAACAATTATTAATTACTTATTTCATATTAAACATGAAGAATTGATGATTGCAGGCGGGTAATCAGAGTCTACTGTAATTTAGATCCCACTATTTATTGTGTCTCGTTTATAAAATGTTAACAGGTTTTTTTTGTTTTCACGTTTGTTATAGAGCAATTCACTCATGCGATTGAAAGATGAAGAGCTTAATAATGCAGCAAAAGAAATTGAGAAAAGACCTGTCTTAATTGCTGATTTACAAACTAAACTTAAAAGCCGGATTGCCGAAGTTGATTCGTTAAAATCACAGATACGCCAGCATGGAAAAGGCAAACAAATGGAAATCCAGCAGCTCACTTTAATTCATCGAAACGAAGTAGAAGCAATAAAGTCAAGTTTAGATAAAAAACAAACACAGGTGTATGATTTAAATAGGAAGTTGGACTCTACTCTTACAGAGCTTCAGACATCACGGAAAGATTATCAAAAAAAGGTTGAAGAACTAGAGGAACTGGTAAACTTCAAAGAGAATCAAGTCTCAGAGCTTATTTCTGAAATGGAGGCCAAGCATGAGCAAGAAGTTTTATTTTTAAGAAAGGACTTTGAACACCGCTTGGCGCTAGAGCAAGAGAAATGGGAATCTGAAGCATTAGAAAAAATCCAAAATATTGAAAAGAAACATCAGGTAACCAAGGGTGGTGAGGATTTAAGCAAACAGCAGGAATTGAAGCAAAAAGAATTACTTGACGCAATTGAGAAGAAAGACGAGGAAATCATAGAGTTTAAAAACAGAGCGGAAACATTGTTGTATCAATTAGAATCAGAGAGGAGATCGTTTAGTACTCACTTAGAGGAAATGAAAAGTTTGGAAGAAGAAATTAGGACAGAAAAAAATAAAAACAATACCCTAAGAAATGAAATTACGAATCTAAACATGGAGTTAGAACTAGATCATAATGCAGAAAAACAGAATCAGTTGCTAGCAGCATTAGGGCATGGGCAAGAGTCTACTTTGTCGCAGAATTTGTTTTCCGAGAAAAGTCAGGAGCTGGTACAGAATATCACAGATCTTCTCGTTTCCCATACTAATTGTTTGTACAGTACAGATAACCTCCAAAGGCGGTTTAACGAAATCGAAGAAAGACATACAAAAATGCATGGTTTATGTACCTTGAACGAAAGTTCCGAAAATATTCAGTTTGAAGGCATTGAAAATAATGGGTTTGACAAAATATTTTTGATAGTAGAAAAGCTTGAAGCTTGTTTTGATGAAAGGATAACACAAATAGAAAATGAAGATGCTAGAATAAGAGAACAACGAGAAAAGGAAATGTTGTCGTTGCAAGAGAAAGTAGAAGAAAATGTCAAACTGCAGCGGGAATATGAAAAAAGCAACGACACTTATGCTGCTGAAGTAAATGGGTTGAAGGATCAACTAGCTCATACGACCGAAAACTATGAAAAGAAACTTGCGCAATTACAATCAGATTTTGAGGCTGATTTGAGAATTGTAGAGGAAGGGAATAAAACATTGCAAGATTCTTGTCTGGCTCTTAAAACCCAGTGCAGTAAGGAATTGGCAACTGCTGCACTTTCAAATGAAGAAGTTATTGCTTCGCTGCATGAAAGATATGCAGACAAAATGAAAACTGAAAAGGAAGAGCTTTTAGAGCAGCATGCCCGTGAGATACAGAAATTCAATAATGACAAAGCTAAAGAGATTGAGGTTATTACTTTGCAACATCACAAAGAAATGGATTCAGCAATAGAAAATGTAGAAAAAAGAAAAGCAGCTGAAATTTTATCACTTCAGACAGAAATGGAATTAGACAAAACTAGAGCTGTTGAGATGGAAATTGAAAAGCTGACACAGAAACATACAGCAGCTGCTAAAATACTTGAAGAGGAACTTCATTCACAGCTTTTAGACATCCGCAATGAGAAAGAACGAGATCTTCTTATGATACAAGAGCAATATGAAAGTACCAAAAACACGCCACAGGAAAACGACCCTGGGGATATATTAGAAAGCCAATTTTACAAAATTCAGGGGAATTTTAATTTATTGCAGGAAAAGCTTGGCGCAAAAGAAAAAGAGTTAGAGGAAGTACATGCAGCGAAAAGAGACTTGCTTGATCAACTTTCAAGTTTAAGAATAGTGATTAAAAATCGCGATGAATTCTGCAACACTCTTTATCTTACAGTTATGGGAGAGAAAGACTGTTCAGATGGTAGAACAGGTGAAGTCATAGACAGCTCTGCCATGCAAAATGTTATTCTTCGTCAGTTTTCAGGTCTTTGTGAATCTTTAGCTGAAGCAAAAAAGGAGTTATATAACTTGAAGGGAACAATAGCAGAAAAGAATGAAGAAGAATTGGGACTGAAAATTAAATTAAGTGAGCTAAGCGTTAGTTTCACAGGTGATGCAGAGGGCAAAGGCACTTCGCCAGATATAAATGACGTAACCCGGAATGAACTTGACAAAAGGAATCTAAGATCATTTGTTGAGAATTTGAAGATGAAATTGGAGAAAGCTAAACAAGAAAAAGATGAACTTGTTTCAACATTGCGAGATGAACTCAATATAAGTAATTCTAGGGTCTGGGAGTTGGAGCAACAGTGTGATTTTGCTCAAAGTTTTGGAAATATATCGACAATGGATGAACGTGAACTAAAACAAACACTTTCAATAGAACCAACTACTGTTGAAAATGTACCAATTAGTAACCAAACTGAAGCAATGTTGGTTGGAGCTGAAGAACCAATTGTAGAAGTTGAACGTGTACATGATGTGTTGCTCGGGGTGGATGCTCTTGACAACAGTAAAGACTCTTTCGGTGATATTTTATCTATCGAACCAGAAAATTTCAGGGAACAACATTCAAGCGACGACCAGGCAGAAATTAAAGGCCTAACAAAGCAGATTAAGTACCTTGAGAAACTTTTGCTTGAGAAAAATGAAGTTGAAGAATCGCAAAGGCTCCAAATTAAAGCACTGGCCCAGGAAATGGAAAACGAACGCAAAATGTTTGCACAACAGTTACGTTTAAGGCAGGAAAAGGAATTAAGCAAGAGCATGCAAGATCTGCAGTTTACCTTTGGGGACGGTAGGGGTCACGCTTTGAAAGCAGAGATCACTGTCCTGGAGAAAAAACTAAGAGAAAAAGAAAGAATTCAAAGTGAGCTAAAAACGGAAAACGCTCGCCTAGTTCGGTTAGTGAAGGACCACAATTTAGATTTGGTGGGCGAGAAGGCAGCCTTACACCAGCAGCTCTTGAAGCAGGAAGATATTATCCAGGTATTGTCTTTTGGAAAAAAATGCTTTCTATTGTAACTTTAGATTTTGATAGTTTTTATTTGGATCCACGGGTATTTAAGAGTTAATGACTACTTAGGAGTTTACGAGTATTTAAGAATTAACAGGTATTGAGAAGTGTTTTGGAGGTCTTCTGAGGACTCTTAGCAATAGTCTTTTTGAAATTTGAAAGTTGGCTGATTTGTTCTAAATTTTCTAGTTCTAAAAGTTCTAAAAAGTGGAGATTTTGAAGCTCCACTCTTATATTGAAACAAACTGAACATTTTTAGATACATCTCTAAATAAAAGTAGTGTGACACACAGAGTGGATTTAGCTTTGAAGGAATAGTATTGTCAGGATTTTTCTGGTACAGGTTGATGTATTCATAAACTAAGTAGTAACTTTACATTTTTTGTAATAAGATGATAATACAAACAATAGTATAGTAATAATAGTAGGTATAGTAGTATATAATAATAATAATAATAATAATAATAATAATAATAATAATAAAAACCAGAAGGGGTAATAAAAAACAACAATTTGAAGTTACTTTGGGACTTCATGATCCAATGTGATCAGCACGTAGTTGAAAGGAAACCAGACATAGTGTTTGTCGACAAAATTAAGAGAGAAGCTGCAATAATTGATATAGCTGTCCCAGGTGACTCGAGGGTGAAGGAGAAAAAAACTGAGAAAATAGAGAAATACCATAATCTTAAGGAAGAGGTAACAAAACTGTGGAATCTTAGAAAGGCTAAAGTTATACCTGTTGTAATTGGAGCACTGGGAGCGGTATCTAAAGATTGTAGGAAACACCTGGAAACGTTAACGGGCGATGCTAGATTAGAAATAATACAGAAAACAGCACTGTTGGGAACTGCAAGGATTTTAAGGAAAGTGCTCTCAATTTGAGAGCAGATAAGAAAAGAAGACCTAAAACCTTTGATAACTGGTTGTTATATGCTTTTTGAAAAATGGAAAACAAAATAATAATAATAATAATAGCTAATTACCCAGATATCATTATTAAAGACCACCTAGCGAAAACATGTACACTGATCGATATGAGCGTTCCTAGTGATAAAAATATCTCCGTCAAACAGTTTGATAAGTTGAGCAAGTATGAGAATCTTGAGATCGAGATTGCTAAAATGTGGAATCTTAAAACAACTACGGTTCCAGTAATAATAGGTGCTTTACGAATGATTAAAAAGGGAACAGATAAGCATCTTGCGAAAATAGCTTACAACCATAGCTTACAACCATAGCTTACAGGAGATATAAAAGATTGTCCTTACCAGCACCGCGAATATACTTCAAAAAACTTTGTCTACATAAAGAATCAAATTTTTACAAGAATCTATCTTGTAAATTATACTTTTTGATACAATTTTTATGCTTGTTTACTAATTTTTTAAACAAAGTTTTTTACGTTTTTTGTACTAACTTTTTTATATTCCACATTTATTAAACAATTAAATTGGTCATAAAAACCTTTGCTTGCTTCAGGTCACTTGGTGTGACCTGGTAAGTAATTGTAAATAAACATCATTCAACATCGTACATAGTAATAATAATAATGACAATTATAAGTGAATTTTTCTCAGTTGCAAACTTTTACGTTGTAATTACAATGGTCGAGGCAGTTGTTTCTGAAGACTAATAGTCGACTTGTTGCTTCGTGTTGGGATGATGTAACAGGGAGGTGAAAATAGAATTTTTCATTAAATTTCTGAAACCTTTTAAACTTGTGTTAACAATAAGAGAGAACTTCAGGATTTTTCACTTCATAGTACTCCATGTTTTCATAGCAACAATGAAGTCATTGCTTTTGATTTAACTTGTTGTTTTGATTATTTAGGAGTTGCAGGAAAAAATGACTGTAACTTCGACGGTTAACAGTGAAATCCAGGAAGCATTTGGTAAACAACTGACAGCTTTGTACAAACAGAGAGACTCATTATTGGAAAAATTGGAAAATCAGAAAGCAAGTCACGAAGGATTTGCTAAAATTATTCAAGAAAAAGCCGCTCTAGAAGAAACTTTGAGAAACGAGAAAGAGTTGCTGAGGGAAAAACTTCACCAAAAAGACATTTTAGAAGAGGAGCTAAAAGTAGAAAGGGAAAGGTTGCAGGAAAAACTAATCGAATTAGAAAAACTTAGGGAGATTTTGATTGAGAAAGATAAAATGTCCGCGCAGTTGGAGGAGCAGAGAGATGAACTACAGGTATGGAATTAGTTTCCCAAAGCAAGTACTACCCAATATTGATAAAATTGCTATGTTTCTTATTTATTAAAGTCAGGTCATGTTTCTGGTTTGTAAAATAGCCAGAAAACGATTACCGTCTGTTGTTATATTCGGTAGTATTTCAGATATTGAAATTCTGACTTTTTCGGCGGCGAAGGGCCGAATTGAGGGGAGGGAGGATTTTGGTCTAGCTCTTTATTCTTAACGAGTTGCATATTACAAGACCAAAATCTACCGCAATGACTGAACTGGAGTTTTTTGTTTCTTTATCTTTTCTAGCATGTTTAGTACTAATGGTTTTGATCACTGCCCAATTCGGTCTTCGAAAACACATGAAATAGCGAGTTTTCTTGACATTTCTACTCAAACAATAGTTTTGTGCTTTTGACGCAAGAAGATAAGTACCTTCGCCAGGGTATTATCTTTTGGCAAATAATTTAAACACCAAAGAGCTTTTTAGTTCCTTGCTTATATAGATAGATAGATAGATAGATAGATAGATAGATAGATGGATAGATATATAGATAGATAGACAGATAGAAAAGTATAGTATAGTATAGTATAGTATAGTATAGTATAGTATTAGAGTGTAACACTCAGAGCTAAAGATGGTATTGACTTGATTAATAACTACGAGGAAACGTCACATACATAACAAGGAGCAGGACAATACGAAAGACAACATGCAGGAGACTAGAGTTTAAGGTGTTGACAAAACATTAGTTTCAAAGTCGTAACAAGGCATGGAAGATACTTTTGGTTAATCTTCTGAAGGCAGAAAAGTAAGATGTTACACATCTTAAAGGAAGAAATTCCGATAGAGTACTAATGACTTTCCTGCTTTGTCACTTCCTTCTACTCCGAGATCATTTTTGGGGGATAGCATTGCTTGTAATAGTATTCAGGTAGTGATAAGCCAGAAAATAAGAAATTAACTTTTTTTTGTTCCACTGAAATCTATCTGATTTTCTACTTTTCGATTTAACTTTAAAAAATTGATTTCATACCACAATTCACCTCAAGAGCAGTTAGCAGTCAAACATGACTCTTGATATTTTTTGTTTTGTATCTTTTAGACTGAGCTTGATAATATTGAGCAGAGTTTAATTGAAAGGGAAATCCAACTTAGCGCGGAAAAAGAAAAGCTGGAGTATGAATTATCTGATAGAAGTTTTAGACTGGAAGAATGGGAATCTAAATTTAGCAAGCGAGAAGACAAGTTTTGTTCAGAAATAGAAATTTTACGGAAGCAACACATGAACAAATTAGAAATTACACAACTAACTTTAGAACAGGCACATTTAGAAAACATGAAAAAACTCCGTATTGAACTCGATGATGATTACCAGGATAAAATAAGAGAGACAGAAATGATGTACAAGGATAAAATTCAAGAGATGCAAGGGGAGCATCAAGAGCAGGTGCCAGCTTTAAGTACTTTTAACTTTTTTTGATGTATTTTTCAAATAGGCATGTTAAGAGTGATTTTTTTTTCTTTTCTTGTGATGCGGGTGTCACGTAAGCACCATAAATATGTTGCGATCTGTTTTTTAATACATTCCGTGGTAAATAAACGGAGTTTATCTTTGTAGGCCATATACAGGATGCGAGACATTAGTTAACAAAGCAGGTACACAGAAGTCGCATGCAAGAGCCCTACTCATCCTGTAAATAAACAAATGTTTTGAAATGTTTTCTTTTTGTTTTGTTTATCATGCCTCTTATGGAGACCACTGTCTGGCATAAAATGGGATAGGTTTAGTAATTACCCCAACATTCATATCTATTCATATTATCAGCCCAGATGTTTGTTAGAATTGAAATTCTAACAAACATTTGGGCTGATAAACTTTACAATACCCTGGGTATAACTGCCGTTGCAATTGGGAAGTTAATTTGATTTAACTTGTTGGGATATCATTTTTGATACACATAAATTATAATAATTAAGAAATACCACTTACATAAAATTTAGTCGTGTTGCATTGCGTGCCATAGAGATAATTATTCCTTTTGTGCTAGCTCAATTGTTTTTTTTATGAAGTTTTCGTTATATTTTGTGGTTCTTTTGTAAATATGACTATATTGTATGATAAAATTAACCATAAGAGAGGAAGCAGTACAGCTGAAATATAAGATTCAGGATTAGAGGTATCTTGGTTAAGAATTTTGGGATAAGTGATTTATAGGAGATGGATGGTTTACTATCGTTTATTGTGCAGAAGAATTAAGGATACGAGTTTGGAGAAACGTTTGCTGTTTTGTAAAAAATCTCATCAATACTTACTTATGTACGAATTTGCTTGTGAATAATATTTAATGGCAGGCAGGGTTTAGCTTCGGAAATTATTTCCCATTTTTAACCAGAGAACAGAATGGGAAGCGTACAACTCTTTGAGAATGAATATTTTAATAAAATTTTGGAACCGCTTCATTAAACTTGGCATTATATACAACTCTAATTTGACAATAAATGTGAGTTTCCAATTAGTTAAGGACAGGACTTTTGATATTTGTTCCTCTTGAAGCTATAAATAGGCATCTATGTTCACAAGAGTGGTCGGAAGACTTTTAACATCACAAAACTGAATTGTGCTTGAAAAATGTATGTATTTATAATTGTTTTTAAAAGATCGTCAGTTTTGTGCTACTTTAAAAAGCTGACTGGTACAACTGTAACGTGATTTCCTTTTTAATGCTAAAAGACGTTTTACCCTTAACGGTTAGCTTAGCGGTTAGGATTAGGTTAAAAAGTAAGAAAATTTGGCTAAGAACAAGAACAGACTTTGCTCAAACCAGGTATCAATATCCCATTGATCAGACTCATTTCATTTATTCAGTTGACAACTGGAAAAAAGTGTAATAACGTACCTTTGTTTTATAAGTGAACCCATCAGAAATGGGTTTCTGTTGATCAATATTTTGATCTGTACATGAGAGCAAGATTAGATTCTACAAAATACTGGAAAATACTAAACATTTTAAACAGCTAATTTCAAGCGCTCAAATCAACATTTTTCACACAAAATAAAACTATCATAAAGTGTTCAGAACTGCAAGTCATAGTTGAAAGTATTTACCGTTCGTTGTAGTTTGTAAAATTATTCGCAGAAATATTTTTAATGCCTGTATAGTCATCGTTTGCAAGGAATTTGTTCTTTGACACACCCTTTGCACACTATGTTTTAATTTTTTTTTCTTGTTTAGTTAAGCCCCTTTCAACCCGAGCCTCGTTAAACCTGAACTTGGTTTAAACCATAAATCATGCAACATACCAACATATCTGTAATGGGTTTATCCATTTTTGAGCGGGGTTTTTCAATGTTCATTTGTGGTCATTTTGTTTTGTTTTGTTTTGTTTTTTGTATAAAAGCACCATTTTCCATATTTTTTACCAAAATATATTAATGAAGCCAAAAATTGATGATATGGTCATGATTCTGTTGAAACTCTAAAAGCACTTAGAAAAAATTTAATTTGAATCTGTTTCAGAAAGTGGAAAGAATCGTGCCCTTTTTCAGTCATATTTTGGGTTTTCATTAATTACTTCGTGGCGAGATGATAGTAACATTAACCACTCTCCCTATTTTTATATGCAAGGGTTTGTTTATGGATACCACCAATTCTTTTTTTGTCTCTGAATTGGACGTATTTTCACATTTCCTTTTTGGCATCGAAAAAGTCATTTGTATTTTACGGGGATTTTTTAAATGTTACAGAGGCACAAACGAATTATCCTTGTCAATCACGAAAGTTTAGGTATGATACTCGCCCTGAAAGTACAGGTCTTTAGCCAATAACATTTCTCAACAATTCTAGGTTGGTTTTTTTCTTCACATTAAAGAAATGTGAAAGAAGGAAGAAGATTAAATTTGTTTAATTGTGCTACGGATTACGGTACTTGATTTCAGCATAAATAAATCGAATATTTATAATGGCAAACAGCTGCAAATTTCTACCCGCTGTAATTGCTTGAGTACTATTTTCTTTTCGGACAAATATTTTAGAAACAGTCTTTGCAGATATCAACAACGAATATCGCGCAGTATGATAATCGATTTTTTAATTATTATTGTTAATACAGGAAGAATGTAAAAATAAAGAAAGAGGTGGTTTAGATTTGCAGCAAAATACCAAGAACATGGTCGATATGGTGAAAATAACATACCAACCACCCATTTGAAAAATGTAGTTGCATTAAGCAGCTTGTTAGCCCCAAATAGAAATTGCCAATACGGGCAACGGTAAGATGGGGTAATTGTTGCTAATAATTCTATGCTTCCAGTTAACAAACAAATCCACTCTCGAGTCAAACCTGATGAGGTGTCGCCATTAGCACAGAATCAGTGGCACTTTTCAATTGCCGTTTTCCCAATTGAACGGTCTAGTTTAACCAAAATTAACCACAAATTCAAAATTTAGACTGATTTGTAAAAATTTTATTAGTACCAACCTTCCACATAATCGTTTTTCCAGATTATGCATTTTCTACTGTATATTTAGTTCGAAAGCAATATTTAACCATTGCCAAATCACCCGTAATTTCAATCCTATCACACTGGCGCGTTATATACAGGGCCAAACTAGTAGGACACGGAATTTTACGTGGTGGGCCATCAATATATTTAACGGATATTCATACATTTATTCACAACAAACGTGGCGAAGGTAATACTTTAGTAAAGGAATTAAAATAATATAGAAAAATATGTTAAAATCGTATTTTGCACCAAGTATGACATATTTCTATAAATTTCCATCATTCTTCGTTGGGATCAGAAATCCGAGCCTTGACAAGAAGTAGTCATTCTGCGCGAGGCTTAGTTATGTATGCTAAGATTTGTCTGAGGTATTTTACGATAAAGAGTTGTGAAAGGAGTGGTGCAATCAAATGAAAGCTTAAATAGAATAAAATGCTGTGCTTAAAAAGGCAGCACTGACAGATCAGTTGGTAAAGCTGTTATCCATGAAATCCAGAGTTACTGGTTCAAACCCTATTCGGTGCAATGGCTGTGTTCAACCCATTTTTCTTATTAAACATTCAGCATTTGCCACTCCTACGTTGTGTTTGTTTTCGTGAAAATTAAAGATTAGTTGGATGCAGGGTCAAGGCACCACCGTTATTCTCCTACCATTTCAAAAGTGACCATGGATGAGGAACATCGTTATTTTGTTTGAATTTTTCAAAAATGGTATTTTTCTTGGTGTAAAGTGACCTATTTTGTTTGGATAGGTAGTCATTTTGACATTGAAGATATTTTTGTCGACCTTCTTAATAGTTCTTGTAAGTGATTTTTCAATGCACATTCCAAAATCATGTGCAAGCTATTCGCCGTGCAGTATTTAGACATGCACCCACAAATAATACACTTTTCGGTTATGGCTTGTTTTCTAGGAACAAGCTTTTGGGGTTTTTTTTAATCTAATGAAAATGATGCTTGTTTAGAGATTCTATAAATCTTTAAAAGAAATTGCCTCGTAGCAGATTATTGACTCCTTGAGACCAAAAGCATGTTTTCTCACCGCACCCCGCATCACGAAACCCTGTGTCAAACAAATGTCAACCCACATGACGTAAGATTTTACATTGGAGTTTTTGAAAAATAGGTCTTTTGTCACAATGGAGTGTTACATTACTTGTTGCTTCACGTAACAGCTAAAGTATAAGTAAATAAATAAATAAATATATAAATGAATGGATGAAAAAAAGTAAATAGATGTGGAAAAAAGCTTGGCTTTCTCTAACCAGTAACTTTGTTGCCTTTTTCACGAATCGTTTTCAAATTATTTGTTTACCGAAGCTTCTTGAAAAGTTAAAAGTATAAGATTAATGATTATGCCGCCAACAGTAGGGTGTATAGAATGTCTGGAAGTTATTTTGAAATAATATTCTCTCGACAGTAGTGTTGGGACGAAGAAAAACGTTCTTGCATCTCTGTTTTTTTAGCCCAATTTACGTCAAAATTTTAATTTGTATATTGCTGGTTTTATACGAGTAAGTCTGTAACAGAATTAGATAATTAATGAATAGTGCCTTCGGTAATTAATAAAGGGTACTTAAAAAGTAAGATCTCGGGGAGTGTTTTTTGCAAGTTAAAACTGTTGTTTCAATTGTGAATATTTTGAGGAATACTTAATGTGGGTTTGAATTTCATTCGTATTCACTGCCAGGTATTTTTATTTCTTATTTTCGGGTATTTTTGCGTTCGGCGCGGTTTAAGTTGCACATACAGCAAAAGAGGAATTATTATTGCTGGCACTTTGAATGTAAGGGGATTGCTTTAACTATCGGAGGTTTGGTTGTGAAGCTACCCAAAAACTGGAGTCGGGAGGAGTTGAATATGCATGGAAGCAGAAAATATTTAAATGCAGAAATGGGGTTTACATAGATAACCGAAAATTGCAAATATAGTGAAGTCGTTAGAGTTAAAATATGCCCTCCCCCTCTAGAATATGTGCATGCATATCCTATTTATGCTATTGTAGCAGATCATAATTCACCTTGACTTCCTTTGGGGGCATATGGTTTCCTGCTTGTAAAAAGCCATTGTTTTACCCAAGGATTTTTTACAAGGAAGAGTGTGTTGTTGAATTCTTACATATAGCTGGCTGTTAGGGTAATGGGCGTGGTCATGATAAGTGATTTCTATGCGGATTGGAACAGCAAAAAAATTATCCCTTTTGTTTTTTCTTTGCGTAGGATAACATAAACGAAATAGTAATAAAGCCGATACGTTTTACCTGCTACTAAATTCCACTAATCAGAATCATTTAGGACTTTGGTAGCTTATAATTTTTGACAATTACCCTACTTGTAAACTATTGACATAAATTTCCAAATAGTTGAGACTGATGGCAATCCAAAACCCTCGATTTATACCATGTACTTTAGTACATGGTATAAATAGTAGTACAAGCCTGCATGTTGGAAACATTGTTTTGGGTAGCTTCTTCCTTATGGTTTAAGGTTTCCTTTCCTGGTAGCCGACATTGTAATTTTAATTGTTGTTTTCAAGTATTCCTTTTGTCGTGTAATGTTCAGGTTTATAGGCCCAAACTGAAAAATGATGACCCCGTGACTTATTGGTGTAATTATACAGTTTGACTTTGTTTTATATCAATGTGAACGTCATGCAAACACCCAGTGTTACAATTCTCGCGTTCAGTAATGTAGGAGATTGTTTTATTTGTATATCTTTAGTTGACATGTTTTCAATAAATCATATAAAATGTGATTTTTGATTGAAGTGATGCATGCAGTCAAATTAATTGTTCAGTCTGGGAATAAATTAGCTTGACTGGGTAAAGAAAAATCTTTGTCGTTTGATAAGGTTGATGAGAACCATTTAATAGTATGTAACAGTATGAAAGGAAATATTATTTGTATTTACTATCATGTGGGATTAAAAAAAAGAAAAGAGAATTATATTCAGAGGGGGGGGGAGGGAGACAGACAGACAGACAGACAGACAGAGGGAGACTGTATGTGTATGCGTATGTGCACGCGTATGTGCACATCTGTTGGCAAAGAAAAAGTAAATACAAAACAACAGGACAATATTTGAAGGAAAATGCTAAGAGATAGTCGGCGTGCTTAATTAGCGTCTCTTTAGGGCTGTTTGGAGGCTAAATTTTAAAGAAATGTTGATAATTTAAATGGGAAAACCACAATTATTGGTTGTTTTTTTATCGAATAAAGGAAACTAAATTAAACGCATAGTCGTCTAGATGAATGGAAATTAAATTTTAATTACTCAAAGCTTGTTTGCATCCCAGCATTGGCAATTAATTTGACCATCGTTTTTTAAGTAAAACGTGTACATTTAAGAACTGTGCAATTCAGTTGAGTTAAATAGAGACCCATAGACAATAACAAGAATGCGAAATAAACCTGTGTTTTTTCTTGGGTGAAAATCTTAGACTGAACAATTTTTTTGTCATTTGCGCATCGATGCTTTGGCATATTTATGATGTAACTTGTTAAGCGATTGAAAATATGAAATAAACATTTGGTATGGCAACAAATTGAATTATTATCGAATATACATATAGTAAGTACAGCAGAAAAGTAACTGCAGTTTGGTTACGACTTCAAGTTTCTGCACAGACTTTGCAGTGTTTATGTATAATGTTAGTACCACAGATCTGAAAAATAACACTATGTGTGAATGCAGGTAATGGTAACAAAGGAAAGAAACCAAAAAACCAGCAACAAAAGTACATTTGGATAGCTGTAATAAATATCTATGATAAACTTATTTCAATACCTTGTAAATGTTTATTTGTTCCTATTCTGACATTTGTTTACAAGTTTCGTGCGTTTATTTAATAACCCTTAGGTTTAGGTCTTATGATAGCAGCTTTTTTTAGCCTGTGTACTGCCTTAAAAGCGGGTTTCAAAAGTGTGCTTTTTGCTTGGCAGAAACTGTTAATCGGGAACATTCCTTACTTTGGAGTATTCGCTTTTAGGGTTATTGCAATAATATTCAACACCTTTACCTTTTGTTACCATCCTTTTGGACTGAGCTTTGTAAGATTCTATAAATAATGAACCCACATAGAATCCAACACCACTTTATTTAGTCTTGTAACGGTGTTTTTTGTTTCGGGGAGCTTTCAGTGAGATTTGAACATGTTGAAATGAAATTAATGGTACTTGGTGACAACCACGTAGATGATCTTGTATGTTTATGTCTAGCTGCCAAACTGGCTAGCCAAGGGCAGTGGTGTCCAACCTGAGTCCAGAAAGGCCTTCAGAATTTGCCCCCTCCCCGTCCTGAATGGAATTGGTACGTAGGATGTGGAAAATTTAGTGGCAGTCCTTATTCAAGCGAGGGGGGCGCTCAAAGGTTATTATTTTTGGCTTAACCCAAAGTATTTTGCCACTTGCCTACTGGGTCATTGAATCATTAATTCATCAACTCATTTATTTACCCCATTAAATCATTAATTTGTGTATTTTTGAAATAATTTTAAAATATTTTTTGAGCCGGAAGTGTGCTATTTGTAGTGCAACAATAGCTTAAACTATGAAGTATTTAATTCGGTGTGAACGTAGATTTATTGTGCACCGGTAGTTGGTATTTGTATGCAACTTATGATAGTATTTTAGTTGTAACAAGTTAGTTAGAAAAAACTAAGAAAATATTCTGCGAAACATTGAGATTTTGTAAACATCTCAAGGTATCCACCAGTGGGATAGATTTCGGAAGTGCTGTACCAACTATTTTCGGTTAATCGCTATATTTGTGTTGCATGATATCAAACGACGCCACCTATAAAAGACTGTTAAGAAAAGAAAAGTCTTGGCTGTATCCGCGTTAAACGCTAAACACTTACTTCATTTTCAGAAGTTCGTGAATTTGTGTCGGCCCCGATTTTATCCGACTGGATGCCTGACCTCTGTGTAAGGCACAATGAAAGAAAGATCATGTCAATGTACGTGTTATGAATGACGAAGTGAAAAGAGATTATACCAGGATTTTATTCCTTTTTATCTCAGAATATACATTTTTGCTAAATGTATTTCGCCACACAAATGTTTTAGCCAAAATGTAAAAAAAGCTTTTAATGTTTTTCAGGGTTATCTTAGGAATTTTGTTATAACCTTACCGGGCACCGTATACAGGGATACATTGATCGCCAAAAAAGATCTTCTCACAGCAATGACTGATAGTGTATACTAGAAAGATGCAGTGAATTTTGTCTCGGCCGAGGCCGCACAATGAATATAACGATGATGATGATGATGATGATGATGATGATGATTTGAAAATAAGCATTAACATTTTATCGGGACTATTTATATCGAAACAAGTTTTAAATGATTTACAGTAGAAAAATGGATAACTGCATGTTTTTGTCTGATATCAAAATACACAGAAAATTAAGCATTTGCTTAAAAAGTAGACAATGAGTGAAATAATAAGAGACTCAGCCATCTAGACTGTGGGGAACATGCATGAAATAATAGTAAATACCCAGAAATCTTACCACATTAGGTGTTGTTTTTTCTTCTTCGGTAGTTAGATTGTTTGGGAAGATTAGCCTGTTTGTATGCGCATAAAACATACAGACAAAATAGTGCGTCGTATTTGATTGATACCTCAGGATGCTATTTTAGTTAGACGTAGCTGAACAGCTCGATAACATCACGTGTGCCACAACCAGATGCTGAGCAAATTATTTGAGTATTACAGTAAAAGCCTGACCCTTTGATTCGCACAAGAGGCTGTTAGTTGCCATCAAGATTTGAAGGTTCTGTAAAAGTGGCTTCCGAAGACAGCGCAGAAGATCGTTTTGAAGAGCAAGGAATTAGAGCAAGAAAAAATAGACTGCCGAACGTTGGTTTTTGATTCTGCTGTACAGCAATGAAATAATGCGGAATGTATTTGTACCCGGGAAAATAAACAGTTTTCCCTATCTTATTGTGTGACTAGGTCATCTATTATTCCGATATTTAAATGGAATTTAGAATAATGAAGGGTTTAAATGGATAATTGTTATCTTTGGACATTTGGAATGGAAGATCGTTGTTTTAGGATCTAAGCTGTTATTACATTTGTTCGTATATGAGCAATGGCTGATTTTATTGATTTGTTGGGATTTTTTGCCTGAAACAATGAAAAAAATAACATAAAAGTATTAAAATATTAATACTATTCTACCTATTCAATAAAGATTGTAAAGCGGTGGTTTTTGCGGTCAGTAAAACAATATGGTCATCCTTAGTCAAAATTGAAATAGGAAACATACAAGAGTTCCGATCAGAACTTTAAATTTCATTGCCTTCTCTCGAGTTAATGTTGACCCGCCAAGTCATTAAAACGGTTTTAGTGGGAAACTAGGAATATGATGCTGGTCAGTGTAGAATAGATTGCTTTGAAGATAGATTTTTAAAAAGATAAATGAAGCAAAGCAATATTTTTATTGGTTTGTACTAGACACCTTAAAGCACAAATTTTATGTATCAGCTAAAAGTTTCATCCCTCAAGTCCCAAATGTAACCATTGACCCAACATTGACGAACCTGACAAGCAATTAAAAGAAATTTGTTTGTCAAAGCTGGTAGAATAAGCAGATGGTAGATACAAAGGAGGCAGCGCATTAAAAAATAAATAAAAAAAAATCCGTAAAATTATATCCTCAAATGACCAGTTCGTGGTACATAACCTGAATATCGCAGTTATACTCACTTTCATCTTGGTCGAAAGCTCTTTCTCT
This sequence comes from Morbakka virulenta, assembly GCA_003991215.1. Classification (NCBI taxonomy): domain Eukaryota; kingdom Metazoa; phylum Cnidaria; class Cubozoa; order Carybdeida; family Carukiidae; genus Morbakka; species Morbakka virulenta. The sequence goes on along the minus strand of RDPX01000028.1, from coordinate 3,752,349 downwards.
GGCACACGACAGGAACAAAACGTCATAATTTTTCTAATTTTTGGTTTAATTGAATGCCAGCTAAAAGGCTTTCAACCAAAGTGAACGTGGTTTTAACTTCAACATTTAAAATTTACTACGTAACGCAGTATAGCCGTAGGCCATGTTTTGTAAAACCGTAAAAACGTGAAATTTTCATGTTTCCTTGAAAGCTTGCCGTTCTAAGAGTTTTGATTTTCAGGTCGCCGTTTAGCATTCTTATAAACTAATGCTTTGTGATAAAAAATTGGAAAAAGAATTAAAAGTGAATTTGGGATCTTGTTGATAAACGCGACTTGAACCTCATTGCTAGATTATTTGTAGTTAATTACTTTTAATGGAAATAATTTTGATGGAAGTTAAAGTGGTAGGCATTGCAGTGAAAAATCAAGTCAAAAGGAGAGAAAGTATGTATTGTAAGATGTCGACTGTTTGTAGAGCATTTTTACAGGGGAATCTGAATGCTTGTCGAATGGTTGTCAAAACCTATTTATTTGATAATAATCAATTGTGTTCCTATGACTTTGTTGTTTTTCACAACTATATTTAAGAAATAAAATAGTGAAACAAACGAAAGAAATATAAGGTGGATTATGAATTTCCATAAGCGAACAGTTTCGTTAACATGTTTATGATTAGAAATTAGAAGAAAAAAACCCAGGAAAAATAACAATTTTATAAAGTAAAAAATAAAAGTATATAGTATTGTAAGTTGTTATCGATTCCTGAATGTGCTCTTTTTAGTAATTACGAGATTGGGATCATTACGCTTATTTCTCTATGTTAAAAGTAATGTAAACTTGTCCATTGTATTCCGTGGGGTGGGGCTATTTTGTGGCTCATATTTTATTTCTAGCAATAATTTTTGGTAAAAATTTTTACTTTTAGTAATGCACAACAGACAAGTACGTCACAATGCCCAAATTCTTACATTCAGGTAAACCTGCGTGAATCTTGTGAAAGTGAAATAATAGTTGTAAAAGTGATGGTATTAATTATTGATTGAAGTAACAATATGTGCCAGTAAAATAACTTTGATATCAATAAACGTGTTTTCTAGACAATAGGGTTTAACACAAGGATTCACTGTACATATGATCTTTGCATTTGTTTATCCTAAAAATATGATTGACTGGCCTACACTTTTTATTTTGGATGGAAAGTGATTTATTTAACTAAACGTAACCTGCCTTATACTCTTTCACCAATTTTTTCATTTGATTTATTTTTTATTCACAAAAATTAAAGCCAAATACACTTTAAAAGCGAAAGCTGCAGGTCGGTTTAAGCAGACCTTTTGCATAGACCGCACAATCGGACGTCTTAATGTGGGGTTCTGGTTGACCTCCCAAAAAGTGGTATTACCCGGAGGAATTTATGTCAGTTGGGAAAATTTAATGTAAGGTAATTGTCCATTGTAGTAGGTGCATTAAGTATGCAGCCGTTCACTATGAAATACGATCTTGCTTTTTTTTGAATAACGACTTAATCTCGTGGTAACGATTGTGGGTTTTTTCAGAAACTTGATGCGAATTTTTAAACTAACTGCATGAAGGGCTTATTTAAAAGACCTAAGAATAAAATTAATTTAAATAGCAATTGTAGAAAGATAACTCAACGCTGAAAGAATATTATTTTCACGTAATAGTATGTATTTTTTGTGCAATATTAATGTGCACAACTAATACGTTGACTTTGCTAATAATTTCTAACTTTTAATTTTGCATGCTCTTGTTTTGCACTTCATTGCGTGCAGGTGGAACATTGGTTTGAACTAACGGAATGGCTGGTGGATTCGATACTTCATCTCCCTTGCTTCAAGGTTAGCGTAACGTTTTTAAAACCTAGATGTTGTATCTATACTTAAACCCTGACAGGTAATTCTTGAACACGGGGAAGCCGTAACATAATGGGATATAACTTAGGGATATAACTATCGTTTTTATATAATGGGTGAACTTGACCTCTGTTACACAGACAGCATTAAGGACAAAGCCCCCCCCCCTATCTTAATGACTTCCTACCATAAGCATTATATTGCATGTTTGTCCATGTATGATATACATACATATATATATATATATACATACATTCATATATAATACAAAACCATACATTCCTATATAATACAAAAATACATACATACATACATACATACATACATACATACATACATACATACATACATACATACATACATACATACGTATATCCACCCATACGTACAGACATTTATGCAAACGTACTTTCTTAATACAAAACTGTCAACAGCAAATATCGTTTGCGTTAAAGGGTATTAAAGCAGTGCTTGTGCTTTATTGGTTTCAGGTGGAAGATTAAGCTCCAAACGCGAGTTGGTTTAGAGAGTAGAGTAGCTGATAAAATATAGTAGGTGCTCTTGACAACAAAAGCACATGCTTTACTCGAGTTCGGTACAGTATATGTTTTCCAAATCTTATTACTTATATTCCTATTCTATACTCTTGTGTCAGGATATTTCAAAGATCCGGCTCAATACTTATTTTTTCTGTTTGTTTCAATGGTCTTAGTAAGGGCTTTTGTGACAAAATCAAAGTAAAGAACGAGATTACACAACAAGTATTTGGAGCCATGCAATAAAGAAAATTTCTATTTAAAATTGGTTTAATATGGTTTAATTTTAATTAAACCATGTAATGATGAATCGCATTTTCATGACCGTACACCATGCAGAATACAATAGGATAGCACAGACAATAAAATGTTCAAATGTTACAGGTACCCGCAAAACTCGGCCAGGGTTTTTGTTGTTGTTTTATAAATGCTAGAAATTATGGGCGGTATCCTTTGCAGTGGAATGATTTTAGAATTGAATGGAAAAAACAAAAATGGTAAGTATTGTTGTTAAATGAGTTTGTTATAGGCTGTAGTGTGTTGGCTGAGCCTTTTTATTTCATGTTAATGCACTTGTTTTGACTAGGATTGCAATTTTTAGTAATTTTCCTAGTGAATTTTGATTGTGGTGTTGCAGTCTTTTTAAAAAAGATTTAGGACCCTAGTGTCCGACATGATATTCATAACCCATTTATATATTACTGGCGGTAGTTACACAACTGAATTTTACAAGTTTATCGATGCTATATGATGTTTTCTTTATTTTTTAATCGGTGATGATCAATACATAGAAATATTGGTCGGAACAATTATTTAAGACTTTAAACTGATCTTAGATTCAGAAAACAGAGCATTTGATGCTGATCTAGATTTGGCTGTTCTCTTTAAAGAACAACATCTGCTTAAAATTAAATGGATGTAAAGATTTATGCCACGCGTTCCTTTTTCACTCAGGGGTATAATAAAACAAAGTTGTTATTTTTTTCAGCAGTTTTTTAAATGACTGTTAAGCTGAATTCCACACAACTAAGCTGACTGAAACTGCTGTACACCAAATCGTTTGAAGTGTTGCTGTTGTTGTTGTAGCGGCGGTAAATTCATTTAATAGACTTACATCTGTTACAACTGAACCCAGATATTGAATTTGTCGACGGAAACAGGACACCCGATTTTTCATTTATTGTTAAGTTGAACGGCCAGCCGACAAACGAACGAGTAGTAATTGGAGATGTTCACTGTAAACAACTGGGTATCATTATCCATAAGAGTGACTGGCATACCAGGTTGCGTCTGATGGGTATAGTTTCGTGAGTTGGTTTATTAAAGACTTCGGTCCCTGGCAGTTGGACAGTTGCAGAAGTTTTGAGTGATGGTTGGCAATCACCTAGAGATAATATCCCAGTTAGAACCTTGACGAAATGTCTCCTGGTATTGTTTCATATGTATCATTGACTTTTCTATGTTTCACATAGGTACTCTGTTTGAAGTAGGGCTTTCTTCCTGCTCCAATGCTTCCATTTGGGGATCTCTGTTTTCAAAGGCAGCACACATTGTAATTGAGGATTAATGAGCTTTTATATAGACTGGTTAGCAAAGGGTGCAAGGACATAGAACAGACTAGAAGGCCCCATGTTGAGCGCTTTAGCGAAAACAGCTTTCATCAGAGACTTGGCAGGCGCTATTTATGGAGGATTGGAGGATGCACAATAAATAGTTTTGGCAAAATCTGTCATTTTACATGTTTCTAATGGCCCCTGTGACCTCACATCTACATCTTCTGTTAATAAAGAGCTTGACAAAGAATTTTCCGTGGAGCATATTTGAATATGTTACCTTCCCGACAGAGTTCTCTTTGAATAGAATTAAGAGCATTGCAAAGTTAGTGGCCAAGGAATACCTTGCTTTGATTTTATAGTCTTTCCCCCTTGAGCAGATGATTTTAATTCTAAAAAAACAGACCTACCAATATTTACATATATTTTCACATAGAATTGCAATCTTTGTTTAAGAAAAGCATGGTATCCTGTTCGTTAGAGGTATGGCAAGTGACAACAGTCCACAAGAACACCATTTTAAAGTCTTATGAATAATATCACTGAGATAGCACGCTCCATTGTTTTTAAGGAATTCCTGATGTTGTATTGATTTCTAACCCGAGGAAAACAGGTTTATCACTTACGGTTAATATAGGCTGCTTCCTCTTTGTTTTATTGCCAGAAGATCTGCAGTTGTAACTAATGGTTGAATAGAAGTTAATAGATATATTATATCTGGAACTACTGCCTTTGACATTTCAAAACCATTTGTCAAATCATCAGCTGATTATTTACATCCAATATTTTTGGGTTTGTTTTAACATTTTGTTTAGCAATTTGAATGTGCTTTTTCTTTCTGTCGCCCTGAGTGTGTGTCCATTCGTTTGTCTGTCTGTGCCCCTCTGTCTCTGTGTCTGTCTGTCCGTCTCTCTCTGTGTCTTGTCTGTCTGTCTCTCTCTCTCTCACTCTCTCTCTCTCTCTCTCTCTCTCTCTCTCTCTCTCTCTCTCTCTCTCTCTCTCTCTCTCNAGTTGTAATGTTAGCTATCAAAGCTCTGAATCTAGGTCACAAAAAGGGTAACCAATAGAATTGATCGCCCGTGTGAAAATATATAATAGTTTTTATAATCGTCTTAGTGTTATGAAAGTCTGGTTCCTGAAAATAGAAAGTTGAGTTCTAATTATTTCCATTTTTGCTACACAATATGTAATCAGGCATTTAATTGTTGGAAAGAATCGTCAGTCACAGCATTGTCCAAACTTAAGTATAAATCAAAGTCAATTATTATGCCATTATCCACTTCATATTCTCGACAATACATCTGCTCAGACTACCATTTCTTTGGACTAAAGTTAACTTAATAAGCCGATTGTTGGGTGTTGTAGCAACTTAATTTAAGCGATTTATGTTGTGTATTTGCTCGTTAGCAATGATATTAAGACTGATCTATAGTAGGCTTTTGACTTAACGTCACCTAACTGTACTGACGTCTTTTCAGGAGTTTATCGTGTTATGTGGAGAGCCTATAAAATATGCTATTGTCAACAAGTTCAAGATCTGTTATATTGGGGACCTTGTAACTCGAATCCAGTTTTTCTTATATTCATTCCTATGTACAGTATAATATAATGTATATTATTATTATTATTATTATTGATTATTATTATTATTATTATTATTATTATTATTATTATTATTATTATTATTATTATTATTATTAAACTGGAGATGCCTTGAGGTCTGATTTGCTCTTAGTTACTCCACAACAAGTTATACATTCTTGAATTGACGGTGGAGTATGAAACAAACCTGAATAAAAATGCTTCGGGCAAATACGAAAAATATCGTTCTTTGATTCGTGTTTTTCATTCCAGCTTTTCGAAAGTTAGTTTCGTAAACCTCTCCATGAGCTCTTCAGGTATATTCGGTAAATCTTGTATTACTTTCAGTGAAATGTGCAACGCTTTGAACATCGACAACAAACACGAGCGCTTTCTTTCAACCAAACTTTCCAATATAATCATTCGCACCACATACTACATATTCTGTCGTAGAAATGAACCATGGACCAACCCAGAACTATTGTCGTTTTATTGATTTTGTTAGTAAATTATTTAATTTTGATTTTGTTAAATAGGCAAGTCACTGCAAACTACCCTGATTAGTGAGGTTTGTAATTGTATGTGTTCGGACGAAAAAATAAAAAGTTTCCATTATTATTATTATTGGACGTATTATAAACAATGTATTACAATGAAATTAATGTATAAAATTTGCATTTTCCTCGATTTTAAATTTGGGGCTTCATAAACCATTGGTTTTACCCAGTAATATTTAGTACATTAAGGTAAAATTTGTCTAATTATGAGCTAGTAAGGATCGTCATGAGGTTTCGTTTAGAATTCTCACCCAAAACATGTCGGAATACAGGTATATTCTGTCAGTTTTGCGGACCTGGCCGCTACTCGAGTTTCTGCTTTGTTCGACATGGAATACCATATTTGAAATTATGAACAAAATTGCTAACGAGACTTAAACTGAGCAGTGCATGCCTCCTTTGGGAGCGCTTAATCGCTTCGTCCGTTTCCACTTAGCACAGGGCCTTTATTGAAATGAGTATTCTAAGCATCTGATTCACGGTCGTGTAAGTAATGGCCCTCTGTCACCAAACTGTTGATCTTACCACAAACGGCAAATTAACATGTTTGATGTGCTAACCAGAGTAGTAAGTGTTCGTTAAATTACCCTTTGAGAGATAAGTCGAAATCTGTTAGCCACGAACTTACAACCCGAGAGCTTCCCTGGCGTGGGTTTGAGCCTCAGTCTTCTGTAATATGAAAATGTTTTTCCATTGGGCATTTATAAAACGCATTTAAAGTCTACTTTGGTTCTGGCCTCGGCAGCTTGTGTACGCCATTTCTCCTAATACGATATACGAACGTACGCATTATATCCTTTTTCTGTATTATTTTTGAAATTAAGAAGGACTTAAGTGTTCAAAGAAGAATCAGACAAGCCAAAGGCAATGCGGTAACATTAAAGCCCCCTATTCGGGCTGCTGTACACAGTTCTGCACCCGAAATACCTTGCTGGTGTACACTTATATTTTATCGAAAGAAATATTTACTTTGGAAAAGAAATATGTGCATGTAATTTTACTCAGATAATCAAGTAATTTAAGGTAGGAAAGAACGGAAACATAAAAACAAGTTGTGTATCTATTAACTTACCAGGATATTCGTCAATAGATAACAGTTTTCAGTGGAAATGAGAAACTTGTTTTTATTGGTTTCCGTTGCCTTTTAACCTAAGCTATTTATTTATGTTGTTTCCTTACTTAGTATAAGCGAACACATGGACATATATATGCTTACCTTCTTACCTTTTTTTCAAGTTGAGATCCCATACATCTTTTACCAATCTTCTGAAACATTTGTATTTTAGTGACTGAGTCACAGGAGTTTTGAAGTTTTAGGGAAAGCAAACGCTTGCTTTTGTGTTATTTTATTTGCCGGTAAAAAAATGAACACTGTGTCACTGAAAGCAAAAAGTGAAGAGAGCAAATACCCGAAACTTTGCGCATTAACTAGTGAAAATACTGAGTCAGATTGTAGTACTCGTACCATCATTGAAGGCTAGCAAAATTGTCACAAACGAATTTATTAAGACAGGAATATAAGCTTAGAAAATGTTTGATGAAAAAGAGAGGGATTGTAAGCCATTAGAGAGAGTTATGTACTTAAGTATTATGAAACGAGTCAATGTGTTCATATCATTAGCGCAAACAAAAGAAACCAATAACCATAAAACCATTTATAATAAGAGTATTATTGACGCTTTTTCACATCTTTCTACACTTGTGCACAAAGCTTTTTGTTTACATTGTCTATTTTAGGTAGTTTGGCAGTTATCATTGCAGTAACATTATATAAATGAATTTTATTCCTCAAGTATGTAATCAAATCCTGCTAAGGATTGAAGACTTTGTTCTTCATATGGAAAAGGCGAGTATTTGCGATAAGTACTTTAAACTTGCGTCAAATATTCTCATTCATAAGCGCTGAGACAAAGTCCAAAATAATACCATTCAACAACAGAAACCTGTTGACGTACAAAGTCCTGTATTGGAACCGAAGTGAAAGGTCGCATTTGGATCAACGACATTTATCGACTCCACTACTCAAAGTTATAATGCATGACAGTAATTACCAGCGCTGTTTTTTTAATCAAAGGTAGGCTAAGTTTGGTGACCTTATATATTTTGTGTTCTTAATGTTTGAAGGATCGATGACCATCTGTACCATCGTTTTCATGAAAACATCGAGAACCACTATTCCGCTATACTTATGTCTGAAAAAGTTTTTTTCAGACATAAGCTTTTTTAAAAAACTTTTTTTATAGTTTAAGAGGAAACTACTCAAGCAGTATGATATATAGCAAAGTATAGTATGATTACTTTTTTCCAATGTACACCGATGAACTTAAAAGATGCTGTAATTTTAAGTACTTGAATTTTGAATTTCTGTTAAGATTAATGACTTAAAGTCATTTACGGCTCAGGTACCCATCAACCATATGACTTAAAACTGTATTTTTCATTTGGATATTTGTTTCAATTTTGTATTGCAGTTTCAACATATTTTATTAGAATATTAATTTACCTGTAAGAGTATTGTTCATTATTTTTTTGAGTTGCAAAATATATATATATATATATATATATATATATATATATATATTGGTTGCAAAATTGTTGATATATTATATCGGTCAAAACAGTTTGTTTTTGCGTTTTTTTAAAATGTACTTCAATTTGCCATGGACAAGGCCCTAATTTGCTCTATTTCTAACTGCTTCCATTCATTTAAATAATCAAGACGCCAACTCATAAAAGTTTAGCAATATATGAAGGTTAGTCTCCTTATCTACCGACAGGGCCTATTTGAATTGGGAAATAAGGATAATTGTAAGCGATTTCTATACCTGCAGATGTTAAGAGAGGGCTTTGCTTTTGCAATTTCTTATTTAAAATGTATACACCGGGCTACCCACCAACACACCCATTACTTAGCAACCAGGCAACTAAAATTATCAACTTTTAAACTTTTTTGCCGTAAGGAGTTGCATTGTTGTTTTGAATACGTTATTCACTAACGCCGAGTTTCGAGATTCAAAATAGTAATAAGATTGCTCGTTGCAGACGTATTGCCATGGTTACTCTAGGACTGCACACAGGTGAGAAAAAAGGTTTCTTTTATTTCGGTTCACAATGAGGACATGATGCTTATTGTTGTCAGAACGTATCTAAATTATAGGGTTGTTTTGTAAACAACTGGCGTTCGTCTTCAGAGATAACTTGACGGAGAGAGAGAGAGAGAGAGAGAGAGAGAGAGAGAGAGAGAGAGAGAGAGAGAGAGAGAGAGAGGGAGAGAGAGAGAGAGAGAGAGAGAGAGAGAGAGAGAGACAGAGAGAGAGAGAGAGAGAGAGAGACAGACAGACAGACAGAGAAACAGAGAGACTAAATTGAAATATGGGAAATGGCATTTTCCTTCCCGTTTTCTCTATTGCAGAATAAAGTGCACTTTTGGTGATCACGATCAATTTAATGGCTGTTAAAATGAAAATAAACTTTTGTACTTTCAGGATAAAGTAGTAAACAAATATGGCTTAGTTCACTGGCACCCTATTATTAGTTGTTCTATGTTTAAACCCAAGCTAATGCAATTTTTCATGCATTGTTATTGTGCGATGTTCACTTTGAGGGAATCAAAATCAGTGTGTTCGTTGTTGGTTTCGACCAACTTCAATACTTTGACATGAGACCTGCAAAATACCATTATATCCTAAAAGTCATTATATTAGATGCACTGTGACTTGCATAATGCGTATTGTCATAGAGAAGTCACTGAGACTTTTTTTTTCAATCTGGAGGAACCTTACGGCCCACATACTCGCTTCATCATCACTTTAATTACTAACTTTTTACCTGATATTACTCAGTTTCAAACTTTTTAAACAGACTGAACCTTATTAGAAGACCCTTGATACAACACCGCATTCCGTTAACTCGCTTATTTGCCGCAAATGTCACCAGACCATCGCCTGAGTATATGCCCTGTCCATGCTCCGTTTCTTCCTCCTTTCGTTATCGTGCTCTGGTTCCACTTTTGTCTCGTCGCCTGGCTAATCTCATTACGGGTTTTATTTTCAGGCCGTGACATTTGATATATTGACGATATCTGTCTATTTTTCAAAACAAGGAAAAAACTGTCGAAATGTCGTGCCTTGGGTCTTCCCTTACCAGGTACCGAAAGATTGCTCATGAGATAATACCTGCCATACTTACACTGCGGGTTTTTTTGTAAAAGTTAGCGTCCACGCTTAACTCATGCTTTACAGAATCAGCATTTACAATTTTCCTGTTGCTTGGCAGGGTACATAGGTGCACCTGTTTTGTATTGATGATGAGCTCTTGAAAGTAATGAATTCAAAAGCTGCAAGTTTTTTTTAGAGCAACTGGATGACACTGCAAAGTAAAAAAATGTCTTTCTTTAATTACAGTTTATCAACAAACAAGAATATTAGCAGGTGTATACTAATTTTTCTCAGAAAATGCTGTGAAGCTTATTTGCTAATCTATTCTTACTTTTCTTAATTTAAAGTTGTGAAATGTTCTTAAATTAGATATCTGCTGAGCTTCGGCGTTAGATACGGTGCATACGGCTACAGAACCAAGTTTATGTTGGGAGTCACTCACTGAATATGTAGAGAAAATGTTCTTGTTTGACCAAGATAAATAATAAGCCTCTCAGTCAGTGCAAAAAAATTTCCAATTTAGCGTCAGCTGACATTTTTTTAAGAGCAGCTCCTCATTTTTAATTTTCTTCAAACACCGAATCAAGTCCCGTTTCATTGCATATATGCAGTAATTGAATGGTAGAAAGACATACAAGTTGAACGTTGAAAGACCAGTTGAATTTGAACTAATTAGCTTATGGCTTTATTGCTCTTTCGATCTTGCACAAATTGATATTCGAAGTCAGTGTAACAACCTGAGAGACTTGTACATAAATTGAAGAGATTTAAATCTTTAGACTGTTTTTTCCGTGACTTTAACGTCGAAATACTGAACTCCTTTTTTATCACAAAAGTGCGTATATATACCTTTGTGATATGCTGTAGAAGCTCACTTCCCAGATTTTTGAAATTTGCCCCCATCTCATTTTCTGTAAAATGAGAGTAACATGCTTAAACACGAACTGATAAATTAAAAAAAATTAACATCGGCAATAAGAGATCATACCATGTTAAGGAAAAAAAATCCTGATTCAGTAATTTTTCCCACAGTACTGTCAACAAAGGACTATGTCAATTAATTCCCTTATTGTATGCTAAGCGAAAATGAAACATTTGATTTAGAACAGTATAGTAGACTGAAATCAACATAATAAATAATGCTTACGTTTTATGACTAGTTTTGGCTTTCGGTATTGCTTGGCTAGCTTTTTTGGGCCATCGTCTTTCACCAAGAATCGTATTTTCACTCGGGACAAAATGGAACTCGATGGGTTTTGCAACATCAAGCAACCAAGGAAGTCATGAATGCCTTGCTAAAGTCCAATTACTTAAAATATTTTTCAGGCTGCAATTGCCTGTAAGTCTTAAGCCTAAACCAAATTTTTTTTTTCTTCTTCTTCAAAAAATCTCCAGTTGGTAAACAATTTACTGGGTGTGTAAGTTCGATTTGAGTCTCGGATTATTCCCTAATCTTAGAGGTTCAAAACATCTCTCAAAATTCTGGCAGTACTTGTGATTGCTGATATTTGTATACTACCGCTTATATCAGGAAGGTCTAATTCTTTCAAATACTTTTCAAGTTCGATTGGAATCGTTCCAAGAGCCCCGACAATTATCGG
>RDPX01000028.1:3728592-3740193 GCA_003991215.1 Morbakka virulenta | reverse complement strand
TGGACTATTGAAGTCTCAACTTTCTGCGCTACACGAAGGACTCAAGCCATGTCAATGTATTTTTGAATTTTTTCGGCATGTTGTTTGCTCACTCGATGATCTTTTGGAACAGCTATATCAATAAGAATCCATTTACTACTTGTTTTGACTACGATATCAGGTATATAATGTTTTACTTTCGTTGTAGTAAGAATGGCCTTGTTCTTGCATGTCTAGTACAGGTGTTGAACTTATCTGGAATAATAATAATAATAATAATAATAATAATAATAATAATAATAATAATGTAGTTTGAATCAATCAGATATTCAATTATTTTCCTGGCCCCTGCGTCCTTGTTCAAAAATCAGGCAAAGCAGTATATTTTACCTCCATTTGATTTCACTTGCAATGAACACACACACACACATACATATATATAAGGTTTTCGATCACTTGGGCCTTTCTTAATTCAGATGTTTTTAATGGAACACTGTTGTGTACCTTCAATATTAGAGTCGAGCAACGACCAATGAAATGTGTAGCACATATTTTTGACGGCAGGCTTCATGTATTCTTGCATGCTTTCTTGTCAATATTGTAAGGTTGCGCTCAAAAGGATATTTTAAAATGTAAAATAGGGACGAATATGGCACTAATTAGCTACTTGTACGAAAAAGAGTTTTTGAATGTATACGGTGAACCTTGTTTAACTTTTATCAACTAGAATAGACATATATAATAGCTGAGTTGTTTTACGATTGTCTGCAGTCTCAGTCTGGGTTAATTTTTTTAACATTCGGTTTATTTGAAGCTTTTCCTTCACCACTTATGAATGGCGAAACAAATCCAAATTTTCTTTGTGTGTGTTGTGTTGCTGACATGGATTGTTAGTATTACATAAACAATGGATAAATATTTAAGGATTTAGGATTGCAACTTTTGCCAATGTTGTTGGCACCCACTAAGTAAACACTCCGGGGGACGACATTACGAAACTGATTAATAAACACTTGACGAGTAAACATGTTATAGTAACGAATCTAATTTTTATCTTCATTGAGTTTTCAAATGTGACGTACCCGTTGTGTAAAGGTTATTCGTACCGTATTCATTCATTTTAATTCCACTTCATTGATTTACAGTTATCACGTGCCAAGTCAGAGTTCGAACAGCAACTACTTGATTTAAAGAAAAGGCTTGAAGAAGAAAGGATACGACAACTTGGTACGGTAAAAACTGTCCTTGAACGAGAACATAGTCACGAAATGATGGATTTGCAAAGTAGCCACGATAAAGAATTGACTGATTTTGAGGAAGGTAAATTTTTAAAATTTCGAATAGTGAATTTTATTTTCCGAGATTGATTAACGTTGTTTACCAGTTATTTCATCCCGTTTTAGCTGCAGGACATTATATTCTGCAATATGAAATGATTAAAATAAGGTTCCACAAACATTTTGAAAGGTCAGGTGTATTTAAAAATTTTACTACAATACCGGTTTTACAATACCGAATCTGAAGATCGTGAAATTTAGATTAAAGAGAAAAGAAAAAGATAATTAAATTAAGTTACTTCAAGCATGATTCGAACCTTTTTTTCATGGTTTTTATTGTGTTACAATTTAAACTGTAGGTATGACTTCGCCCAGGAAATTGTTTTTTCAAAGTCACTTTAAGTGATTGTGCCCTTATGACCCAATGTACCCAAATTGAATATCACACAAAAATTGGAAGATGTATTGATAACCGATTTTTCTAGATGGAAAGCGATTGATTGATTGAATATATGGAATGGGTAGTACTTGTTTACTATTTGAGGAACACAGTACATAGCGAGGATGACAGTATTCGGTAAGGACGAAACAGAATAAAATATTCAGATACGAAAAATTATGAGGGAAAAGCCGGTAGACTGAATGAATCGTCAAGTATAATTACCGAAGTTTCTACTGAATATAGAGCGCTAAGCCACAAAGAATTTTTGTTACTTACAAGGTACTGGTATCTTTACCAAATGAAAAGATGCCGTGAAACAATAAGTCAGTGGAATTGCTGAACGATAATTTCCTTTCACACCATATTGGTGTCGTTCTATGTATATTTTTGGAAATTTTACATAGAAGTCTTTGTGATACTTCAAGAAAATTTTTATTTTACAGAGACAGATAACACTAATCTGATCTGCTAATTGATATTTTAAGCAAATTTCCTTGATATGAGGAAATATGAAGATAAAAACATCAAATGTCTATACGATTTTTAAGTTATCGGAAAGTTCCTTTTTAAAGGTAAAGATGTAAAGGCTATTTCAAAGTTCGGTTAAAGGTGTGGAGATGCACCATTTTCATGGAAACATTGTGGCTATAAACATGTTAAGAGTTCACGTTGCCTTTTATGAAAAATAAATATTTTTATTAATAGAAAGCCTTATATTTGTATCACAGAATTGAAATGTAATCAGCAAACTGAAAAACGTATCAATTTAAACGAAACAGACTAGTGATATTAACAATGAAAAGAATTTCGGCAGATCAAGTTACTTTAATGTTTGCCAGAGTATAACAATACCCACCTACAATAGTTAAGGGTTACCCACCTACAATAGTTAAGGGTTTAAGAGAAAAAAGACGGGCAAGTTTGTTTGAAATAAACGCATGTTAAGAATAAACTAAGCATCAAATTTACAGATCGTTTGACCAAAATCATACTAACCCTAAACTACCGGATAGTTATATTGAAAAAAAATGTGTAGCGTCAAAAGTTATGATGCATATGGTGTAAATTACTTAACTATTTCAATCTTACGAAAAACAGCGTGTATTCTGCATTGGTAAATGGAACTTTTTTGAAGGGGACAAACAGATGAACAAAGCGGTAAAGGAGATTGGAATAAAAGGAACAATAGGAAATATTTGTAGCAAATGTCTAAAAATGACGGTTTTAGTATAAAGGTGTAAACATTGGAAACCCGCTGTACTTGTTTTTCCAACGGTACGGTTATTTTAACAGTGGAACCAGCCTAGAATTTTGTTGGTAACTGAGACAGTATAGATATACTATCTTTAAAGCGTTTGATAACATACACCTAGAGTTGACCCAAAGATCAAACGTGAGAAAACAAAGGCTAAAATTTATGAAGCATATGACTTGAATGAGGTGGATGGAATAACGAAGTACGTTGGCGACGACAGGTAAGTGGAGAGAACTCCTGTAATATGTATGACCCAACCAGCGACAGTGACGCGCATTCATGAAAGAGAGGATTATTTAGACGTTGTAACCAAGAAAAACACTTGTTTAGAGCCCATCAGGTCGAATTGTCGTTACTTGTACGAATAGAATATTTCCTGATGGTAAAGTTATTATCTTTGAGCTTTATAGTTATTTCGAACCCTCAAACCCAATGTTTCTACATGTTTTGTGTTTTAATTGCTATACTTATACTTTCTTAGCTGAAATCCTGTGAAAGGCAATATGGCCTTACTGCGGTCAAGGGTGCCATCAACGAAAACCCCATTTTGTTATGCCTGAATATAACCGGAAAGGTTGTCCCCAGCTTTTACAATAAACTGCTGCTAAGATAGCTCTGCGCTCTTCCATGTGTTAAGGTTACAAGTTGCCTGTCAAGACGACGGTCGCATGTTTTAGAATATGGTTTGTGATGCAAAATAGAAAATTTAGCTGCTTTGATTCATTTAAGGTTTTGAATATTTTAAAGATAGCAGAAACTATTGCATTTTGCATCTTACTTGTGAAATTTACACTCTATCTTGTACTCGCCACGTAATTCACACTCATTATAATCTTGAAATCCACTCCCCAATTTTTGAAAGGTTTTATTGAAGTGAACAGCTTGTTTCTTGATCAGAATATATTTGACAGACAACTGGAATACCCATCTTTATTATTAAAAAAGGTCAAGAAACGTCTCAGCCCAGTGTTTTAGTCCAGAATAATTTATTGATACATTGATAGTGATACTCTCTTTCAAAGTGTTTTTTTTTCATTTAGTTTGACTTTATCATGTTACTTTGTTTTATTGCTGTACTTTGTTGTATTGTCAGATAAATTGTTAGGTAAATAGAAGCATAAAGCTATCTATTTATATTTTAGCCATAGAAAAGCAGGCAGCAGCCAAAGTAGAAAGCGTTCGGTCATCTCTCAACAAAGAACACTTAAAGGCTTTAGAGGACTTGGAAGCAGAAGTCTTGTCTTACTCAGCCTTACAAATAGGGGCTACGAAGCTTAATGCAGAGAGTGACTGTGAAAAACGTGTAGAGAACCTACGAGAGGAGCTGACAAATCAATATCATTCAATCCTTGAACGAATTAAGTTTGACCATTCTATGGAGTTAGAAAATGCAAACTTGATTTGCAGTCAAGAGGCTAATGAGAGTTTTCAACAGAAACTGCGTGTGGTAGAGGAAGCTCACCGGAAAGAGATTGCAGCATTAAAAGCGGATTCCCTTGCTGATCAAAAGGTGAAACTTTCTGATTTAGAATCTAAACTTTCTTCAGCGTATCTGGAACAAATGGAAATTGCCAGGATCAAGCTAGAGTCACAGTAAGTTCAGGGGGTTTTTTTTCTACGTTTTAATCTTTTTTGCTGTACAAATGTATGTATGAAAGAAATGTTGAAAAAGATTCTGATATATTTAGTGTTAGGGAAGTTTTTATAGTACTTCAGAATCAGAATCTCCGTTTTTCACGATCTGCAAATTTCTGCTGGTGACCAAGATATTTAAAACCTATTAAAAACAGCTTTTTTGAAAAATATTTTTCTTAGATAATGAATAGCCAGAAATTTATATTGTTCATTCGTTATCAAATTAATTTAGATAAATCTTTCCAAGTGAAGAGCTGTTCGTGTTTCTGTACGGTGCAGCATAGTGAATATTTGAACTTGATGAGCCGGATATTTAAGTAAGCCTGTTAATACTAATTTTCTCCTGGCCACTGATTTAGTAGCACAAATAGTGCTGCCGTAAATAACTGCTCTGGTTCACCAGAGGTTGCGCTGAAGTGGACTGTGGTTAGATGCAATTACTCCTTAAGAATGTATGTCTACATCTGATTAGGTCCTAAAGAGCCTTTAATGGCTAAGATAAAAGTTAGGGTTCTTGTTAATTTATTGTGCATATTTTATCATAATTTGGTAGAATCTCAATTACTGTATTTCATTAATCTTACTCACTAAATTCGATGGTGCTTTTTATTCATATATACTTGAAGAAAACTGAAAAATGTGTCACTTTTCCTATAATGTCAAATAAGTTTTATTATCATCATTATTAGTATGATCAATTTTCTTTATGATGATTTGCTTTTTAAGATCAAACACCTTGTCACTACGAGTGACCTTGGGTGAGTGAAATTAGGAACTTTTTAATATAATATTTGTGTGTTTTTATTAATATATTAAAAAATTCAGTTTTAAAACATAAACCAAAATTGGTCCAAGGTAACAACCACAACCGTGACCGTTTTAGTTTTTTGATATCACACCTTTTCAATTTTGCTTTCCAAATCCTTATATTTTGCAAGCTTTTCAAACACTTTTGTGGAGAGATTTTGTTATTCTTATTGTTGCTGTTATTATTATTATTATTATTATTATTATTATTGTTATTGTTATTGTTGTTGTTGTGGCTGTTGATTTTGTTGTTCATTGTTCACTCGGCGTTCATGTTGACTTCCAGTTATCTGTTGGATAGCAGTTAGGTATCCAGTACTTTTCTTAATATCTTTGCAGTTCCTATCAGGCAAGCCTTTTGTGGAAGTTCTGTGCTGCATTCAATTTCAATTTTCTTCAGTCAATTCTCAAGGTTTTTTCCAAGATACTTATTTGCACCTTCTTGTTCTTATTCTTTAATAACGGTATTGCTGCCTATATTTAAGTTCTCAGAGGCGTTCAGTTGTAACTTCCCTTGTTTAAACGTTGCTTTGGCACTTTTATCAAGATCGAATTCCTTCCCAATATCATCAGTAAAAGGTTTGACATTCTTCAAAAGCGCGATCAGCCCTCCTTCATTCCTAGCACGTGGCTTTAAATCATCCAAATAAATTTGTTTAAATATTTTTATACCAGTGATTTTATATCCATTAGTTGTTTTATTGAGCGTTTTCGATAGAGGGAACAAGGCTAGACAACATAAAAAAGGAGAGTGAGTTACTCTGAAAAATTCAACATTTTATTGTTATTTCCTTAGAGGAGAGAGTTTCATTGGCGTTTGTGAGAGAAAGGTTAGTTTTTTAGAGCTTCATATTTGGTTAGAGAAAATTAACGAGTAAAGGGAAGGGTTTTAAAAATTCCAGAGTACGTAAAATACAGGAGTGTGGTACACTGTCAAGTGCCGTCTTGTAATCAATCCATGCAGTACTAAGATTTTTCTACCTCTAAAGGAATTTTCCAAAATCACTTTTTCCATTAGTAATTGATCTTTATGTCCATAGGATTGTCTTTGACAGCCAGTCAGCTTCACGGGGAAAAGATGCAGTTCATCTAAGTGTTTATGTTTAAATTTACAATTTCTTTTTCAATCTTTTTTTTGCCACTCAGTAGCGATACTTTTTTTACCTCAGGCGAGTCTAGCTCTGAGAGACACGTTCCATAATAAGCCGCGCGCCGGGCGGTATGGTTTTTTACTTAGTGTTTGTATTTCCATGTAAACGAGTGAATTTTCACCTAACAGCAAAGGATTGTTTTTACCATCGACGATTGCCAACCAACGCTAAAGAGGATGAAGCAGACTCGACCCTGCCAGATGCCAAAGCAGTTTTTCGAAGTCTCGGGGTAGACTAACAGGTGCTACACCTTCCCCAAGGGTGACCCAGAGGAAATTCTCGCAGAGGGTAATCTTATTCACCCAGGTCGAAATTCCACTACCGGGTGCTCTTTTATGTTAATATCTGGGACATTTATTATTATTATTATCGAGTGGTTACACAC
Source organism: Morbakka virulenta (assembly GCA_003991215.1). Classification (NCBI taxonomy): domain Eukaryota; kingdom Metazoa; phylum Cnidaria; class Cubozoa; order Carybdeida; family Carukiidae; genus Morbakka; species Morbakka virulenta. The sequence continues at coordinate 3,733,262 of RDPX01000028.1, read as the reverse complement.
CATTTATTGGTGGTTGGGTGAAAAACCCGCATTCAGCGCCCAGCAACAAGCCAGGTAAGTTGAATGCAGGCACATGTACTGCAGCCATAAGAGTGAGATAAATAGAAACCAAATAAGAGTGAGATAAATAGAAACCAAATCAAAATGGCAACATCACTTCAACCTTGCAAGTGCCACCCCACAACCAGTGAGGAAAGGCACATTGCTCAAGCGGTTGTTGTTGTATGACAACAACTTATGACCACAGCACTTCCCACTCCTGGTCTGATAGCTAACAATACATGGAAAGATATCCTAGTACAAGTACTAAGTCTAATATTGCAGCATTGAATTCAGACTGGATATTTGTTATTATTATTATTATTATTATTATTATTATTATTATTATTATTATTATTATAATAATTATTATTATTATTATTNACACGTTCCATAATAAGCCGCGCGCCGGGCGGTATGGTTTTTTACTTAGTGTTTGTATTTCCATGTAAACGAGTGAATTTTCACCTAACAGCAAAGGATTGTTTTTACCATCGACGATTGCCAACCAACGCTAAAGAGGATGAAGCAGACTCGACCCTGCCAGATGCCAAAGCAGTTTTTCGAAGTCTCGGGGTAGACTAACAGGTGCTACACCTTCCCCAAGGGTGACCCAGAGGAAATTCTCGCAGAGGGTAATCTTATTCACCCAGGTCGAAATTCCACTACCGGGTGCTCTTTTATGTTAATATCTGGGACATTTATTATTATTATTATCGAGTGGTTACACACCATTTATTGGTGGTTGGGTGAAAAACCCGCATTCAGCGCCCAGCAACAAGCCAGGTAAGTTGAATGCAGGCACATGTACTGCAGCCATAAGAGTGAGATAAATAGAAACCAAATAAGAGTGAGATAAATAGAAACCAAATCAAAATGGCAACATCACTTCAACCTTGCAAGTGCCACCCCACAACCAGTGAGGAAAGGCACATTGCTCAAGCGGTTGTTGTTGTATGACAACAACTTATGACCACAGCACTTCCCACTCCTGGTCTGATAGCTAACAATACATGGAAAGATATCCTAGTACAAGTACTAAGTCTAATATTGCAGCATTGAATTCAGACTGGATATTTGTTATTATTATTATTATTATTATTATTATTATTATTATTATTATTATTATTATTATAATTATTATTATTATTATTTTACATTGTTGTTGTTGTCGGTTACAATCGCCGAAATTTGAGCTTAACACAATGCCCCTTTCGTATTTTTATCGCCAGATATTCTAGTGACGTTGAAAAACTGAAAGACGATCTTCAGCAATCATACGGCAAAGATTTAGTCAACACTTTAGACAGTTTCGAAATTACCCAAGAAAAGTATTTTAAAGAGCGCCTGTTGCACTTGCAACAAGAGCATGAAGAAAAATCAAAACAGTTGTCAACGAAATATGAAGTTATGATTCTTGAAATGCAGGGACAAATGGGAGTTCTGAAACAGGAACACGCTGAGGAAAAAAGCGCTCTTCTCTTAGAAATCGAACAACAGTTGGGTGATATTAAAAAATTGGAAGGGGAAATTGTTCGCGTGAAAAGAGCTACGGCAGAAGAAACATTATTACAGCTGCAAGAACAAGAAGCTATGCATGAAGAGGTGATCAGGGATCTTAAAATTTCTTTTGAATCAAACTTGACAGAAATAAAGAAAAAATCAGACGAAGAAAGGAGATTTGAGAAAATGCGCAACGAGCAATTGCTGGAGGAACAAAGAGATAAATTTCTGGCACAATTGAGCGGAAAGGATGCCGAGCATATAAAGAAAATAGAAGAACTTACATTAGAAATAGAAATGTGGTAAGTGCAAGCTGATGTTAAACCAGCCATGAAAATTATCCAACTTATATATATGAAAAGGTCGATGAATAACAAGGAATGGTATTAGTACTTTCGGCCACAAACAAACAAACAAAGACACACACAGACACACACACACACACACACACACACACACAGAGAAGCTTACACACCTCTCATTTTCTTTCTTTCTTTTTATCTATCCACATGCCCATCCACCTATCTGTCTTTATGTCACTCACTTAATACTTTTTATACACTTCTTATATATTATGCAACTGGTATTGATTTCCCCGTTTTAATATTAACCCTGTTTATATTTGTTTATTCCATTTTTTCATTTTTTTGAATGTTAAATTATGCCAAGTTTTATCAAATATGTAGCCGTGGCTTAACTGTTAGTGCAGTGCACAGTAACCAAGAGGTTCCGGGTTCGATTGCCCTGAGCGGGCGAAGAGAATTTGAAACTGTACAAAAGAAAAAAAGCCATTAGTTGGCGCCAGGAAGGACATCCAGCCAAAAAATTTCTCACTGCCAAACCCAAGTCCCTCTGAAGGACACCGTCTGAGCCTCAATTTCTGGGGGAAATGACGTTTAAAACCAAAGAACCCAACTATTCAGGGTTTTATAAACTTGAACGTTTGTTGTCGACTACTTTGTGATTTTTCTCTTTTAATAATACTCCTTAAGGAAGCAGCCCATGAAATGCCTGCTGTATAAAACACACGATTTTGTATATGCGCTTAGATACAGCTTTTGAACAGGCTACACGGCTGTTCCCATCCTGCTATTCCAAAAATATTATTACCCTCGTGGGTCTAGCAGCTTCCCGCTCACCACTTCAAGGTAGAGTTAATAATGTGGGAAGATTAAAATGGTTTTCCCTTTCTTTTTTTACTTTATTAATTTTTGAAATAAAATAGGACTTTCGTACTTGTTTTGTACACAGCAAAGCAGAACTCAAAGACGATGATGCGGAGAGAAATCACCAGGAATTAGAATCAGCTCTCGCCGAGTTAAGTTCTAGGCTTCATGCAGATTTTAATGATACTTTGACTGCTGTTAATCGAAAACACGGAGAAGAGAAAGAAGACATACGGAGAGATTTAAATGCTGAGATTGGGAAACTAAAGCTTGCTGCTGAGGAGGACAAACTAAAAACGGTATCGGTGGTAGCCACAAAGCTAAGCCTTGAACAGGCACAGAAGATAGAGGTAATGAAGAAAGAAATGCGAAAGAAGCACGAAAAGGACCTGGATACCATTCGACTTGAAATGCAGCAGGATTTTGAGCAAAATGCATTAAGGCAGGCAGCGCAACTTGAAGAACTTGAATTAAAACAAGCTGATGAAAAGAAGGCAATAGAAAGAACCATGCAAGAGGTATGTTTGGAGAAGATCAAAAAGGTAGAAGAACAGCATGAGGCGGAGATCAGACAGTTGAACATGGTCTTAAGTAGAATTCCCGTAGATATCGTAAATGCTGCATCTGACACAGAGGCTGGTCATGGGGCTCAGTCGTTTGAAAAAGAACGTTTTAGTTCTGTAGACAATTATCATAAGGACATTGGGGTAGAATATTCAGCGTTATTATATAATTTAGAGGCGTTTTCTTCAAATCAAGTTGAAAGAGGGATGATTAGGGCTTTAAAGAATATCGTACGCCGTGACATGATGGAGAGGGAGGTCATATTAAAGCCTCTAGTACGTATGTCTGTTGACCCTGTGGAAAGTTTCGTAGAAAGGGACGCTTCGGTAAAGCACTCTCCCGTAAATCAAAGGGTAGCCGAAGATTTAATATCCCCAGAATCTATTCCAGTACAACAAATGACTGCAGACAATGTTGGGCAAAAGGTTAATCGTGGAGCGATTCATGAAGACATCGTTCCAAGTGTAATACCAGTATATCCACTATATGGTATAGATCCGGAGAAAAGTAATGACGTTGAAGAAAGCAAAAGTCCACTGATGGTCTATGACAAGGAAGATAAAAATATTACGGAAGCTGAAGGTAGGAAATCGCCTACAAGTGATGATAAATTTGTTAATCCTTCTAATGATTTGTTGCAGTTGAAAGAGGAACACAGAAAACAGGTAAATGACCTGCAGGAAGATCATAGAAATGAAGTAGATGATTTAGTGAAGAGGCATAAAATAGAGATTGAACGCCTTTCATCAGAATTACAACTAAAATATTTCCAGGAGTTGGATAAATTGCAAGAGTCAAGCGAAAAGCGTGAAGAGGAATTTATAAGGTTGTTACATGCAAAGGATACGGAGTTGGAGCGCCTTAAAAGCCAATTTAATTGTGCAGTTGAAGATGCCACTGACAGCTTGATAAGGAAAAAGGATACCGAATTAGAAGATGCTAGGCTACAGCTTATGGAACATCACCAGGGTGTGCTTGACGATGTCATCAAAGAACAGGAAGCTGAGATCGCAGAATTAAAGAAAGGTAGGAAAGTTAAATTTTTAATAATAGGGAAGTGTTTAGGGATTTTTTTATGGGTGTAGGGGAGTGCAGGTAACTTTGAATTTGTGAATTTTTACGTTTTATGTTTCAGAAAATGTAAAAGTCAGATATATGAATATATATATAATATATATATATATATCAATAATTGAAACGCACTACCTGCCACTATAGTTGACCATGATACTCCCCGATATAAAAGGTGTCGTTATGGAACTTTAGATCAAGTAGACTTCTGCTATGGTGTATATTTGTGAAGAGAGAGACACAGAGAGAGAGACACAGAGAGACACAGAGAGAGAGAGAGAGAGAGAGAGAGAGAGAGAGAGAGAGAGAGAGAGAGAGAGAGAGAGA